>OY757920.1:23565524-23930097 GCA_963585895.1 Sepioteuthis lessoniana
ATACCAGTTAACTCAAACACCTTTGCAATATAGAGTAATTTTTTTTTTAGGTGATATCATCATCATCATGTCGTGCCACAGGCACGGATATCCCTGACCCTCTCGCCACTTCTCTCTATCGTTCATCGCCTCTGGCAGGTCTTCAGGGCTACATCCCGTATCTTCACATAGCTGCTGGATGTACGTTCAAGCTGGTTGTCCTGCTTTTGCCTGGCCATATGTGGGGGTTCATAGGAGTACATCACTTATGAGCTTCTCCAGCAGTGACCTGCATGTCTGGTTTATCTAACTTGGATAGTTTTCATGATGGAAGGCAGGTGGCCGTATAGTTGGTACCTTGTGGGGTGTTGCCGCCAGGACTTGTTCAATATTGCTCGCAACATTCTTGTGTAATTGCTGTCTAGCTTCTTCTCCAGCCGTTTGGTCAGCGTCCAAGTAGTGCATCCATACAGCAGTATTGATACGACTGCTGCTTGGAAGAAACTGCATTTCATTTTATCGGTCAGGTCTGATTTCATATGATCGATAGCCTATCGATAGCTGTCCATGCCTTCATTAGCCGCGTGTCGATGTCCTTTTCTGTTGATGATACGCTGCTTCCTATTTTCATTTGTTAATATATTCCAAGAAAAAAATAAAACTAGAAATAGATTATTTTTTATTTTTGTCAAATGTATAGTTTAAGTAAAGTTGTAGTTTATTGGAATAAATTATGTAATTTACTTTTTCTTATTGCTTTTTTAGTTTTAATTTAAAATACTTTTTTTTTCAATATTTTTCCTGTATTTTAAGGATTTTATTTTTGAATTTATTTCTTTTTAAAATAGTTGTTTATAGATTCCTTTAGGACTAAACATCAATTTTTATTCTTCAATATATACTTTTTTCATTTTTCCTTTTTTTTTATTTTAGGAAAAAACTTGAAGAACAAAAGAATGAACTTGAACGTTTAAAAGTTGTCTTGGATTCAAAAGAAGACATGGAAAAGAAACAAACAGGTTAATTTATTTTACTACAAATATTCTTAATAAATTCTATTTCAAATTCTATGATTTTTAATTTATACTTTACTTTTATTTGTCTTATTTTTTAGGTAATTTTTTTATTTACTTAATGTATTTAAAAAGAATTCTCTTGAAACATTAAACTTGAGCATTTATATTAAAATGAAATTTAGTGGTCAAGTGACTTGCTAAACACCACTTTGGCCCTTACTGGGTTAGGCAGGCAGTCAGAATATAAAATACTGTACCTCTGGCACCTCTTAAAATATCCAAGTGACATCTTTCTGAGTCGGATTTAGGTAGCAATATAGATAAGGCAGACACTCCTTTTCCAAGTTTTATTGTCTTTGAATTAATGGAAGAGAAACCGATCACAAAAAAGGAAACTCCTGGCAAAATTATATGAACAAACTGAACACTTCCTTGGACATATGATTCGGAGAATAGCCAGTAAAAAGACTATCAATTCACCTAAAAAACCTCTCCATAACAAACACAAAAATAAGCAGAAACTTTCTCAAAAAATTCTTCCTATCAGGTCAACAAAATCTTCCTGAAAATCAGAGTACTGAAAAGAAAAAAAATCAAACTTAAATTCATGAAATTCTAAAGATTATTAAAAGCCATTCACCTTAACAAAACTCCGTAAATAAATCCCACAATACAGTTGTCAGCCCTGATACATGAGTTTCTAAAGCAACTGTTGAACAAATTTGTCAAGTGCCTTCTAAATGTCTTTAATAACATATGGATGAGTGATACTTTCCCAGATGAATGGAGATAAATGGTAATTGTCCCCATCTCCTCAAAACTGGTAAAGATACCTCTAATCTACAGAACTAACAACCCATCACATTAACTAACTGCCTCTGTAAGATGATGGAGCAGATGATTTACAACTGGCTGACCTGGTAGCTAGAATCAAACAGCCTAATTACCAACCTCCACACAGGATTCCATGAAAAGAAAAAAACTGTAGACCATTTGATCCAACTGAAAACCTCCATCAAAGAAGTTTTCATAGAAAAACAGCATTTGATGATGATTTTTTTCAACTTGGAGAAGGCATATGACACCATGTGGATGTATGGTATCATGAGAGATCTACATGATCTAAGCTTAAGAGGAAGATTGCCACTTTTCAGACAAACTTTCTCTTCTATAGAAACTTCATGATATGTGTGGGATCCTTTCTTTCTGGCCTGCAAAATCAAGAAGAAGGCATTCCACTTGGAAGCATCCTATCATCAACCAGTATATGTTCCTGGGAGCTATATTCAACAAAAAATTAACATTCATCCTTCACACAAAATATCTAAAAAACAAATCCTCCAGAGCCCAACAACTTTTATGATTGGTTGCCCATGCAGAATGGGGAGTTGATGAGAAACACTACTTAAACTGTACATTATACACTGGTTCATGCAGAACTTGACTGTCAGTTTTATATATAGATCTGCCAAGATGTCCTACCTTAAAGAACTCAACCCTGTACAAAGCCTGTCAAAGGATTAAGACTAGTCTTAGAAATCTTCAGAACTTCTCCAGTTGATATCCTGTATGCTGAGGCACTTGAAGCACCCCTACAACTTTGAAAAACTGCCCCTCCAATACTACACAAAACTAATCCTAAGTACAAGTAGTGTTTTGAAAAAAAAAAAGAAAGAAAAATTAATAATACCCACCCTTGAAGAATCTAAAATTTCTTTTGCCAATATACATGAAAGTATCATACCTAAAACACCACCTTGGATTATTAAAATACCTTAAGTGATCCCCAAAACAAAAACCCATCCCAGCACTTATCATGTTACTCCACAATATCCTAGAACATCATCCCAATTATCTCTACATCTTTACAGATGGCTCCAAAGAAAACAATAAAACCACATATGCAGCCATTTTAAATCAAACAATTATAATTAAAGCTCTCCCAAAAGAAAGTTCCATTTTTAATCCTGTGCAATAGACCAAATACTTAACATCTCTGAAAGCAACCACAAAAACTTTATCATATTCTCAGATGTGCTCTGTCTTATTACCATTGATAAATAAAAAATAAAAAAAACTGGAAGATACCCTCTTATCATTAAACTACTGAATAGACTAGATTCTAATGCCAGTTATAAAGAGATTCTTATATGTTGATTCTAAGCTAAGTGAGGGGAAATGAAAGAGCTGATTGGTAGCCAAATTGGCCCTTGATTTGCTCCCCCAACAAATTCAAGATTCCATATACTGATTTGAAACCTAAAATCAATAGATTCCTTCATACAAAAGGACCATGACCAGCATTCAGAATATCTAGAAAGGAACAAGTCACTATATCCTGATTATGCATTGGTAACATAAGACTTACACACTCCTTTAAATACAAACAAGAATAACAACCACACTATTTAACTTATCAAATGCCCTGCACTGTTAAACACATTCTTGTAAGATATAGAGCTTTCAATTTCATCAAAAAATGCTTTTTAAATATGAATATGAAAAATCTTTTGGAAATATTAACAAAGATGACATTCAATCCCTTTTGAGAGAAACAAAATTATATAAAAAATATAAAACATAAACCTGATCTATAACACACAAAGTGTTGTGTGGAGCACAACGCAATCCCTGACAATGTTGGCATATTAAAACCATTAACTACAAAAGTGTAAATATAGATGTACAGCGTACACTATTCTCTAACTTCTTGGCATAAAATAATCCAGATGAGTTAACATGCCATTAAAATCCATTAACCAACCTACCATTAATCCTTACAGTAACATTTCCACATCCTTTTAATCAATGGTGATAACATAGCTCTTCTCCTATTTGCTTAGAATATATGGATGTTATTTTCAGTTTTCTATCCTTCTCTTCTCTTTTTCATGTCAAGTCATCAAAGTTGATGAATAATTTGTATATCTATCACTATGAAAATAAACTCAGGATACAACATGTTTTTTTTATATGGTAAATTGCTATTTAAGTAAGTGAACTAGGAAAATGGTATATCATTGTGAGAATTTGAGAAAGAAATAAAAATAGTAATAGGAAGGAAATGTTTAAAATATCAAGTTTTAAATATTTTATGACAAATGATTTATATTAAAATTAAATTTAAATGCCTTGTGCATAAGTTATATGCAGAACATAAAATAATGTCAGAAAAAAAATATTAGCTTTATCCAATGTAGAAAAAATGAAATTTTGAAGGAAAATGCATATGCATTATAGCATGCAAAACACATTAAATAACATACATGCCTTTTTTTTTCCAACCTCATGGTTATGATAGTTATTAAGTAAAAGTATAACAAAAATTAGGTTGTTCATCCTAGAAAAAAGTGAAAAAAATATTTATGCATTGATGTAACTGAATGCAGAGTGTATCATTAAATTTTTTTCCCAGTTAGCTGGGGCTGTAGAATACACTGACTACTTCTCTGCAGAGGGATAAGACCCCCCACTAAATAATCTGATGATGAGGTTCCACTAATGCTGGAGCTTTGGAGAATGCAGAGCGCCCCTTCGTTGCCATTGTTCCCAGGTCCATTCTGGCAGCACCTGATAAGGGTCCTATGTATGGGTCAAATAGAACTAAACCGTGGTTTGAGTTTACTGTTTTTGCATTTAAACTGCGTATTTATGCTTAACAGAATTGTTTAAAATAAAACTGTTTTGACATTTAAACTGTGTTCTTATGCTAGACTGAATTATCTGAAATTGTTTTTACATTTAACACTGTGTGTTGCCTAGTTGGTTGGGGCTGTAGAATACACCAACTGCACCTCTGCAGAGGGGGTAAGACCCCCCCCACCTCCAGCGAGTGTCCTAGATATGACACTAAACAATCTGATGGTGAAGTTCCAGTGATGCTGGAACTTTGGGGAATGTGGAGCACCCTTTCATTGCCATCACTCCCAGCTCCACTCTGGACCTGAGTGGTATCATTTGATAGGACCCTATCTATGCGTTAAATAGAACTAATCTGCATACTTATGCTAAACTAAATTACTTGAAATAGAACTTTTGATATTTAAACTGTGTATTTATACTAAACTGAATTGCTTGATATAGTTTTTGACAATTAAAACTGTACTTGTGCTGGGCTGAATTGTTTGAATTAGAACTGACTAAACTGAATAGCTTGAAATAGAAATGTTTTTGACAATTAAACTGTGTACTCATGTTAAGCTTAATTGTTTGAAATAGAATTGATTATTCATATTAAAATGAAGTTGGCATTAAATAACCTACATTTTTGTTATGGTTTTCATTGTTTCTGATTGATTCCACAGAAGCCATAACGAAACTGAATGCTGCTGTTGTGAAGCAAGATCGTGATATTACCAAAATGAAGGTTAGCCTAAATCCTTTTTTTTTTTTTTAATTATTTGCATTGTATTGTTTTGGGGTTATTGTAGTTGATCTTATTATGGAATTTTCTTGATTTTTTTGCCTTTTCTTAGAAAATTTATATTAACCTAATGCAAAATTAATACAAACCAAAATTAAAATGAAAATATTGACTGAGATTAGACTAATAGGCTATCTGAAAATGATCTACATGGTCAATGGTAGGAATTGATCTTTAAATATATTATCTATATTGGAAAGTTAGTTTTATAAGTCATTGTTATAGTGTAGTGAATCCATTCACATTTGTGCAACACTATTGTGGCTATTTTACCATACTAAGCTAAGCTTATGGAATGTGTATATACTTTATAAACTATGGTTATGTGATCCAGTAAAATTAAATCTTATATTTTTTTATGTTTTTTATTTTCATAATAGGATAATTCTCTCTCTCTCTCTCTATATATATATATATATATATATATATATATATATATATCCACACTGAAGAGTTGTGATACAACAAAACAATCTGTCTGTGGATGACTATATATATATGTTTTAAGAATTTTATTAAATTTGCAAGATGATATTATATACCAAACTTTGAGTTAATTTGGACATAATTTTTTCAAGTATTAAATATAGATTCATTGCAACCAATTAAGTAGAGCCACTTAAGTTTTTCAAAACATTGATTTTTTTTTTTATCAATTATCCTGAATTGTTCCTTTCTCCATTAATTTTACATAGTAGTTTTTAATTATCTACAACTATGAAATATCCTGCGTCCTCAGGCTAAGCAACTCAGACATTGAAGTCATTGGAAGGATACAAGCAACTTGTTTTATTTGAATACTTCTATAATATTACCTTATACTTTAGATGTTTCCAACTAGTTGTGTGAAAGAAACTATTTTGAATGTCAAAATGTGTAGGCATTTATAGAATTTGGTAAATTTGTGATGATGATAACAGCCAAAGTAAATTATGATTATAGTCATGACAAAACTCATTGTGTTTTAATCATAGAAAATCCTTGGCTTGTTCATATGTTATAATTCATCTTTTAATTTAGGTTAAAAGTGTGGTTAGGGTAACCTGAAGCTGAACTTTTTTAACCCTTAAATTTCTGGTGCCGGTATCATTATGGAATGAGAAAAGTTTTGGTAAACAGCCCAAAACTGTTTACTAAAACATTTTCCATTCTCCAATGATTCTTGCATCAGAAAAATAAAGTCTAAAAAAGTTCAGCTTTGGGTTACCCTTACTACACTTTATAATAGACTCTTTCAATTTAAATGATTTTTTGAATTCATTTATTTATCTAAATTCTTTTCAATCCTTTTCCTTCTTTATCTAATTATATTTTTGGGTAATTAATACAGCAGACTGGGTTAGGCAACCAGTGTAGGAGAAGGAAAACTCTGAATTCAAACTATCTGTAATCTGCTTAATAATTGACCTTGTGTAGTGTAACATCCTGTAAGTGCTATAGTGGTTGGGTAAATACATTCAGGCTAATGTTAAGAATGTTGCTCAAAAATAAATAAGTTACATATTACAAATTAAATAATAACTTGGTTCAGTATCAAAATCATGAATATTTTAAAAATTTAAAGTTCTTTTAAGAAAATAAAATCTTTGGGCTCAGTCTCTCTTCTATTTTTTACTTTTATTTCTTTTATATGAATTATTTCCTGTGAAAAAGTTGATTATCAAGTCAATGTCTTACTATATATTTCTTGTTCATTAATCATAATATTATGAGTTTTTACTTTTTTTCCATTTAGAGTGACCTTGAAGATGCTCAAGAAAAAGCTCGAGGTTTGCAAGTTGCCCTGGATAACTCTTACAAGTAGGTCAAGTTCACTAAAATATAAGCATTGTTGCTGATGAGTATTGGTTTATAATGTTTTTATAGTTGGATATACATTCTTATGATCAGCACAGGATGGAAGTTAGAAGACTGAAAAATTTTTTCTTATTCAGACTAGCATTTCTTCATATTCTTAGTGTAGGTCTCAACCATTAATAAAGTTAAGAATTCTGCTCTGTATAATTTTTAAAATAAAAATGAAAATCTCATTTTATAACATAGAATTGTAATCTTCTATCTTGCTCTTATGTAATACAGCTTTTTTATTCTTAAAAAAATCTTTTAGCCCATTCAGCTGGGGCTGTAGAATACACCAACTGCATCTCTGCAGAAGGCTAAGACCCCGCCTCCCCCACTGAGTGTTGCTGAATTAAATCAAACAATCTAATGATGAGGCTCCAGTAATGCTGGAACTTAGAGGAATGCAGAGTACCCTTTCATTGTTATTCCTCCCAGGTTCATTCTGGCTCAGAGTGGTAGCACTTGATAGGGTCCTATCTATCTATGGGTCAAATAGAACTGTTTGACATTTAAAGTGAGTGCAAACAACTTCTGTTAAATTGAATTGTTTGAAATAGAACTGTTTGATCATTTAACTATGTATAAACAAATGACTGATGTTTAATTGAAGTTATAGTTAGCAATACTTGGAACAATTTAACTTTGTTGACTTATGCTAAATTGAATTGTTCGAAATAGAACTGTTTGACCATTTAACTGTGTATAAATAAACTTATGTTTAATTGAATTGGTAGTGATACATAAAAATAATTGGAAGCGTTTAACTGTGTGCAAACGAGTAAGTAATAAATCATATATATCCATTTAAATGAGTGCAAACAAATGATTGATGTTACATTGTAACACTTGAAACTATTTAACTATGCAAATAAATGATTAATAGTAAATAAAAAAATATTCATGTTTGATGAAAATACTTGAAACCATTTAACTGTGTACTAAAGAATGAGTTCAGGATTATTTAAAAATGTATCTACAAAATTCCTTTACAAATCATATATATTAAATATATTTGTAAAAACAGGATTTGCCATTAAATAACCAACAATGCTTGATATGCTATAAAACCCAACCTTAA
Organism: Sepioteuthis lessoniana; assembly: GCA_963585895.1. Lineage (NCBI taxonomy): Eukaryota > Metazoa > Mollusca > Cephalopoda > Myopsida > Loliginidae > Sepioteuthis > Sepioteuthis lessoniana. The sequence continues at coordinate 23,573,863 of OY757920.1, forward strand.
AAAGAATCTTTTGCAAAAATATAGATAGCTGGTTAGTCAGCATTGTTTTCATTTATGAGTGTTTATTAAATTTTTATATCTTCTAAAGACTAATTTTTTTTTTCTTATCAGAGAGATTGCTGAATTAAATAAATCAAATGCAGCTCGTGACAGCAAAGTACATGAAGCTGTTCTCAGTGCAGAAATGCAGGCTCGTGATGAGTATCATCTCAACATGGAGAAAGAACGCCAGAGAAGTCGACTAGAAAAAGAATCCCTTATAATCCAGGTAGAATAAAAGAATTGTTTTAATTTATTTCATGTGATTTAATGCTTTATTGTTATAGGAACAGTTGATGAGAAACATTTTCAGGTATGTATTTTTAAGAACATTTACAATAGGAGTGAAATTATGCACACAATTGTCTTTGTTGTCTTTTTTTTTTAAGACCCAGATAAGTTCATCTGAAAATCCTTTTAGAGTTTCTGTATGTGTATTGTTTCTTTTAATTTTTTTTTTCTTTTTTTTTTTTTTTTTTTCAATATGAACCATTGAATCTATTAGGGCTATTATAACGCTTGTTCTCAGTTGGCTGAGGCTGTAGAATAGACCAACTGCCTTTTTGGAGAGGGGGTAAGACTCCCATCACCCCACCTCAACAAGTGTTTTGGGAATGACAAACTAATGGTAAAGCTCCGGTCCTGGAGCTTTGGGAAATGTGGAGTACTCCTTCATTGCCATTACTCCCAGGTTCATTTAACTGTATTCAAGCAAATGATCAATATGAGAAAAATTACCTACAATCTTACAAATCACATATATAAATATGTGATTTGTAAAATTGTAGGTAATTTGACATTAAATGACACACAGGGGTTGATATGCAACATAAATATCACTTCTAACCATCCACCCACAGTGTTCAAACAAATACCCAAATCAATTACAAAAAGATTGCCTATAAGCTCTAGCAACAGAGAAATTTTCAACAGGATAAAAAATGAATGTGAGAAGGCACTAAAAAATAACAGGCACCCATTCAAGTTATCATTCATATACTAAAGTGAAAACAAGAAAATAGCATCTGTGGTAGCAATAATATCAATAACAAAAAAAGAAAAAGAAACATCATCTGGTTTAGCCTGCCTTTAATTAATGTCATAAAAACCAAAGTGCTAAGTATGTTTATTCATAACACAATATGCCATAGAACACAACCACTTTTCTAATTGCCATTATAAAAATATTTAATTGGAATACTATGAAATTAACTTACAGCTGCACAGTTAATAAAAACACATAATAGCAAGATACTAAACATAAAAAATAGAAGCCTACCTCATAGGTTGTAACTGTTTGACAGAGATCATTTATCAAGCAACTGGGAAAACTGATAATGGGCCAAATATGGTATATTTAGAGTTCACCAAATGACCCTGGAAATATTTTACAACCATAAAACCTCTTTCTATACATAAGTGATGCTATGCTAATAGCACAATGCTATCTAGATATGGGATTGCAAAGATGATTTTGATAAATCTCCCATTGTTGAATGAAAAATTGGGAAAAGCAGGTTTCTTGATAAGAAATATGAACTTATTAGCAAGTGTTGGTATAAGAACCAGTATCACTAAATCTATTGAATCCTTACAGTGGAAGGGGGTGGGGGTAATAAGAAATGTAGAATATTAAAATTTTTGTAAGCACTGACTGACTTTAGGGTAGAAAGATGGGATCATAGTTGGTGTTTACAAATTAATGAAGAATAATTACTATCTATAAAAGCATCTGAAAATCACTTCATGTCATGAAACTGACAGATATACTGAATGGTTTGTAATGACTCTGATCTTAAATGTTTTTAAGTTTTATAACCTGATTTTAATCATTGATCTGTATTTGGCTTTATGGCGATTCTATTTCTAATATCGAACATTGTAGAAGAAACACCACAAGGTGTATTTATTTTTCATATCACAAATATTTTATATATATATATATATATATATATATATATATATATATATATATATATATATACTTATACTTATACTTTCTTACTTTTTGTTTTTGTTTTTCAGATTGAAGATTTACGAATGAGTCTAACACGAATGGAAAAGGAATATGGACGCCGTGAAGATTTGTTAAAACGAGAGATTGCTGACTTACAGCAGGTCAGTGCATTGAGTAAAATTGGCTACAATACTCTTTCTACAAACCTTCTGATTCTTAAATAGGCATAAATCAAATTAAAATTTTTAACTGATGATTGAGAGGTGATATAGATATATAGATGTTTTTCTTGTTTATTTTTTGAAAATTATCTATTAACTTTGTATCTTTAATTTATTAAGCTGTTCCTAATGGAAAATGTTCAAATTCTCTATTCAAAAGGTTACTTTGCATTTATTTAAGATTGTCAATTTTTCTTTTTGGTCACCTTTAAACCCACATAAAAACATTTCCTATTCTGTTTCTGGATGGAAGCTATTAGTCATGCTCAAGTCTATCTTTTGGTATGATTTCTATTCATCATGTCTCAGCCATTTTGAATTGAGAAACTTAAGAAAATATCCTGTAAACATTTTCTACAAAAGATGTGTTTTGAGTTCAACCAAGTTGAATAACATGTAAATGAAGTTTATTGGTTGGTTGGTTTTTATGGCATATCAACCTTTGTAGGTTATTTAATACCAAATCCAAAAGAAGTTGAGTAAATCTGATAAATTCAAAATCTAAAAAGTAAAAACTTAGATATATTAATGTTAAAGTCACCAAATTTGTATAAAGATATCTTTGAAATATTTGGATCAATGAGTAAGATTTTTATTTGAAAATAGATATTTACTTTTATCATGTTTTGAAAAATTTTGTAATAAACTGAAAACAACTTTGAAAATCCTCATTAACTTTAAATTAGAGTTATTAAAGATTAAGCACATTATTTAAATTACTTTACTTCACAGAAATAAGGAGAGATAGATGTTGTTTTGTAAATGTCATTAAAGAGATGATATTTTATTGCATTTTTCTTTGTGTTTCACTCTGTCCTTACTATTTCAAGTGTTTACATAGTCAAATTTGACAGAAATAGTTTTCTACAATTGATAAATGACCAGATTCAATTAACAGAAAATTGTTATACCCATGATTTTTTTTAAATGCTACCATGATTTGGATTTTATATTTCTTGACAGAGATCCCAAGAAGATGAAGCCCGTAATCAAGACTTGACAAACAATGTTACATCAGGTAAGCCAGATTGTCTTAAACAACATTTATATCTCTTACTGAAATGGAAGATTTAAAATCTAAACTAATGTTTTTGATTTACCATTCAGACTATTTAAATTTTAGTATCTTCAGAAAGTAAATTATTTTAAAACTATTTTTCTTTAATGGATCAATTTTGTTGGTTTTTATATATATATATATAATGGACATTTTTTTGTCAACTACCCTATCAAGACTTACAATGCACCCTTCTGATACAAGTTCCATAGCACACCATTTAAAAAAATATTCATGCCCAACAACAGAATTACGGAAAATTCTTACCAAAAACACAGCAATATTAGAACATCAAAATAACAAGTAAAAACTACAGATTCTCGAGGCACAACCCAAACTTAACAGAATTAATTTTAAAACTAGTGTTAATGTACTTAAATGTCTTTAGCTACTGACATTATTTATAGAACAGATTCAAAAAGTAAATGCTACACAATACAACAGTAGAGACACTCTTCTTCTTACAAAGTAGTAATGTACATACAAAAGTTACATCACTTTTGTAATACATCCTTCCCCGATGATGGCCCAAAGTCAGGCAGAAAGTACTTGGAAAATAACTAATTATAGAATATTTATTAACCAATTCCAGCCGAATATCATAAGAACAATATGGCAATTCGAACGGATTAACAAAAAAATATGTAGACAAAAAATGTCTATTATATTCAATCAAATATGTATTAATGAAGAAATGCTGCCAATATATATATATATATATATATATATATATATATATATATATATATATATATATATATATATATATATATATATAATTACCAATTTTAATCTATGTAAAATTTTAAAACTTAACTGTTTACAAATGTGAATTTGATTAGCTGTGTTGGACTAAGTTAGGCATAGTAAATATTTATCATAAATTTGATTTATATAACTATTGTAATTATGATTCTTTGAATTTTGTTTTAAAAACTTAAAGTATAAGATTTATTTTCAGTATTATATAATTTGTATATTTTGAAAGTGGTAATTCAGTATCTCAATTTAGTCATGTCTATTTAACTTTTTATCTTTTTATTATACAAAGAGCTACTATCAGCATATGTGCTTCTTTGAGTGATAACTTTGTTGTTAAGGTGTGTGAGTGTATAGTTTATTTAATGTCAGAAGTTACTGTAACAAATATTAAGGAATCTGAATACGTTATGAATATCTATTTAAAGATAGAGAAATTAAAAGTATTTACCATATAATAAAATACATTTTCTTTGTTTTGTTTGGTCTCTTATGGAAATTGAAAAAATCTTATAATATGTCTTTTTTTTTTTTTCTACTTTCAGCCACCCGTCCTTTGCTTCGACAGATTGAAAACCTCCAGTCAACCTTTGCAGCACAATCTGCTCTGTGGGAGAAAAGAGAGAAAAGTCTTATGGACAAAATTAGTAAGTTAAAAAAAAATCAACAAATAAAAAATAATGATTTAGGACATTGGTTCCAGGAATTTTTAATAGAAATGAAGAACAAAACAGTTAAGTTAGTTTTTATTGTTTGTCTCTACTGTTTTCAACTTGAGTTATTTTTTAATGAATTAAGATTAGAATTCAGACTTATTTTTAAACTAACCTGCCCATATAACTTATGAGAGAGAGAAGGTTACTGGTTTTAGTCATCAATCGGTTCATTACTGACCAGACAGTCATTTTGTTTGTTGAAAAATATATATTTGTAATGAACTTAGCCAGGAACATCAAATTAGTTTATAAAAGTATTTTATAATTCACAGAATAATTATTTTTGTATTTTTTATATTTCATGTATTTTATCTTTAATTCAATGAATATCAAGAAGATGAGGTATGTTTAACTAATAGGATTATATGATCTTAATATTTCTATTGTTATCTTCAGAAGTGTATTTTGTAAGCTTGGTTTTATATTATGATGCACTATTTGATGCTGCAAATATTTTGCTAAGTGAAAATTTGTGCTGAAAAAAAATTTTCTTTTTCATTGCCTAAGTTACTTTAGGCTGATTGGTTATTTGTAGTGTTTGTGTATGGACAAAGCTGATAAAGGAGTTTCCTGTTCCTCAAAAGAAAACTTAATTTCTAATTCTTAATCTATTCTGTCCTTCCCATTACCATCCAGACATCATATACAATAGATAATTATGTATCAATCATATGCCCTCTCATCATCACATACACTTTTTCTCTTCAAGATGATATTTTTCTTGTTTTTACATCTACTTTGCAGCTGAAATCAACAACCAGTTGGCTGTGGCCACTGAAAAAGACCACATTGCCACCGAAAAGGTACAGAATCAGTCTGCCAAACTAAAAGCTCTGGAGACTCAAGTTTCCAGTATGCGACAGGAAAAGTCCCAACTTACTGCCATGCTAGAAATGGAAAAATCCAAAACTGAGATGTTGGAGGACAGCTATAACAAGTAAGTGTCAGGAGAATCTGGGGGAAAAAAACAATAAAAAAAACCTCGTTTGTTTGGGTTTTGTGGCATATCAACCTTTGTAGGTTATTTAATGTCAAATCTATTTTTATACAAATAAACAGTTCTATTTCAAACAATTCAGTTCAGCATAAATCACAGTTTTATTGTCAAAAACATTTCTATTTCACGCTATTACGTTTAGTCAAACAGGTCTAATTCAAACAATTTAATTTAGTATAATTGTAGTTTTTGTCCATACACAGTTAATGTCAAAACTGTTCTATTTCAAACAAGTCAGTTTAGCATTGTGCAATTTCAATGTCAAAAACAGTTCTATTTCAAACAATTCAGGTTTAGTTTTAGTTTTATGACTCATCAACCATTGTAGATTATTAATGCCAAATCCATTTTTAAACATATAAACGGTTCTATTTCAAACAATTCAGTTTAGTATAAGTACACAGTTCAATTGTCAAAAACATTTCTATTTCAAGCTATTCAGTTTAGTCAAATAGTTCTTATTAAAATAATTCAGTTTAGTATAAGTATAGCTTTTGTTTACTCACAGTTAAATGTCAAAACAGTTCTATTTCAAGCAATTCAAGAGCTGTATTGTTTCAATATGTAAGGTTTTTTTAGATTTTTTTTTTTTACCCTAATTTAAATATATCTGTTGATTTCTTTCAGTGCTGCAGCCCAACTTGAAACTGTAAAACAGCAATCGTCCAATGAGATTCAAGAATTGAAAAAAGAAAAGGTACACTATCATTAGATTTTTTTAAAAATTTCCAATTTTTAATGTTGTCAGCATCAATTATTATTTTCTGCCAAGAATGAAATTTACCACATAATGACATTGAATAGTGGCGGGGATGGTTAATGAACATATTTTGGGAGTATGTTAATGATATATTTTTTTACAGTACACAAATTGACAGATTTAATACCTTTTACCTACATCATTTGCAAAACAATGTTATAAATAACATTTTTGGTAGTACTGAAATATTTAGTGTTGTCTCTTAGTGATAGGAAGAAGCAAAAAGCTGCTATTATTATTGTTGTGTTTTTTTCTTTTTTATCTTCATTACTCTTTGCTGGTTTTTCAAATCCGCATTTGCTGGCAGTCTTTCACTGGAGTCTGAGTGACAGCAAGTCTCATCAGGCTTCCAGGACTCTTCTGAGTATTCAAGCCGATCTTAACTCTACTGTGGTCTTGGTGGCCTCAATTCTTCCTTGGATTTCTGACTCCTTTAGTCTTTCTTCTAGGCCTTTGGGGATCCTTCTAAGTGCACCAGTGATAATTGCTACCACTGTCATTCTTATGTTCCACAGTTTTTTAGTTCTCTGGCAAGATTCAGGTATTTGCCTATCTTTTCACTTACTTTTATTTTCACTCTCTGGTGGTGGTTATCATCATCATTATTATTAATAGTGTTGCTCAATTTATTATTAAAACCAGAAAAATAAGAGAACAACAGAGCCTGTTTTGTTTATATTCCATATTCCCTCTCAAATTTGGAAGTAAAAGTTCTTATTGGTCAGTTACAGCAATTATTCTATTTTGTATATCTATTTATAATGACTGGAGAAAGTAGTTTTGTAACTGTATTAGCATTCTGTTAACTATATTAGTGTATGAGTGTTAAATCTATACTTTATTATGAATGTTATCTTAATGATTGTAGAAATTTTGTTAGTCTCAATGACACTGTTTTTTACCTTTCATGTAAATTTTATTTCATGACTGGAACAGAAATGGGCTAAAAATAAATAAAATCCTGTATGGTTTCTTTCTTTTTTGTTATCAACTTTTTATAAGAGTTGAATTTTATCTGGTACACATAGACATGCATATAATCAAGCATACATGTTGACCTAATTTCAATATTTTAGATATGATTTTACCTTGTGAATATTTGTTTTTGTATATTGATTTGTTTACTTTTTTGTTCATTGAATAGACTAAAATGTCTTCTCTTTTTTTGTCTCCTTTTGCATTCTTCTCTCATATATATATATATATATATATATATATATATATATATATATATATTGTTTGTCTTTTTAACAAAGGTTTATCTGGAAACTCAGCTGGAAATTGAGAAGACCAAAGTGGACACAGAAAAGAAGAAACTGATCCAATCACTTGAGCAAATGAAAGAAATGGTATGCATTATACTTCTGTTAAGCATTTTAATTTTCTATTCTTTTCTTTCCACTTGCCAAACCATTCTTGTTTATAGCATTGAAATCATTGTCATTAAAATGAACTAACATTTTCTTTGCTATGACTGAGTAGAAAGTTAAATTGGATCCTAAAGACATTTTCGCTACTTTTAACTTTCAAGTCTTCAATTCAGTCATGATTTAATTTTATCTTTTGTATTGTCCTTTAGAACTAAAATTAGTTATCTCTGATTTTACATGCACACACATACACAAAATTTAAATTTTTGTTTCTATTTTCTAAAAAAAATTATGAATTATGAGCTTATTAAAGTTTTATATAAAGAATTACTTTTTTTGTATCATTTTTGAAAAAATATGTACATAGATTTTTCAAATATTTCACTTTTGGTTTACTAACATTATAGAAATTAGTACTTAAACCTAACACATTTTTCTATGACTTGATAGCTATATACTTTAAGTTTAGACCAGAAACCCTTGTAGATTAATTAAAAAATACTTGATGGTCCATGTGACATTTATTTAAGGCTCAACCATATTTTGAACATTTTTTATAACCCTGGCAATAAGATAAGGTTTTTTGTGATAAGTTTGGAATATGATACAAGCTAGAATTCATATACCTGCGAAATTCTATTTTTTCACATGTGACTTTGATATCTTGTATATTTTATCAAGACTATTATGTATTCACTTTCAACAAGTTGGGTATTTAGATTTTTTTAAAAATTCATTGAATATTTTGCATTGCTTTTAGGAAAAAAGTATTTACTCACGAGGAAGCCCATCACCGATTTCCTCCCACCGAGGAAGTCCTGGCATCCCAGCTGACAACCTTACTCTAACATCATCTTCCATGTCAATTAGTGGATTATCTCAGGTAAGACCACTTTTTTGAATTGAAAATAAACAGAAAATTATTGATTTGATAATGTACAATTGGTTGAAAATAATTTCAAAATATCATTCTTTAGTAAAAGGAAACTAGTATTTATTGAATGCCTGTTATCCATAGTAATATGGGTTTGCTGGTGATTCTATGAAATTTTTTTTTTCTGTATGAGTGGGGAGGCAGGTTTACTGAAATGTTCTGGTCTCAATCAAGAAGTGTATAACTTGTCTATTTATTAAGAGTTAAAAAAAAACTGAAGAAATGGTATACCAGGTTGAATATGTGAAATAGCGTACCCATTTGTTAATTCTAGAACTTTCCCTTCTTAGTCAGTCCAAGGACATTTTAATAGACCTTCATCCTTATCAAAAGATAATTGCTTGAATATTTTCTCTGGTTCTTTTACTTTTTGTCTTTTGATTAAAATGGACATACAGAAAAAAAAATATCATTAAAACTTATCATTTTTCATCTTTTAAGAATATAATTTTCATGTTTTTTTTTGTTTTGTTTTTTTTGCTTGTGTTATTAGGATGATCTCTTGGAGAAAAGTTTGCTGATGGCTGCTGTTGCTTCAACATCCAACGGGAACAAGTCAAGTCTATATGACAGTCTGCGTCAGGGTGGTGCCGCCAGTCTCCTGGAAAGTCTGCAGTCTCAGTTAAAACAGAAAGAAGGAGAAATTAATCAGTTGCAGGTAAATCTTTTTTTTTATTTTGCATCTTTCTCATAAAAAACTGTTATAACTTCTTTATTGCATTGTTATAGATTTTCTTGATGACTATTTTGATTCAGGCTTTGTGGCAAGATATACCATCCAAACTCAATGTCTTTTTCTCATTGTAGCACCTGGAAATTACATGTTCTATTTGATGAATTTAAACATCAGATTGTAGCAGCTTGACATTAGCTGTTTCTCTTTTATTCTTCTATATGAATCTGCCCATCAGGAATTCTAGAATAGATTCAAAAAGTGGAAGTAAAACAACACTTACTAATACTTTTCTGCTTTTGTGTAAACCTTGCTGCCAACTTGGTTCAACAGATGTCTGATAGAATATTGAGATAATGTAAGGATTGGCAGACAGTCAATTCCTTTTATAGACAACTGTGGCTGTTTGAAGTGGAGTGTGTGGCTTACATCCTACGTATTTTTTTCTTTTCAGGAAGATATTAGTCAATTAGAAAAAACAAGGGAATCTATGGCTCGAGAACTCGTCAATTTGTCTAACTTAAATGAAGACCTTCAAGAACAAGTAAAAGAACTTCCAGAAATCAAAGAAAAGCATTCAGTAAGTACAACACCTTTCATTGGAATTGATCCATTTTACAAACTGTGAGAATAATTATTATTAGTTTTGTTTAACCTTTATCAGTCAATTTTCATTTTAAGTCTTAAAATGTCATACTCAAAGCATAATTTTACATATCTGAAACTTGAAAAAAATGTTAGTGAAAGTGTTAAGGTTATATTGTTAGTACTAACAGAAAACTTGAGTGTAACAATAAAGTTTCATTTAATGTAATAGATGCTTGTTATCAATACACCCATTTATTGAAAAGCTAAGATGATCAGATTATCAGTTTCAAGTTTTAAATGAGAAAAATAGGAGTTTGTTTGTATCTTGTAAAAAAGACTTTCTGTCAAAGGTAAATCATTCAATCTCTAATATTTTAATTATACATATTGATGTATGTTAGGTGGTTTTATATTTTTACATAAGATTTTAAGATTATAAATTATAAAATAATGTTAAAATATATCTAAAATATTTAATGACTAATTTTCAGTTATTTTTATTGATCTAATGTTTATTGCCAAAGTGAGCACAGCAATTTTTTTTTCTTTATACTATATCAAAGATACAAATGCTAGTGAAGATGTAGCCAAGGAAAATTTAGAAAATATTTGCTTGGTCAATATTTCAGTTGACTAAGTATGAGGATCAATTGAAAAGTTCATAGGTTGGCCAAAATACTTTCATGAAAGGTGACCAAATTAGTTTAATTTCCAACATATTTTCTATTCTGGTCCATGCAGAGGTCTTGAATTGTGCATAGGCACCCCGCTATAAAATCACTTTGTGCTAAGTATTATAGATATCCTCACTTCTTGTGGTCTACACACTTCTTCCTCTGGTGTTGCAGTACTTGGGTCACATTGATCAAAAAAGTCATTAACTGCAGATATGACATCATCCTATGAACTTTTCAGCCTACCTCTGTAGCTTATTATCTCTGATATTATCTAATGTATCTGCAATTAGAAAAATTGTTTTAAAAAAAAGGCCATTGCTCACTATGCAGTTGCAAAATGTGCTCCTGTTGCTGTTGTTAGGAGGTTCAAGAAATGAAAATCAGTCTAAAAAATTTTTTTCATCATACCTATGAAAGCATGTGCGATACCCTGCCCTCATCAGCCGCCAACACAGTTTCGGTAACTCAAGGCGGTACTGCCACTCCTGGTGCTACCAAGCAGCTTTTGCCACTGGACAGGGTATTTAAAAGAAATATATATATATATATACACACACACACACACACCAAATCAACTAAAAGCAGAGATTACATTGGACGTTCGTTCATCTTCATTTTAATGCAGTTTGTGATTTAAAAACACGTTTACTTTCGGCCGTTGATGTCATAGCAACGGTTTCTTGATGTTGCGTAATCACATGAGAATGGTGGTTCCGCGTGCATTTCATTCATGTTGAAATCCCTTCTATATCCGTTGTCTATTCGGTTCGTTTTCCTTCAGTTTTATCTTTTTTTTTATGCGTTACTGCACCAAAGCACTCCAGACAAACGTCATATATAATTCTTCTGAAAGATGTTATTTGTTGATCAATGGGGCTCTTAAGATGGGTGGTGAGTAAAAAGAAAACTCCTGGTCTAAGTTTGTCCAAGTAGCTATCTGATTACCCTTGGGCCACTAAATTCTTGGCTTGCTAGGAATGTCTCCAGGATGCTGACACTCAGCAATGAGCTCTTGAATACTGTGGGATATTCCTGATTCATAAGCCCATCATTCAATTTACATTCTCAGGTAGGAGAATTACATTGTTTGTACCAGCATGCCTTGTGGATTCGTAACCCTCGCAAGCTGTTGAATTTTCTGCCGCAATCACACGTTGTAGCCGGTTACATATCCAGATCGTTACTGTATGAGCAAGTATGATGGGTGATATATTCTCCCTCCCTGCTACAGACACCTTGAGGGCATTTTTCTTTCCTCTTAAATTAGTCTTAAATAAATGTGGTTAAAGAGATATTTTTTATGTCACTGGCTGGAAATCAATTTATATCATGTATATGCTACTTAATGATTTTTTAATCTTTTTTTTTCCTAACAGGATTTATATCAACGCTACAATGCCTTATTACAAATGTATGGAGAGAAAGTTGAAGAGGCAGAAGAAATGCGAATGGACCTCCAAGATATAAAGAAAATGTACAAAGATCAGGTAAATATACACAATTTTTATTCACTCCAATAAGAGAGCATGTCAAAATTTTTTATTTATCTGGTGAAGAGTTAAACACTTGATACAGTGGATTCTTGTTCAGATTTAATGTTGAAGCTAAAAATTTATCTTTTTATTTTTTTTTTCATCTTTTAATAAATAAACCTTTGTCAGCATCATACCAGAGAATCATAAGTCAGTTGATAAAATTTGTTTACATTTACAAATGATTATATAATGTGGATTATGAGGATGGGCTAAAAAGTTTAGAGCATGATGTCATATCTGCTGCTGATAACTTTTTTGACCAATGGGATCCAAGCACTACTAGACTGATGACTCAAATATCTTGAATTGAACTGCACAGGTGGATTATATTGGGCAGTCCTCATAGACTCTGGTATTTATACTAGTAATTATGCCGGCACTTCTATGATTAGTAGAATTTTGAATTTGCATGTGTAGATGCAAAATGTGCAAAACATAGTTGTCTGCTTAACATTTCAGATGCAGTTAGATTGTTAATTGTGAAACATTAAAATGATCTTGTAATCTGTTTTGCACTACAAACTCTTGAAAGTCAATGATTTGATCATTAATTTATATCTTATTAGTATAAGAATATTTGAAACATAAAAAAACAGGACAAATTTTATAATAAATTGGACATAAAATATTGAAAAATATACTGAATGAATTGAGATTTTTAATAAGGGAATTCTAACAGCAGCAGTTTTTAACTATTTGTCAAACAATCTTACATTTTTTTTCAAAATTTTATTTATCCTTTAAGTCCCCTCCCCATTTGAATCCATATGCTTAAATATTTTATCTAACCTATTGTCTTCTCTTCTTTCAGATTGATCATTTACTGGCTAAATGACGTTGACTCTTACTTATTCTCTGTAAATAAATCAAAGGGACCATCTCTAAAAAAAGAGAAATGGCATCAACTAAAGCTACCTGTTTGTTAATGTGAGCTGAAGAAGAAAAAAATCTATTTTATCATTGACTGATGATTTGGTTATTCCAATTTATTCTGTCAAGAAAAACTTAACATGTGGATGAAAGCATATAAGTGAATCTATGTCATCACCCCTATATGAAAAGGAAGTGCTATTCAAAGCCGCTTATGTGAACATCTCCATTTTAAAAACCTTTTTTTTTTTTATTTTAATAGAAACAATAACTAATCCCAACCTATGGAAGGTAAATTTTGGTTTGTTTTTTGTATTTGTTTCTTAAAACTGAAAATTGTTTTGTAATACTTTTTTTCACCCATTGTCTTTCTCTCTATAAGAAATGATTTTTGTATCAGAAATTTTTTTTTTTTTTTGAGGGTTGGAAATATTAATTAGATAAATATATTTAAAATAGTTATTCAATCACAATGTAAATAAATAAATATTTCACTTTTGCAGAAATATTTTAACTGTTTGAATTTGGTTAAAATGGGACACTTTGTTTGAGACTGAGAAATGCCCCTTTTTTTAAAAAAAAAAAAAAAATGAATTTCTTCAATTATGATATTTCCATGTAGCTTTGTCTATGAAGAATTCTAAGAGAAACAGATTAGAGATTACTTTAATATTATAACTAGAAATGCTCTTGAATGAGTAATATATTCTCTAAAGATGTTCTTTACATATGAGAATTTGAATTCTTAAAGTGTGAAAATCTCTTACAAGCTGCATTAATTACAAAATTATGTACTGGCTTTACAGAAAGTTTCAAATGGGATTCAATCCTGTTTGCACTGAATTTTATGTAAAACAAAAAATAAATAAATTGCCTGTCACATAATTGATCTGATTTAAAATCTAAAGTTAAGGTTTATCATGATCCATTATAAAATTATTTATAGGATTTGGATTAAATTGATAATATGATTCATTTTACAGTGGGCACTTGGATTATTTCAAATAAAGAAACCTCATGGTTTCATTACTATTATTAACTTACAAATTATTTATAAAATCCAATTTTCAAGGAGTTGAATATTAAAATTTCTTATAGGAAATTCTTATTAAAATCAGATCTTAGAAATTTATGAAAAATTCTTTATTTTTATTTCATTTTAACACGTTGTTGGAGACTCACATACAAATCCCATCACATTTAATTGTGATTTTTCTTTTTTTGGTAGGAATTCTGTCTCATTGTGTAAAGATATTATTTCTTTACCAGACAAAAGCAGGGTCCCTAGACCATGGGCAAGTCTTTCATATACCCGTGCCCACCGTGGAGTCTTGTACTTGAATAGCACCCAAACAGATTATTTATTTTCTTTTGGTTTGAACTGCATATTAAACACTATTCAGTTCCGGTATTATGGAAGTCTTTTCTAAAATAAGATGGAAATTTAATGAAAATGATTTACTTTCCTCTGTGCTAACTCCATTTACAATTGTGAGTTGTCTGTTATAAAAAATATTATGTGTACAGATATGTATATATATACATAAACGAAAATTTTAACAATTCAGCCTATCTGAGGGATAATTTCAGTTCTATTTTGGTTCTTAGAAAGATTTATTTTGACAAATTGAACATTATAAGCCTAGTCTATAAGATGGATAATGTGTATGTGTGAGTGTGTATATATTTGTATGGATAACATTTCTTATGAGTTGGGCGAAAAGACTATGGCTTTTCATTGTCTAAATTAAACATTGCTAGAAATGGCATCAATGGGTTTCAGGTAATAAATTAAAATGAGGAAATGTTTCTTTCATTTTTAAAATTGCACACTCAGGATTTTTCCTCTAAAGTTTTGGTTAATCAAAATTATTTCTTTGTAAAAGAATTGGTGCTAATTGTGATGTGGGCCATAAATCTACAGAATTGCATATTACCAATTCACTATTGAGTATTTGGTGGTTAGTAATCCTTATTTCAGTTTATCTATACAAGGTGTTGACTTATCCAGTTTCTCTTGAAAAATCTAATATATTTAGTGTTGTTAGTTTTTCTTACGAATTACAATGACAAATTGGAATGAATGTTTCTAATGACAACTGCTTTAAAAGAGAATGATTTTCAGAGCCATTTAGCCTAACAGGCATCTTTAATCCTTTTATGTGGCATATTTGGCAACAAATTTAATGGTTGAAATAAACTTTTGATCATAAAATAAAAAGAAAAAATTGCAAATAAACTTTATTGGAGTTTCACAATTATGATACTACAATACATTCTGAAAAGCAATTAAAAGGTTGTAGGGTAAAACTTTGGATTTTTTGCAACAGGGGGCATAAGTATCAAAGAATAAAAAATTTTATATTCTTTGATACTTCTAAAAACAACTGTTTAGAAGTAATAATTTTTTTTATTAGGACCAGGGTATATATAAAAAAAAAATCACTTTTGTAGGGTATATTGCACAAGATCCCAAATTTTTATGTAATGTGGACTAAAATTGCATCTCACTCTCATATATATTTGGACAACTCCAAGTTGCTCTCTGCAACAAAAGGGTAAATCATGACAAGCTGAATAAATAGAAGCTATGAAATATTTTTGCAAATCTATTTACAAATGTCTATAACTTTTTTTTCTCTTTCATTCAATTACTAAACAGAGAAACACAAATGTCATGAAAAACATGAAGTTCTACAGTTAATTTAAAATGTTTAGTGTACCAAAAAATCTCAGAATTGTTTCTTTTCTTTTTCTTTTTTTTTAATCAAAATTTTCTTTTTAGTTTTATAAATAATCTCTTCATATTGGTTTAGGGTCTATTTCAACCAGAAATGGTCACTTTTTACCAAAAGTTTAAAAAAAAATGTTTTTTTTTTTAAATTATTTTTGAGACCATGAACTAAAATGAAATTCTGAATTTCCTCAGATGTAGGCAAATGCAATTTTGAGAAGCATTCTTTTTCATTACAGGTTAGTGAACTTTGAAACATTCAAGTTTATGATCCATTTAATTTTGACAAAGTAGCAAGACGAATAAAAATGAATCATTTTCCTGTATTACAGCACTTGACTTTCTCACAGTTCTGTGAAACATCACCTTCTCCAGTCCCTACCTTATTTAATAGATAGGTTTATTTTTTTTATTCTAAAGTTATTTATCTTGTCATATGTTTACAATTCTTTCTGAACCATTTAGATTTAATTGATATAGTTTGACTGAAAAATTATCTTTGTAATTTATTTTTTATTTCTTAAGGTTTTTTTTTTATTATTAAAATGAATATTTGTAATAATTCACAAAATCAGGAAAGATTGTGAAAGATTATAAAATAGAAGTAATGGAGAATTTTTTATGTTTTGTTAAAATTTAATATTTTAAATATACATTTGTTGAATAATCACTAAAACAAAATGAATATTTTTATTGTCATCATAATGTCTATTGATTGTTTTAGAAAGTTCTGTAAATTCACCTTGGGAATGTTACTCATTAGCTAAGTGTTAAGTGAATATTTAAGGATTTTAACCTAAATACTCCCATTATTTCCTAAGTAGAAGACTTTTCTTCTTTTTTTTTTTAATCATTCATATAACCCGAAAAATCATGATGAAATTGTCCATATTTATTAAGGCTCACATCTTTGTTGGTGCATTTGTGTTCTTTAAATTTAGTAAAAGTGGGAAATAAACATTTATATAAGAATAAATGGATGGATAAATTGTTCTCTTATTTTGTCAGTTTTCTATCAGGTGTTGAAATGTTAATTTTTGAGAGCAACTTTATTCCTGTTCTTAAAAAATTGTAAAACTGTTTTTGATAGTGAAGTTTTTCTACACCATTTTGTTGACATGGTGACATGAATTTCAATCAGCACTGCCCTATGGACAAAAACATTGTTTAAGAAAGGACACTTAATTTTCTTTTGGGATTCAATAGACAAGCTTCATATACCTGCTTTAACTTAGAAAAAAAATAATGATTTCTATTTAAAATCTAGGTGAATTCTAGGAGGTTTCATGGGATATTTTCATAAATATCTAGAAAATCAAGATGTCCTTTCACAATCAATGAACCATATTTTATATTGTTCTTGGACATTGAGCAACAACAACAGTATTCAATATCTTTTGAGATGGTTTCTTATTTTTTATTGATAAAAAAAATCCCATGTTGCAAGTTTTCATTCCAACAAATGAATAAATACATTTCCTCAATTATTTTTAATGTGTTCTTTTTTTTGATTTTTAGAAAATATATTATTCTTTTCAGTGACCCTAGAATTGTTTGGGTGACTTAACAACACTGCCTACCTAGTAACAATCCATATTAAAACTAGTCATTTTAGGCTTTTCATTATTACTTCAACTTTGTTTTTTCTTGCCAATACCGTGAAGTATTCATATGTAATGATTAAATGTTTTTTCTTCTTTTATAAAGAATTTTGCCATTTCTTTTTATGCCTATCATTATTGGCCGGAATGAACAAAAAGGTTTTATTTATTTTCTTTATTGTTGATTCAGCACAAATGTGCATAGCTGGCACTAATCAATGGAAACAATACAAATGTGTCAGTAGGTCAAGCAAAAATTGATTGGTTTTAATCAATTGATCAGACCATTAAAAGATAACTTTCTTCTATCATTATTTTAAGGTATTGAAAAAGTTATATTGCTTCAAATTAATTTGGCACTGGCAAATAATGAAGTAAAAATATATTAACATATTAAGTGTTGTAGGCAGTATGTCAGTTTTCAAATCAATTGACTTAGAATTGTTTGTAATAATCCCAATGATAAATATTTTCTTTACAGTCAGCATAAAATTTACATCCTAGAGTATTAAAAAAAAACTTAAGTTCAGTTCCCAATGGGGATTGAACTTTTGTTTTACAAGGGAAGTATTTAGGGACCCAAATTTGTATGAGGTATGTTCAAAAAGTATTGTGATTGAAACTGATGGAAATGAACATTTTTTTTTCTTAAAAAATTGGCACTTAACACATTTATTCCTGTGAGTTTTACATTGGTCAAAGCACCTCCGAAATATCTTTTAATGCCATAAATTTGGCTATATACAAGATGCTAACAAACTAAGAGAATTTAATCATGAGAAATATGATTTCTTCAACTGCTTAGTTTCCACCCTCTTGAAAGTAATCACTTTTAGGCATTGATTTCTATTGATGAAAGGTGATTGTGACAAAAGTCATTTTTACATTTGATTTATATGTACTTTTTAAAATCCATTGACTATATGGTAAAATCTTGTATATGCATGTGTATCTTTACATACGAGTTTGGATATACAGTCATAATGTCCTAAAAATGCCCATTTAGTTATGTCTTCTGCTAATAGCAATAAAAAGTTCAATTCAAACAGCTGTGCATAAAGAATTTAAACATTTTCTAAAGAGCATACTAACATATTTGGTCAAACGTAATGGTGCAGCCAATGTTAAATTTTTATAGTTTATAATTATTTTTAGGCCTTTAAAATAAAAAGGTTTTGCCTCCAACTTGTACAATTTTTAAACAAATCTGAGTTTTTGTTTTTAATAATTCTCTTGGATGTTATGCAATGCATAACATATATACAAAGTTAAATTTTATGCTGACCGTGAAGAAAATATTCCTTTATCATTAAGATCATCTCAGACAACTTTAATAACATCAGCAGAGAAAGATGTTAACCTTCAATAAAAAAAAAAATATAACATCAATTTTTTTTTTTTTCATACCTTGGTTGAATAATTTTATATGGGCCTATTATAGATATATAGAATTCATAAGTGCAAAGGTTAATTGAAAATTTTTTCCAATTTAAAAAGAAATGATTTTTCAACCATACAAAAATTCCGTATTCACTTTTCTAATTTAAAAAACAAACCCATGAAAATCATATCATTAACCTTCTGTGATATTTCTGAATTGGTGAAGAAAAAAACAAGATCATTATTGAATAGAGTATATGATTGGTAAGCCACACTCTGCAAGGTCGGTTTTTACACGATCATCTATTCTCTCACTTTGGGCAACAGTCAACCATTCTTTCCATGTAGCCACTTTGCCTGAAAATAAATGAATTACAAGGAAGAATGGATTATGTCGATATTTATTTAGTGGCAAGTTCAGCAAATATATTTTATAAATGAGTTTCAACTCCAGTCACACTATTACATTCACTTTCATACTAATACCCTTTTGGGAAAGGTATACAACTCCTAGTGTTGTATAGTCATCCACAGCATCATTACGACACAATAATAAAACAGACGCAAGGACAAAGACGCAAGAAGGATTAAGATGCAGGAAGGAAAACGCAAGAAGACTTCTTTCCAAATATTTTCACCTCTCCCTTTATTGCAAGGGTTTGAAAAGGGTTACTGAAAGTTTGCATGTGAGAGGGTGCTGGAGACCGAACATAAACTTCATATTTTGACCCCACTGTTATGACTGTCACGTTGTGTCTTTCTTGTTCTCCTGATGTTCAACCGGAGGCCTAGGGCTCATTCTATCGGGGGTTTCCGAGGTCCCCCTCGGTCGGGTGTGGCCTTCCCTACCACATCTCGTCTCTAACTCTCTGGAAGTCTGCTGGCAACTGCTCTGGGACCCAAACTCAACTGAGTTAAATAATAACTCAATGCCCACACGATCGCCTACTGGATCTTTGAAATCGAATGTTTAATCGTCATCAAGCGGAAATAACTGTCATGCAGTTCAGAGGTTACTCTCTTCCGGTGCATGACTGTAATGGCACAATGGGACCTTCACCTTGTCCCATATCATAAGCCTTAATCCGTCCACGCGATCTCTTTCGATTACTGGCCGTTGGAATGTGTCACTTCCTTCCGGTGTATTACCTTGGAATAGTATTTTTGGGCCGGGTCGAAGGTCAAAATAAAACACTAGGCCCACCAGCTAGGTGTTACTTTTTAACAAGAATGGCTTTAGCATTAAATAACCCATGAAGGTTGATATACTATAAAAAAAGAAATTTAAAAAAAAAATTGCAATTTAATACATAAAAAGAAACTATATTCAAATTGAATTACCGTGACCTGAAAATCCAGCAAACACTTGCCCATGACATACAGAATCACTGGTCAGCTGTTTCGACCCTATTAGTTCTCATCAGTAATGTATACCATGATCTCCCCTACTGGAGATCGAACCAGTGACCCCAGAATGCAGAGCCAAAACTGGTCCACATGAGATTATAATGGTTGGCATGATAGTATGGAATTAGATGTGTATGCATTCAAACTGCTCTGCTCACACATTAACTGTGAGATGCACACACACGTGTGTATGTGTATGCATGTCAGTAAATGTATCAGCAGGTGTGGGTCCATACATATACATGTGTATCTGTGTATAGATGTATTCATGAGGTATATCAAAAATGAGGAAGCTGTTCACTCACCCACCACCACCACCACCTTGGTAGGCCAGTAGGTCAACTGTAGGTTTGAATGAAGTAACTTCATGACCTTGAATAAGTGTGGGGCTAAACAACATGCAGGAAAAGAGAACAAAAAAAACAGGAAATGACCCAGCACTTTGTGTTTTTCTTAAAAGTAGTAGGAACGTGGAGTAAAGCAAATTATTCGGAGAAATCTGTTGAAATGAGTCAGAAAAAGCAACATCAGCTGATGCCCCTAGAGCTGGGCTCATCTGCTAGGATCTGGGTTGGTAGAAATTATGCAAAAGAGAAGAAACAGTGCCAAAGAAAGGTTCAAGATGATACCCCTCCCCCGCTCCATTTGTTAGGGAGTCAAATCCTTCAAACCTTGAGTTTAACTTTTGTTTTTCTTCTTTGTCATTTGTAACATCATCTCAAGTCTCTATGCAATAAACACAGCGTGAGGGGGTCACACAATGCTGTGGGTAGATGCACTGCAGACCCATTGCATGCTGTCACTAAGAAAGATTTCAAGTAACTGATAGTAAGGCACATCATTACACTGAACATAAATGAGAATCAAATTTCTGAAATTCCCATGCAAAGTTAGTGTACAAGATTTCAATAATGAATTGTTAATTCATCAATGTTAAATTTCAATATTAAATACCTCATAAGGAATTGATATGCCATTAAAAAAACTAAACCAAATCAAAAAGTGTGGCTGGTTATCTTCAGCTTAGTTAACAGTCTTCATCAATGTCAGTTGACATATTTTTAATATCATTGATATTCAATATCTTTTTAATATTGATATTCAATATCTTTTTAATATTAATATTCAATATCTTACCTTTACGATAGAACGAGAAGTCTGATTTCCAGAATTTATGGTCTTTCTTGCCATCTATGTTATCATTTTTTTCTTTTTTCATTCTGTCAAAGGTGCACAATTCTGTAATGCCTGCAGATAATTCAGGGTTGGGGGCCTTGCCCAAAAAGTTTCCTATTTTATTCACAGTCTTCAGCAAATTCTAAATTTAAAAAAAAAATTAAAGCAATAATCATGCACAAATATATAAACATATAACAATAAACCTTTAATTCATCATCATCAACATCATCACCATCAATATGAGCTGACAGCACGGATTTCCTCGATTCTCTTGCCATTGCTCTTTGTAAGTCATCTAGACGGCATTCAGTGTCTGCACAGAGATGATGGATGTAAGTTTTTGCTGTTTGACTAACTCTGGTGTGTCCTCGTGAAAATATTACTTATGAATTCATCCCTGCTTCTCCAGCAGTATTTTGCTTATTTTTCTTGAATGGTTTGTAAGATGGAAGGGAAGTGGCCATACAATTGTTGTTTTGTAGAGTGCTGCTTCCCGGATTTTTTTAAAACAGCATGAAGCATCTTTGCATTGTTGTCTTAAGCTTTTCCAACAGGTGTTTTGTTAAAGTACAAATGGTGCAAGCATACAATAATACTGACACAACTACAACTTAAAAGAATTCCTATTTTATTTTATCATGGAGATCAGATTTCCATATGATTGATAACCTAACAGTTCATGCTTTACCTATGCATATGTTAACATTGCTTTCAGTAGATGAAATATTGCTACCAAAGTTCAGAATATCTTAAATTGACTCTTTGTTAATACTGAATACCAGGCCATTGGCCTAATGAGTAGAGTGTTTGTCAATGGTCCAGGAGACTGGGGTTCAATCCCAGGTCAAGTCATACCAAAGACTCAAAAAATGGTACTTGATGCTGCCTTGCTTAACACTCAGCATTATAAGGTAAGAATCAAGGGTAAAGTAGAGTAATCCAGGGAATGGAGTAGCACCCTTCTCTACACTTCGGTGTGGTAGCTATTGAAAAGGGAGCTTTCGGGTCACCCTTGACTACGGTCGTCAACTTTACTTACAGGATAACAGCTTTTTGCTGCAACTACTTGGGCAGGTAAGGTCTTACTCATCCACTCTCTGTTGTGGCCTCCTGGTAATGAACCATTTTTGTCAAGATATGTTGTAATTGGACATAGTGCTAGTAGAAGTGGATTCATGCCTTTCTAAAGAGCATTAGGGCCAAGTGAACATAAACAGTCTCAGCTGAGATTTAAATTTGGGTTTTATTTTCACCACTCACACATACAATTTATAAAATCACTGATTTTTCTTTTCTTTTTTAAAAAGAAAAAGTTTTTATGTTCCTTTTTTATCTACAGTATGCACAATGCTTATATATTCCTTTAAATTACTTTCTGCATCTGATGGTGAGGCTCCAGTTCAGGAAAGTGTGGAGTATTCCTTCATTGTCATTACTTCCAGGCCCACTCTGATCATTTATAGGTCAAACAGATCTGTTTAAAAATTATTTGTATTTGATAGGATTGTGTACAAAGCCCCCTCCCCACTCCCCAAAAACGAACAACTCTTAAGAAACAACTACACAAAAAATATAAATCTGAATATACAATGAATGCAATTTCCAAACCTCAAAGTACAAAATAAACCCAAACGAGTTGATATGCCATCAAAATCAATCAATTATTAAACTACTTTGACACTATTTTCACTAATTACCTTTTTCCCAATACAATCCAGTGTTGGTTTCATTGGAATGGGGTATTTATGAAGTAGGATTAAAAAAGCATCAAGACTGAAGCTTTAGATTTTTTTTAAATTCTGAAATTTAAAGCCAAGCAATTTATATAATGAAATGATATCTAGATTTGTCAGTGCTAATTAAAAAAAATTATGAAGCCAGACTTGATACTTTTTGAGCTGCAATTTTTGATGGAAAAAAGGATTTAGTAGTACTCTCCAAAACTCATCAGATAGTTTTATGCTGCTTTTTAAATTGAAAATTAAATTCAATATTAAGATTTGAGGATGTGGAAGACATTAAAAGAAATATATGGTTGTGCATCTTGGCACCATATCTTGTTTAATTGTTCCTTTTTGTCTTTTTGCCAATAGCCTGGGAGACATGGATTCAATCCCCAGTTGAGTCATACCAAAGACTCAAAAAATGCATTATTAGGTAGGGATCAAAAGTAAAGTGGAGCAATCCAGAATAAGGTGTAGTGCCCTCAGTGTAGTAGTTAATGAAAAGGGAGCCTTCAGGTCACCTTTGACTATGATTGCCAACTTTTCTTTTTTACTTTATACACATATATATATAATGGGTATGTACTATTTACTTACCTGTGATGCTTCTTCATAGCTGACAATCAAGCAATTAGGATTATCTTTGATAATTTTCCACCATTTGTTCATGTAGTCAAAATAATCTCCATATGCAACTAAAAATTGATTAAAAAACTATTTATCATTTGACATGATAAGATTTTAACAACAATCCCAATATTATAATATGCACTAACATTTTAGAATTTGTTGCAGCTCTACTTAATGTAAATTTAGAATTGTCCAACTTTTTATCACTTTTTACAGACTAAGAATAAAAATCTATATAGTTTTGTTGCTTGCCAATGGTCTCAAAAAAAAAAAAAAAATGTACACAATATTTACAGCCAACAGGTTCACACAAAAATGCAACAAACTAATAGTGAAAATAAGTTCACATTAGAAGAAGCAAATTTCTACACAAAACACACATTCTAGTGGATATTTCTCTGTAATGTCATTAAATAGTTTTGGCTATAAATATAGCTTACTTTTTTTTAGTCATCTTGTCTTGAATAGGGTGAGCCATGTTGCTAGAAAAAAAGTTAATTATATAGTTCTTGTGCCTAATACACACCCTTACCTTTTGGGCTGAAAAATCTGGGAAAATAATGTCTCATAAACACAAATAATCACGGTAAGTAAAATAATCAAGATTTGTCTTGATTATTGAACTCATTTGTATTTTTGACAATTTTAAACTATTTTCAAAAAGTCAGAGACCCCTTTTGCCTACCAGTATGAATTGGAAGGCAGGGCAGTTTAGTTTGAAATGGTACAGTTGAACAGAGACCCACGACATGGACTGTTGAAAAAGAAAACATGGCATCAGCTGTTGGGAAGAAAAGCACGACCACGTGTAAGAAAAATGAACACCAATGAAGACACCTAATAGAACATAATTTTTTATCATGTCTAAATTGAGTATTCCCATTAAACATTGTTTCTCAAATAAGTCTTATCTGTATATCTTGTGAATCTTATTATGTGTTTATATTATTTTGTTAATTGAATGCTAATGAAATAAATGTATTTTATATGCTGTTGAAATTGTTGTTGTGTTTAATTTTATTTTGTTAGTCATTCTTATACATTGTTTCCATGCAATAATTCCTCAACCTGTGGTCGATACCTTTTTTTATTTTTATCATCAATGAAATATCCCTATGAGACAACTCGGGAAATAAGACGAATTATAAATTTTTATTCATTTACGTACTTCTTCAACAATGTGTCCGGGGACAAAGAAAATCAAAATATTGAGAATATTGTCTGAACATGAGAGAGGGACATAACAATATACATAAAATTATATATATATATATATATATATATATATATATATATATGCATATGCAAAATTATATATATACATATATATATATATATATATATATATAATTCTCATTTCTCATCCTATTTTTCCAAAAAAATTTTCTTAGCCTAAAAGTGTTATTTTTGATGAAACAAGTTAAGTACCACAATGATTTTATCTATTATACTAAATACTAGTCTTCCTGAGCCGCATAGAATATAGATGAAGCCAAAAAAAAACAAAAATTTAAGATTTAATCTTAAATTTTTGATCCATCAAAATGACCCTTTTTGGCTGCAATCACTACTTCACAGATATTCAGCATTCTTTCCACCAAAGACTGGAGGTAGACTGAAGAGAGCTTTCCAGCAAGAGTTGCCAGAGGTGAGTTGCACTTGTAGGTTTTTTAGCTCTGACTTTTCAGTCAAGTTCTTTCTATACCAATTCAATAAGATTTATGTTTGTTAATTGTGCCAACCAAGACATCAGTTGAAGGATATGCTGTTCTTCTTTTCTTTTAATGTACTTCTGACAGAGTTTACTAGTATGCTTTGGGTCATTATCTTGCATGAGTACAAATCTTTGACCCACAAGCCGCATTCCAGGTGGGGGTCACATAATGCTGCAGTATGCTGTGATAGCTTGTCTAATTTAATTTGCCCTTCACCTGGTGCAAATCCCCAACTTTGCAATTGGCAAAAGCCTCCCACACCACACCATAACAGAGCCTTCTCCATGCTTTATGGTTAGTGTGGTACAGGGGATTGCAGTTCTTTAACCAACTCTTTACCACACATAGACACTCCTATTTGAGCCAAAGATTTCAAACTTTG
The DNA here is from genome assembly GCA_963585895.1 of Sepioteuthis lessoniana. Taxonomy (NCBI): domain Eukaryota; kingdom Metazoa; phylum Mollusca; class Cephalopoda; order Myopsida; family Loliginidae; genus Sepioteuthis; species Sepioteuthis lessoniana. The sequence goes on from OY757920.1 coordinate 23,599,768, forward strand.
ATTCATCAGTTCAAAGGACTTTATTCTACTGCTCTATTATCCATTCTTTGTTCGCCTTGGCCACTGGAGCCTTTTAACATTGTTTTGCTTCTTCAACAGTGATTTCTTGACTGCAATGCTGCCATATAGGCCAGCTTCACAGAGTCTTCTCCTCAAAGTGGATGTTGACACATATTTTTCACAACATTGGCTTAGGTTGTGCAGTGATGCTTGAAGCAGTCAGCCTCCTGTCACACAAGCTGGTGACTTGGATAAAATTGTCCTCTGTATAAGTAAAGCAGGTAAAATCTAGTAATTGGCAATTCAACACAATATAATCTAATGAGAGTTCAAATTGGTAGTGTACATATACATATTCATATATATATACATATATATATATATATTGTCATCCACAAACAGACTGTTTCATTGTAACACAATACTTCACTGTGGCTAGACATGCGGGACGCTTCAAGCTGAGATCGAAACATGGCTAACTTTACACAAGACTTGGTATATAACATCTCAGCCATTTCGGCGAGATGCATTAGCTCAGGAATTATAACATATTTTCATTAGCTTACATTTGTTTACATTTTGCACAATCAGATACTCACACTTATATATATATATATATATAAGTAAGTAAAGTTGGCGACCATAGTCGAGGGTAACCCAAAGGCTCCCTTTTTGATAGCTACTACACCAAGGTGTAGGGGAGGGCGCTACTCCTTCCCTGGATTGCTCTACTTTACCCTTGATCCGTACCTTATAATGCTGAGTGTTAAGCAAGGAGGCATCAAGTACCATTTTTTGAGTCTTTGGTATGACTCGACCTGGGATTGAACCCAGGTCTCCCAGGCCATTGGCGAACACTCTAGAGAGAGAATTTTATATATATATATATATATATATATATAAAATTTTTGTTGTAGGTTCAAAGAGATAAAGAAATATTTTAAAATGAGCAGGTCCATGAAGAGATTTGTATCTTTTTTTAGGATTTATTTATTTATTTTGGTCTTACATACGTGTATGTTTTCAGCTAGTTGCTTTTGTTCGAGAACATGTATGGCACAAGGCCTTGTTAATAGGGTACTTAATGAGACTTCAATGTTTGCAGTTTGAATGATTTTCAGTTGGTTATGGGTTTATATGGAGGTCATTCCTGTCTTTTTCTTAGAGTGTGTTTACCTTAAATATATATAATCATATATGTATATATATAAATCTCTCTCTCTCTCTCTCTATATATATATATATATATATATGTATAAATTTTAGACATATACAATTATATATATATATATATATATATATATATATATATATATTATTATTATTACTTATATTAGCTATTTTATATGATTGATCAAATAACAAAATCAAATGAAAACAAACATAACATTAAACATTAAAAATGTTACCAGACCACAGGAGTCACCACCCAAAATGGATATAAATATCTTGCCATATAAAAAGGACATCAAAATCACACTTACTTGTTTTGTCAATAAACATCTCAAAGAAATTAGGAAATGTTCCATTATATTCCTTGCACAGCATTCCAAATGTATGTTTGTAGTAAGAAACAACAGCATCTTTGGGGTTTCGTACTATGAATATGATTTTGTTCTGCGAGAGCACGGTTTCGGGCAGGAATTGAGGTTGAACATGTGTATTAAACAAACGTGGTGGGGATATTTTTTCAAAATTTTCAGGTGGAGTGAACTCTAACATGTATTCTTCTTTGACTCCTTTGATTCTCTCTGATTTCTCTTTTAGAACCATGCTCGTCACCTCCCACATCCAGTGTGTACCTAAAACAGAACACATAGTCATCATTTTATTTCTCCAGTTAAATTCTGGGTTTCAGTAATTAGTTTTACGTTTCTTTTATTTATATTTATAATTTACATGAAGGAACATCAATCATTATAATCATTAATAATCTTTAATTGTATTTTCTTTCATCTTTTATTTAATTTTTTAGTTCCTTCTTCATTACAGCTCTCTCAGACCATCATTCTATGACAGCAACAGCCCAAATTTTGAGGCTGTGGAATATGCTGACTGCATCTCTGCAAAGGGGTAAGACTCCACTCTCCCAACAAGTGTCCTGGATATGACAGTAAACAATCCAGTTTTAGAGCTCTGAGAAATGTGAAGTACCTCTTCATTGGTATTACTCGCTGGTCAGCTCTGACCCAGAGTGCTTAAGTACAATCTATGGATCAAAGAGAACTGCTTAACCATTTAACTGAGTGTAAACAAATGACTGATGTTTAATTGAATTGTTAGTGTTACATAGCAATACTGGAAACCATTTAATTGTGTGCAAACTGGCTCGTTTAAAAAGTTACCAACAAACTATTCATATATATATTCAATATATATATATATATATATATATGTGTATAAACAGGATTTTGCATTAAATAACCTACAAGGGCTGAGATGCCATAAAACCCAACCAACTAACAATCCATGACAGTTATGAACAGCATGGTATTGTTTGGTTTCTTTGCTTAATATTATATCAATCTTCATGGATTATCTATTACTAAAGTCATCCTTGTAAAACAGTATTTAATTCAAAACTAGGTTGGTTGGTTGGGTTTTATGGCATATCAACCTTTAATGCCAAATCCATTTTTATACAAATAATCAGTTCTATTTCAAACAATTCAGTTTAGCATGAGTACACAGTTTAATTGTCAAAAACATTTTTATTCTAAACTATTCAGTTTATTCGAACATTTCTAATTCAGTTAATTCAGTTTAGTATGAGCACATATTTTGTTTACACACAGTTAAATGTCAAAACAGTTCTATATTAAACAATTCAGTTTAGTGTAAATACAGTTTCAATGTCAAAAACAGTTCCATTTCAAACAATTCAGTTTAGCATAAGCACGCAGTTTAAATGTAAGTACAGTTTAATGGTTAAAAACATTTCTATTTCAAGCTATTCAGTTTAGTCAAACAGTTCTAATTCAAACAATTCAGTTTAGCATAAGTATGCAGTTTAGTTCTATTTAACTCATAGATAGGTCCTTATCAGGTGATTCCATTCCAGGCCACAGTGGACTGAGGAGCAATGGCCATGAAGGGGTGCTCCGCATTCCCCAAAGCTCCAGTATCACTGTAGCCTCACCATCAGATTGTTTAGCGTCATATCCAGGGCACTCATTGAGGGGGGTTTTACCCCCTGCAGAGGTGCAGTCGGTGTATTCTACAGCCCCAGCTGACTGGGCAATACACAGAGTTAATGTCAAAACAGTTTTATTTCAGATAATTCAGTTTAGCATAAGTACACAGTTTAGATGTCAAAACAGTTTTATTTCAAGTGATTCAGTTTAGCATAAGTATGCATTTTAAATGTCAGAACAGTTCCATTTTAAAAAATTCAGTTTAGCATAAATACGCAGTTTAAATGCAAAAAACAGAAAAGTCAAGAAACCACGGTTTAGTTCTATTTAACCCATAGATAGGACCCTTATCAGGTGCTAGCACTCCGGGCTAGAGTGGACCTGGGAGTGATGGCAATGAAGGAGTACTCTACATTCCCCAAAGTTCCAGCATCACTGGAACCTCATCATCTGATTGTTTAGTGTCATATCTAGGACACTCGTGGGGGGGTGTCTTACCCCTGCAGAGGTGCTGTTGGTGTATTCTACAGCCCCAGCCAACTGGGCAATCATAACTGGGGAAACAACATGGATTATTATTATTATTATTATTAATAATAGTAGTAGCAGCAGCAAAAGAGATATGAATCTTATCATTTCCGCTCTGCTTTTGTTCTTGTTATCACAGAATAATGACCCATATGAGTCACAGTAAAAAAAAAAACAACTCACAATTAGAAAATGAAAGAAAATAGCACTGAAAATCTTTTTATAATTCACCAAATATTGTTTTACCACTTGAGTGAAAAATTTTAAAACTTTATTCAGCCATGACTTAAACTAATTTATTTGTTTATTTCATTACTTTTGCTAAACTTGACTATCATCAGAAAAATATGAAGTAGCAAAGCAAGAATTTACAACACTTTTAAAAGCAGGTATCATCAGACAATCTAAATTTCTATGTTCTCAAATCAATTGTGTGGTAATTATAGAAACCTTAATCTATTAATGAAGCTTGATAGATATCCAATTCTGGGCATCATCAGCCTTGAATCCCTTTAAAAAATGTTTTTTCCAAAATTCATCAACTAAAAGTCTACCTTTATTCAGCCATTTGATTTTTACTCCTTTAAATGAAACTTCTCATACATTCTACATTCCTCTACAGATCTGGCTTGAATTCAGAGATTTCCTTTGATTAGACTGTTTGCCATATCAAGTTTAAAGAACATAGTCTACCCTACTATTTACTATAAAGGGAAAATATTTGGATTCATACATTTTCATTGGTATCAGCGTAATGTGAAATGCAAACAGCCTCATTAAGAATTTGAGTTTGTAGCAGAAAGAATTTCAAATTATTGTCTGGTGCAGGAATATTGTGACTGTTTTGTCCTGAACTCATATTTTCAATCAATGAGAATATTTCACGCCATTCTGCCCGGATTACTTCCCCAGGCGAGGTAACATTCTTTCACCTTCTTCCATGCAGGCCTTTCGAGCAGGACAAACCTGTCCTGTCTTTCTCTCTCTTTGCTCCCTAGCAGCAGGAAGGACCAGCCAACATGAGAGACCACAATACTCTTCTTCACTGACTCTCTCTCACATATTTCGAGTAGTCTGCTAAGCACCATGAGGAGACCTCATCCAATTTATGGACCGTTGGTGTCTGGGAAATCATTCTTTCATCATTCATCTTTCCTTCTAAACCAATGGATCATCGGAGAAACAAATTGAATATTTTCAACACCTGCTTTAACTTCAGCATTTTAATTCCTGTCTTGATGATGGCATCTCAACTCAGGCTCTGACATTCAGCTATTTTATTCCTTCTCAACTCTACAACATTTGTTCCTCTGCTTCCAGCGACTTACAGCACATGGGTTCCTTTTGTCTTGAGCTGTTAATAAAACTTCCAAATTGAAAACTATCAATATCTTCGTCGACTCATTTGTTCTTCCTTTTAATATAACAAGAGGCAACAGAACTCCAAAACCTCAACTGCCATTTTGTATAAATGGTAAATATTATCTGCCCTCCTGTTATAAGTTCCTTATGCCACCTCCTAAACTACTTCCTATATCAATCAATAAAACAATAAGGTAGTAATGACTTGCAAGGGAGGTAACTAGGTCATATATTCATAGTGAACAGGCAACATTTTCACAGCAATGGTTTAGTCAACAGATAGGAGAATGGCGATTTATCTACCCATACATCTATTTCCTGGTTTATTATATTCATTATTTATATTATTTTGTATAAGATATTTTACCTAAAAATACTTAAATAGACTGAAATTTTTTGTTTATTTAACAGCATTTACGTAATCGATTTATATTATCGCTTTTATTCTTAAAAACTTTATACATTACAGTTACATGTATTATCTTTTTAAAAAGCAAGAAAAAGAAACAATGCAAGACAAAAGATGAGAAAATCATCCTTGGGAAGGTACACCATAAATCTAAAAAGATATAAAAAGTTTAAATATTTTTTAAAAAAAATAGCTCAATCTCATTTAACTTTATTTAAAGGGCAGTAATTCAGGTAGATCTAAAACAGCCAGGAATAAACTGTTTAGAAGAAAATGAAAGTTGTGCTTCGTTTAAATTTACTTCAAAACAACTTATTTTTGCTTTACGATATAGATTTTTTTTCGATGAAATAGAAAATGTACGTCGTAGAAAAATTGGTTCCGTCGAAAACCAAATCCAAATAAAAATAGCTGTTTATGTTAGATGATTATGGGAAATAATGTTTTATTCGTCTGATTTTATAATTTGAAATAATTGGAAAAATGGCAAATTTTGGTTCCGTCGAAAACCAAATCCAAATAAAAATAGCTGTTTATGTTAGATGATTATGGGAAATAATGTTTTATTCGTCTGATTTTATAATTTGAAATAATTGGAAAAATGGCAAATTGTAAAAAAAAATACTTAAAGTTTCATTTTTTTCATCATGATAAAAAATGATTTTAAAGACAATTTTTCGTAAAAAGCATATTTCAAAAACAATTAACATGGTCTTATTTTCAGTGGGACCCTTACTGTGAGTGAACCAAGTATATCTGTTCTATGCATGAACAGTTGAGACATGGGAACAGAGTGAACTCGTTTTTGATTGTGGAGTTATAGTGAGTTAGCAATAGTATTGAACGCTTGAAGATTGTCTTTGGTTCAGTTATCTGTTCAACATTTTATGTCAATTTCTCGTTATTTCAGTTTTATTTAAAATAGCTTTTTCAAAGTTAGAGAATCGTCCGACCTATTTTCAGTGGTCAGAGGGCGGGATCCACCCTCTCAAATCTAACCTACTTTACATCACCCATAGCTGGTACCAGCAGTATATTAGAACTTTCTTATTCCTCCCACTTTCTCTCTATTCAACCTAGCCCTCATCCTTCGGGAGACACAACTATCTTTCTTGTGATGAATCTGATATTCAAATCAGGGAGTGGAGGCAAAGATCATCTAATCAGTTTTTCCTATCAGATCAGCCATCGAAACATTTCTAATGCAAGCCTTTGCTGATAATTTCATAAATGATCCACACCTTATTCTTTTGTCTCCAAATTTTACTTGTTCAAATAATATTAAACAGTTCTCTTATCAGATCTTCCTGGCCATTTTTAAAATACAAAACAAATCTGTTCTCTTATTGATATTTCATAGACAACCAAATGACCTCACCCGAGTCTATCTTAGGTTTCCAATTTTTTCTTTGTCCAGTACTTAAGATTTTCACAAGAGTACGACTCTATCACTTACTCCATTCACCTTCAATTGATCAAGTCGCCTTCGTAGCTCTAGTATCAAATAAGCCATTCATCTTTTGAGTTTCCAAATATTTTTGTTTCTTGTCCTTTTCAGTTAGTCTGCTTACTTTCAACTGATTAATTCTACCTCCAAGTTTCAGTGTCACATTCGAATATATGTCATATTTGTGTACTATAACTTAGCGCAACTATTATTTGAGTGTGAGGAAAACAACTTTGGACTCTTTTAGCCGAGAAAATGTATTACGCTTAAAAATTTCTTGGTGCATGCAAGAAAGAGCTTATAAAGAGTTGTATGAAGGAATGTCCTCGGAGTCTTTTGGTATAAGTTGAGAGATTTTAATTACGTACATATGAGATAGAATAGAAGTTGTGTGAAGATTTATGTCAAGGTATGTTATCGTGCGCCATACGATACGATGTTTGTTGAGGATGCAAGTCCATCTGTCGGTGTGGACACTCATACTTACTTCCAGACTTGGCGGGCGCTTCTTTCGTCATGCCACCTAGTGGCCATTATTTAGTAGGCATGGAATACAGTCCTTGCAGGTATACTTACAGGTGTTTTCCATAATTCCCCACCTTTTATATATATCATTTCATCTTTACTGGTCAAGGTTGTTAGAACTAATTAGTAGATGATTAGCGTGCTACATCACCAGCTTGTGAGAAGTTAGTGAATTTAGAATTTAATCAGTGCAGTGAGGATTAAAACTTCTTTTGCAGAATTTTTTTCTTTCCGCTGATAATTTTGATAATATCAGGCATGATATGGGAGACTGACAAGATTAGATTTGCTGTAATTGGTCGTGTATAACACATATTCAAGTATAATACGTATCCCTAATTTTCGGCAATGAAATTCTGGAAAAAACATCTCTCGTGTATAATATGAATTGACATTATGGAATTTATAGCAGCTAAATTTAAACTAAATTTGTTCAAATTTTTATCCAGCTTGTATCGACTAAAAATAAGGATTTGTATAGTTTATATGATGTTTTGAAACACGAAATTTACACAGTATTTTGGGTAAAGACAAGGATATGTTTACACGAAAATCTAACCCAGTTTTGACAAAATAAGTTCACAATAGAAGAAAATTCCAGTGGCTATTTCTCTGTAGTGGTATAAACAAATGTTTTGTTAAACATTAGTTTATTTGGACCATAAATATAACTTACTTTTGGTAATACCATCTCGAATATGACGACACACATGAACGAAAAAAATATTCAGTCCTCGTGTATAATACGCATTCCTAGCTTTTAGACCGGAGAAATAATGCGTCTTGTACAAAAATAATTACTGCTAAAAGATTCCTTGTACTTCAGGAGAGACTGCTTAGTAATCTAGGCAAGCAGACCTTTGTTAGTAGGCATCTACAAACAACACAAACTTTTTATTGGTAATATTATGATTTATTGCGAACAAGCTACTCCTATAGGATTTAAACTCCTATATTTTTAAATGGCCGTCGATGATCATGTGGTACAAAAAAATTCGAGAAAATTGGAGCCATGATTCACTTGCTCCTGAAATAAAAGGTGGTGGACGTCAATAAATTAATTAGTTTCGGTAACCGATTGTCTTGTGACTTCAACTACGTCCGCGCCTTTGATTTTGTCCCGCGCAAAATAAATGGTGTGTTTGGTGCTGGCCACGTGACATGGTACCTATATATACTCTACACTTTTGATAGCTAATCCTCTCATTTTCGCATTCTTCGCCTTGCCAGCAAGCGACACACAGCTGAAAACGCATAACATGGGCGTGTATATAGTCCGCGAATTTCCGCTCCTGTTCTGCCTTTCGGTTAGACTTGTTCCGTTCTCACGCACGCGCACGGCCTCAGACATTTTGTCAAATCCCGAAAAAGACAAACGACCAACACGGGAGAAAATACGGCCATCTAAAATACATTGCCATTTTTATGTGTATCAGCATACACATATAGCCGTACAGGATCCCCATCCCCTTCCATATCAAGACCCCTGGTCTGGGTATCTCTCCTCATAAAAGGAACCCCACTTCTTGTATGACGACTCAATAAAGATAATCGCTGTTCTCCCGAGCTCTATGTTGTCTTCATTTCATATTAACATCTACACACGTAACATGGTCGCAGTTTGGAAATGAGACACGTCTCTACAAATACCAAAGAACTACAGGTAGTCAAAAACTGAGTAAGCTGTTTTTTTTCCTTGTTTTTATTTCTGTCCATTTTCTACGTCTTTCGGGGACTCACGTGCGAACAGCATAATCCATTTCGTCCCATAACGGGGACCCTATTTAGTACTGTTACATTGTTGGATTCTGTGACTGATTACTCGCCGTCATCTCGGATTTTTTGTTTTTTTGTTTTTGTTTTTGTTTACTGTTACAGGAAGTGAATTGTTTCTGTGACTAATTAACTCTGTTTAGACTTCTTTTGTATCACGAACATATCCAGCGAGGAAGCAACAGCCACTACTACTACTCTGTCAACTGACGTGGCCGGCTCACACTTCGGGGCTCCCGAACGACTGGTGTTTAGTGGGAACAAGGCAGATTCCTGAAGCTTGTTTTTTAAAAGATGGTCGAATTACGCACTACTGATCCGACTGGGCCGCAAATCTAGGGAGATTCAAGTTGCCATACTTGTTTAGGTGATGACGCCATGAGGATATACCAAGGTATACAGTTTGACACCCCAAATTCGGACTGTACTGTACAAGATATACTGCAGGCCCTAAGTGAATACGCTGTCGGAATCGTCAATGAAACGTACGAGAGATTTGCTTTCCGCTAGAGGAAACAGGAGGAAAGTGAAGCTTTCGACACCTTCTATAATGATTTAAGAGTCCCATCAAGGACTTGCAATTTTTGTTCTAAATGCAATGACTCAATGCTGAGAGACCAACTTGTGAAAGGCATCTGCAATCAAAGTACAAAACAAGACCTCCTGAAACTCCAGAACCTCACCCTGCAGAAGAGTGTAGACATTTGCAGGACAGCTGAAAAGGCCCCTATTCACAGTCAAAGCATTGGAACAGAGGATGCTCAGGTAATGAAAGTATACAAAACCAACAGAGCTAAAGAACCGGCCCGACAAAAAGAATGCCTATTCTGTGGCTATTTACATGCACAAATACGCAGCAGATGTCCAGCCTATGGTAAACTGTGCAACGCATGCAAGGAGAAGGACCATTTTGAGTCGAAGTGCCCCAACAAGAACAGAAGGGCTCGTAAACAGAGGAGCAACATCTCAAAGAGAAGCAAGTGCAATGCTCTACGACCACACGTGCAACACCTTGACACATCATCAGAGAATGATGAAGATGAATACGCCCACTGGGTGAATGCAGTGAAGTCCAAGAAGCAGAGAAAGGACGCCAAGTGTCTCATGCTCCTCGACAAGCAGGAAATTATCTTCCAGATCGACACGGGAGCAACACTACCTGCAAAGTTCACTAATGAAATAAAACCATACAAGGGGGTTCTGACGATGTGGAACAATCCCTTATGAAACCATTAGGAATATGCCGTAAAATCGTTGAAGACCCTAAGACGCGCAAAACATACTCAGTGGAGTTTGTCGTATTCAAAGACGAAGATGACTATCAACACCTACTGGGCCTGCGAACAAGTACGCAAATTGGCTTAATGGAGATGAAACAGCAAAATTTTCACCGCATCGCAGCAGTTAATATAGAGAAGAACTACAGAAAAGTGTTTGACGGGCAACTCGGAAAGCTACTAGGTGTTACCACTCTGCAACTTAAGCCAGATGCTGTCCCAGCTGTAATGCCCAATAGGAGGATACCTGTGGCGGTACGACTAGACCTCAAAGAGAAATTAAACAGACTGACTAGATTGGGAGTAATTGAGCCAGTCAAAAAACACTCCATAGATTAGCCAACTCGTCCTCACAAGAAAGAAAAATGGAGCTTTAAGAATATGCCTGAACCTCCATGAACTTAACAAAGCACTCATGCGAGAGGACTACATCATACCTATTCACGAGGATGTTTTCCATGACATGAGAGGGGCAAAGATATTCACCGAGGCAGACCTATCATCAGGATATTGGCATGTCGAACTTCATGAAGCATCTAGAAACCTGACCACATTCCAAACATGTTTTGGTCGATACCGCTGGCGTCGACTACCTTTTGGTCTAAACTCTGCAGCCGAAATATTCCAAAGGAAGCTACTGGAGCAATTCCAGGACATGAAAGGCATCATCATTGCCGATGAACTGGTGGTTTATGGAACAAACCGGGAGGAACATGACAGGCGGCTTCATAACCTACTCCAGAAATGCCAGACAATAGGGATAAAACTAAACCCTGAGAAGTTGGAGATAGGCCTAGATGCCATCACTTTCATGGGACATCGCATCACCAAGGAGGGTATAGTGGTCGACCCAGCGAAAGTCCGGGCTATCACTGACATGTCAGCCCCAGAAACTATTGGAGACCTGCGCAGATTTCTCGGCATGATCAATTATGTCCAGAAATTTATCCCAAACCTCACGACGGGACTTAACAAAAAAAAGATGTCATGTGGACATGGTCGGAATCAAAGCAATCGGCCTTCAATATGGCCAAAGATTTGATAAGTAAAGCGCCAGTACTCTCCAACTACGACCCGCTTAAAGAACTCACACTTGAAAATGATGCGTGTGGGTATTGGCTTGGGAGCACCCATGATCCAAGAAGAGCAACCAGTTGACTACGCAAGCCGTTCCCTATCTGACACTGAAAAGAGATATGCCGAAATGGAGAAAGAGATGCTAGCAGTGGCGTATGGTCTGGAAAAAATTCACCATTACACACATGGAAGGAATGTTTTCACTGACCACAAGCCACTTGTATCAATCTGCCAGAAGCCACTAACAAAGGCACCTAAATGGCTTTAAAATTTGCTACTACGTGCTCAGCAATACGATTTCTCAATAAAATACAAGCCAGGAAAAGAAATTCCACTAGCAGATGCACTGTCACGAGCACCCACACATAAACCAGAAGCAGAAGAGCTTATGATATTTACCAACCACTCCGCTCGGGCAGGATATATACCAGGGTCAATTTTTTTAAGCAGAGTTTAACAGGTTTGAATTCTGAGTATTCCTTCTCCTAGAATAGCTGCCTAACCAAGGCTGAAGAACCTACTATTTACCCATAGCTGGAGGGAGAATAATTGGATTCATACCTTTCCCAAGGGTATTAGTGCTATGTGAAATACAATCAGTCTCGTCCAGGAATTGAACTTGTGTCGCCGTGTCCATTTCCTACGACGATAACCATTACACCACGGGCACCTCCATAAGCAGAAGAGCTTATGATAGTGAACAACTTGACGATGCACCTCATCAAAGACCGCAGGCTCTCAGAGATCAGATCTAAGGAGGACCCCATCATGAAAATACTAGCCGAGGTTATTGCTACAGGCTGGCCCAGTGATAAAAGATTATTGCCAGATTCATTAAAACCGTTCTTAGACTACAGGGACGAGTTGACAGCACAAGATGGACTGATACTAAGAGGACAGAGAATTGTCATACCCTCGCCATGAGATCAGAAATGAAACAAAAATCTGACGTTGGCCACCTAGGCATAAACTTCTGCCTCAGAAGAGCGAGGGACCTGATATTCTAGCCAGGCATGTCTGCTGAAATATAGCAATATGTACAAGCCTGCGCCACCTGTGCAACATATGCAGATCGTCAACCGGCAGAGCCTTTCATAATCACAGAAGTACCAAAAAGACCCTGGCAACGAGTCGCTGCCGACATTTTCTCATGGGGTGGAAGTGAATATCTAGTCACAGTGGACCAGCACATCAATTTTTTGAGGTGGACAAGCTGAGCAACTCAACCTCATATGCAATGATCAGCCGTCTAAGAGGCCATTTCGCCAGGTATGGGATACCAGACACTCTCGTCTCAGACAACGGACCCCAATTCTCATCTAATGCATTCAGAAAGTTCTCACGAGATTGGGTGTTCACGCATTAAACGATATCCCCAGGCAACAGTCAAGCAAACAGTGTTGTAGAGGCGGCTGTTAAGATAATGAAGCGCCTAATGCAGAAATGCAAGGCCTCTGGAGAGGATCTACTGCTGAGGCTACTGAACCTTCGCAATACACCAATTGAAGGTCTCAACACTATCCCAGCAACAAAGCCTTTTAGACCGACGCGCAAAGTCAATGGTACCAATTACAGAGACCTTGCTAAAACCCAGCTATCCATACTCATATGATGAAGCACAAAATAAAGAAGACAGGAAACTAAAGCAACGGAGCACAGGCAGAGAACTGAGCCAACTTCACATTGGCAGCAATGTTTGGGTCCAGCCTCGAAGACCCCACGCAAGAGAGTGGGAGGAAGCCACAATAAGAAAAAAACTAACTGGCCGATCGTACGAAGTTGAGAATGAAAATGGATAGATACTGACGCAACCGTCGGTTCCTACACCAAACAGTGCGACCAACACGCTCATTCCCAAGACAACAACCGACAGCGACCGCTTACGGCCACCCAGAAGCAGACAAAGAAATAAGCAGAGAGAATGAGATAGAAGCAGCAGACCAACAGACAAATGAGGGACCAGTACAAACAAGATCAAGCCGAGTCATAAAAAAGCCCGCTAGATATGACTGAAGATAACCATCCCATTTTTTTTTCAACCATCCCTCCCTTCCCCTACCACACCACACCACACACACAAAAGAGAAAAGTAATGAAAAGAAATATAAAAAAGAAAAAAGTCACGCTTTCCCCCCATAAGGAGGTAGATGTTAAGTGTATAAGCAATTCACCCCCGTCCCCTTCCATATCACGACCCCTGGTCTGGGTCACTTCCTGTATGACGACTCAATAAAGATAGTCGCTGTTCTCCCTAGCTCTGTGTTGTCTTCATTTCATATTAACATCCATGTATACACGTAACACAGGACACTTTTAATATTTAGTCTTTTCGCATACGTCTAAATAATAACACATAAACATAAGTAAAAATTATTACCCTTCGTATTCACCTTAATATTCGTGTTAATTACACACACACAAACTCACACATATACACACACAGATATTTAACCAATTATATTCGAACATTCATACTGTCTTTGTAATGTTTTCTTTTTTTACTTGTTGATATATATTGTTTACGTTTTATATGGCTTACATTTTAACCGGGTCTAATGAGTAGAGTGTTCGCCAATCGTCTGGGAGACCGGTTTTCAATCTCAGGTCAAGTCATACCAAAGACTCAAAAAATAGTACTTGATGCCGCCTTGCTCAACACTCAGCATTATAAGGTGAGGATCAAGGGTAAAGAGGAGTAATCCAGGGAATGGAGTAACGCCCTTCCCTACACCTCAGTGTAGTAGCTATTGAAAAGGAGCTTTCGGGTCACCCTCGACTAAGGTCGCTAACTTTAATTACTTTTACCTTTTAACAACATTATCACCACATGCCCTTTTTCTTCTAAAGTTTGGATGATCTGTGGGGTTATTATGTGAATAAATTCTCGAAAAAGGTTTATTTCATTTTATCTGGAAGGCCTTCTTCGAAGAAAAATACACACTAAAAATAAAGACTAAAAAGGGATTATTTAGATATGATACTTTTAAATAAATCTAATCAGTCAAATTTATCTATTCCATATTAGATTAATTATCAAAATCTTACTCACCGGCAGTGAAAGAGTCCAATCTACGGCTGTTAATTTTAAACCACTTAAAAATTTAAAAAAAAATGATTTAACATGAATTTTTTCTCTTTTATTAACTACATCCATTGAAGATTACGCTACGAAAAACGAATAGAGTTAAAAAATGCCTGGTTTTCCCGTTTTTTTAATACATCTACACCAACAGATAGACAAACCGTTATAAAGATATTAACAAAATCTAATTATCCATGGAATTATTATTCACATGTACCTTCGTTAAGTGAGTTAAATTAACAAAATAACTGGGGGTGGAGGTTGGTGACAGACAAAAAAACAATTTTTGTTTGTTTTTTGTTGTCTTTAAAATTTTGAAGAAAAATGTCTTTTAAAAGAAACATCATCTTTATTGCTTTAAATACCGAAAAATTTATCAAAATCCGATAATTAGCCGATTTAGTGGGAATTTAAAAATAAACATTTTAGGACTTTCATATTATTATATAGGGTGATTGAAAATTAATTCCCTATTATATAGGAGTAACTTTCCAATCACCAGATAGAATCGAACTCACAACCGATTCGGTATCTGTCTTCAACACACCTGTTAGTAACTATCTTATTCGGAAAGCTAAACACAAGTAAAAGTAGGTTAAACTTTAATACTTACCGCAACAGGGATATGCACATATAAAAACGTCGTCTTTGTGGGCAGGCAAAAGGTGGAGTTGAGACATAGCTTCTGGTACAGTGGGGATAAACGGGAAAAGAACCCCCTTGTATTTAAAAACAGGAGTTGATTCTCCATCTCGGTCGTACAACCTATCGACACTCTCTTCAATTTCTTTTCTTATTTGTTCTTGTGACATTTTTCTGAGTGCCAAGAAAAAGAGCGTGACTTTGTAAGACGATAAACAGACGTTATGTTAACTACACACAGCAACGAGCAGTTATAAAATGTCAACAACAACAACAAATCGGGAGCTTAAGTACTGATAAGAGAGAGAGAGAGAGAGAGAGAGAGAGAGAGAGAGAGAGAGAGTGAGTTGGGAGAGAAAAACATGATAAGTCTATTACAATATGCCGACCTCGTTAAGACAGCATTACAAGTTTAATACTATGAAAATACAATTATAAACGTCGATTGCAACAATATACTGTCCCGATTAAAAGTGCGGAAGGGTAAACCAAAGCCGAACTTTTTTTAGACTTTATTATTCCGATGCGAGTATCGTTAGGGAACGAGAAACATTTTTGTAAACGGATCAAAGCCTAGCCCGTTTACCAAAATGGAAGCGGAAAAATAAAGTCTTAAAAAGTTTGGCATCGGATTACCTTTACTGCGCTTTTAACCTAGACTAATAACTATAGAGACCGGGACATTGGCCCAGCGGTTAGAGTGTTCGCCAATGGCCCGGGAGACCTGGGTTCAATCCCAGGTCGAGTCATACCAAAGACTTTAAAAATGGTACTTGATACCACCTTGCTTAACACTCAGCATTATAAGGTACGGTTCAAGGGTAAAGTGGAGCAATCCTGGGAATGGAGTAGCGCCCTCCCCTACACCTTGGTGTAGTAGCTATCGAAAAGGGATCCTTCGGGTCATCCTCGACTATGGTCGCTAACTTTACTAATAACTATAGACTTTGTAGCAGCCACAGATCTATTTCCTTTCGCGAATCAATGCCCCTGCTAAGAGAGTCGGTCACTCACTGACCAATCAACTGGCAGAGCGCATTAAAACTTAATTATCATTTCACTCCACTATTCGGCTGGTCGTCTGGCCGAGATTAGGTGATCCTGTTATATACAGAAATCCCTTCTGATTTACTAATACATTCCAAACTAACTCACAAGCAAAATGAATTAAAAAATAAACAAAACACCACAAACGTATATTTCAAAAGTCGGATGTTCTCTAGACGATGGCCGAGACCAAAATGAATAAAACACGTCGCAGCGCTGGTAGGCTCCGCTCATCCATCTGGTTGAAATGTAACTTTATATTCACAATTAAAAAGTTCCTTTTCTTTTTCACTCAATCAGCAACTTATCCCTCCAAAGTTTTGGGGAGACGATTCGACCCAAACACGACAATGAAATGGTCAACGAAAGTTCAAAAAAGCACTCGGCTTCGAGACTTCGAGAGAGAAGGTCATCACGCGTCGCATTCGGACAAAAACAAAGAACCAGGCCTTCTACCGATCAAGCCCACATTCCAACTCTATCACAGACGGCTTATAGCTATCGACCCACGTCCAACACCGTGCCACAATACCAAACCAGCCGCTCAAGAACGACTTACACCCACTCTCCCCCTGACTCTTTATCTGGTGGAAGCAGGCCCGTATATCTTCTGACATACCAACTTTTATTTATTTAAATAAAATGGAATTAAATCCATTCCTCTCGTCCGTTGTCTCTTGGAACCACACGCTTATTTATAACATTCCTTTTATATCTCCAAATCCCAGAGAAGTTTGTGTGTCTCATTCTCCATGGTGGATTCCGGGTTGTGCATATATCACGTGTTCTTATGGCCAAATATAAATTTAATATGAATCTGACACGGTTGGATTAAAAAAAAATCCCTTGTTTTTCAGAAGTTTGCTTTGTAATCGAGGCTAGTAGAACAACGTTAGTGAGTTACCATGCTACAAGAGACCATTTTTAGTAAAGCCCTGAGCCTCTCTTATAAAGGGGTAAGACACCCCCTCACACACAAAGGATGTCCTAAGTATGAAACTAAACTGGTGGTGAAGTTCTAATTCTGGTTCTCTGAGGAATGTGGAGACACCTCATCGTTGTCATTACTCCTAGTTCCACACTGACCTGGAGTTATATGGAGTACTGCTTCATAACAATATTCCCATGTCCACTCTGTTTCGAAGTGGCAATACCTATTAAAGTCCCGTTCATTGGTCAAATAGATCTGTTTGAAAATGATTGGTATTAGATAAGATTACTTGAAACAAATATTTGTATTAAGAATAATAACTTAAAACTATAATTCTTTTACAAATTATTTTACTACTTTGAGAGTAATTTACACAACAACGTTAGCTGATGGTTGTTTACTGGAGGTTGAGTGACAGCAAGTCTCCTTAAGTCACCAGGACTCTTCTCAGTATTCTGGCCGATCTCAATAAGGTCCCTACTCGTCCTCTTATTTCCAAGTCTTCAAGTCACTGTATCAATCCAATTACAATAGGTATCACCGTCACCTTCATGTGCCATAGTCTTTTTTTTCAATTCTCAAGTATTATTATTATTATTATTTGAAACGACATAATTACTTGAAATACTTGAAACCATATAGATGTGTACAAATTATTAGTATTACATAGGAATACTTAAATCCTATAACTGCAAATTATGCGTATTAAGAATAGTTACTTGAAGCTATAATTGAGGGAAAATTAAAAGTTACTAGTGTTATTGCCCCCCCTCCCCCCAAAAAAAAACAGACTTCGGTATTAAATAAGCCAACAAGGGTTTGAATATAATCTTAGTTAATGATAACTTTAAATGTGCCATTTTTATGACGACTCTACTTGATATTCTCTTTTCTGTTCCTTTGACCATTATACCACTACATTTTCACACGCGAAAATATAATACAGAAATTATAATCCTTACTGTGTTTATTTTTATTGGCAATACTTCTGCTTGCAAAAACATTAAATGTTCTTGTGTATGAGAGAGAGAGATAGAGAGAGAGAGAGAGAGAGAGAGAGAGAGAGAGAGAGAGGGGGGAATTATAATGGATTCAGTAAACTTAAATTTTAGAATAATATACAAAGCTTTCGAGCTACATAATATACTCAAGATGGGTGCATACTGCTTACGTAATCTATCATGAGGGTCGGGTTGATATTGCAGTGAATTATTCTGAATTCTTAACGAAATATTGCAAAGGAGTTCCGTGATAAAAACTTTAAAGGCGAAATGAATAATCAATAAAGCAATTAAACAGCAAAAACTTATGAACAAAAGAAGCTGGAGATAAAAGAGATGTCTCATATATATATATATATATATGTGTGTGTGTGTGTGTGTGCGCGCGCGCACGCGCGCGTGTGTATATCAATGAGCGACAGTTTATCAAAGATATATTGCGTGATTATTGGTTTTTGAATATCTATGCTTTGATATTACTTTATGGAGAGATCACTCTGATAGTTGTAGATAATAAGTGAAGTGAACACAATTAAAAAACTTAACAGAATTTATTTATAGTTAGTTGTGGTTGGTAGTGTTTTATTGCATATCAACCTTTGTAGGTTATTTAACGCCAAATCCTGTTTATACAAATATTAGATATTGAAGTAAATAATGGAAAATAATTCGACAATGTGAGGAAAAATATTGAAAAAGCAAAATAATCCAAAGTGAAGAATTTTATATGAAAGAAAGTTGACGTTATAACGTTTCAGCTTCAATAAACCATCCTCAGGACTTAAAAAATGTTATCAAATGTCATTATCTCATCATTCTTTTCTTTGCTTCCTTCTCTTTCTTTCTTTCTTTAAGCCGTTGTATCTCTTGATGGTTCCATTCGTTATACATCATTACCTTACACAGTCACACGATTCTTTTGAAATATGAACGCTTATTGATCAAACGGTTAGCACACCTCCTTCTCTGTATATATAATCTCCTCCCTTGTTTGTATTTCATTAAAACATCCATCGGTGATCTAACGTCACTTCATAACATCTTTTCTTCGCCCTGATGATGGTTTATTTATACTGAAACGTTATAGCGTCGACTTTCTTTCATATTAAATCCTTCCCTTTGTTTTTCAAATTATAGATATGCATGATTTGCAAACAAATAGTTTGTAGGTAACATTTTAAACATGATTTCAAGCATCGTTATCCAACTTTAACAATTTAATTTAATGTCTGTCATGTGTTTGCACACATTTAAATCATTATACATACATCTAAGGGATCAGTTTGTAGGTAATTTAAATCTTAAGATTTAGAGCTAATTTGTTTGGACTAATTTAAATGATTTTAAGTTGTGTTATCTAACAACAATAATAATTCTATTCAATATCTTTTTTTTTGTACACAGTGAAGGTGGTTACAAATATTTCTATTTAATACAAATAATTCTTTTCAACACTATTCATTCATTTGCACACGCACATTTCCAAGTATTGCAATAAAATATCATTAATTTAATTTTTGCATACAGATTATAACAGGAAGGCTGATATTATTACCATTTATACAAAAATGGCAGTTGAGGTTGTTAAGTTCTGTCGCCTCCTGTTATAATAAAAGGAAGAACAAATGAGTTGACGAAGATATTGATAGTTTTCAATTTGGGAGTTTTATTAACAGCTTGAGACTAAAGGAAACCTTGTGCTGTAAGTCGCAGGAAGAAGGAAACAGTTGAAGAGTTGAGAAGGAATAAAGACGTTTCAGCAGTTGAGATGCTGTCGCCCGGACAGGAATTAAAATGCTGAAGTCAAGGAAAGATGAATGATGAAAGAACGATTTCCCAAACGCCAATGGCCAATAAATTGGATGTGCTCTCCTCGTAATGCTCCGTAGACTCTCTGTGGAGAGAGCGGAAAAGGATGGTCTGTCCTGCTGCTAGCAAGTGAGGAAGCGAAGAGAGAGAATGTGTTTTCTTACGTTGGTTGGTCTGTCCTGCTGCTAGCGATGGAGGCAGCGAAGAGAGGGCAAGAATGGTTAACGCGGCTTTTTATGTTGTCCGGGGAGGTGACCCGGGCAGAATAGCATCAGTCATTCACATTGGACGAAATACATAAATTCGAAACTCCAACAGCCAAAACAATTCCCACACTAAATAATGATTTGAAATTCTTTCTGCTACAAGATAAAAAGATTTAAAGTATTGCTATTCAACGCTAATAATTTCAGTCAACATAACTCATTTGTTTGCACACAGTTAAAAGATTCCAAGTATTCCTATGTAACACTAACAATTCAATTTGACATCATTTCTTTGCTCACAGTTAAATGGTCAAACATTCTTTTTAACTCATAGATGGGACCCTTTCTGATACTGCCACTCCGGATCAGAGTAGACCTGGGAATAATGGAAATGAACGGGCATTCTACATTTCCTAAAGCTCCAGGACTCACCATCAGACAGTTAAGTGTCATATCTAGTTGTTTTGCTTTGTTTAATGGTATATCAACCTTTGTAGGTTACTTAATGCCAAAGCCATCATACTAGAACATAGCTGGGTTCATACCTTTCCCAAGAGTATTTGTCCGAAAGTGAACGTAATAGTGCGACTGGAGTTCGAACTCGCTTACCACAATTCCGCAGTCCATCACTTTAACAATTACACCACGAGGACCCTCCCCGTCATATCTAGGACACTCGTTGGGTGGGAGTTTTTCCCTCGGTGTATTCTATAGCCCAAGCCGACTGGGCCAAAATTATTTACAGAAATGTGGATAGCTAAAGAGAGTGAACACATATGTGTGAATGCAATAAAAGGGAGAAAGTCCTTTAGTAAAGTTCTATATGACACGTATGGAAAACAAGAAGAAAATGTATATGAATCAAAAGATGAAAAAGATCCTTTGATGAATGTCCTTTAGTATGCGTGTTATATAAAATCCTACCTGGAACCTGGCGAATCGTCAAAGCATGAATATCTTCGAGTGATACTGGTGAAAAGAGAGGATTTCTCCAAAGTATTTGATTCCGTACAGAGAGGAAAAATGAAGTAAATACTATTAACATATGACTTTATTGCGGAGCCGATAAGCACATCGACCCCGCAAACTGTTTTAGTTAAGCATACGAGTAATGACAGCCAAAAGAACAATGAAGGAAACAAAAAGGCGAAATAACAGTATAACAATACGTCAATTTATTCGTCGAGTTTACCAGAATAGATGTAAGTTCGTGGAAAGATGTTGTAATCGTCAGCTAGATGGTTGATGTCGATAGCTGGTATGGTCGAAGTCGTAGAGCGGCAGCTAGATGATCAATGCGAGTAGCTGGTGTTGGCCATAGTCGTAGCCAAGCGAACGAACGGACAACGGAGTTAAGACCGGGTGGTCTTATAGGCCTCTTTGTGGTTGCCTCCTGGCCGTCTGCTTCGAAGAATCTGTAAGAACCGTCAGAGATACTCCAACCCGCAGAAGGTGACCTCTAGTGGTCCTTAAAATGATCTTTATCGCATATCTATGTGACAAAGGTGAATGCGAGCACGAGATGTAGGATTCAGCCTTGAGAGCCTCGCTCCTAAGAGCTTCGTAAAATGACCTCTGAAATTTTTGACCCCGGAACTTTGTTTATAAAAAAGAAAAAGTATGTCACTCTGCTGGGCTGTGTAGAAATAAAGTTCGTCAATTAAAAATAGACGTGAAAGTAAAGTCCTTCTTTAGCCTGAGATAGGCGACAGAATATAATTCACTCTATTTTAATAGAGTTACTTTTGACAGACGAGTTCTGTAAATGTTGTTAAATGAAATTTATTCCCTTTTCTTAGCTGTAACGGCTGGTCAGGGTCATATAAGGCTTCATTATTTCCGGTCGTAGCCGGATGTACTGTTTTTAGGGAGGTGAGTAATCCGATCTGTTTACGTTTGTGAACAGGTCGCGACAACCACTCAAAAGAAAATGTTACCGCTATAATGATTCTCTAGAAAACACAAGCAATGTTCACTCACCCGATAATGACACAGGCTTCTTTGACATCGTCACTGGAGTCTTGCAAAGAGATAAATTCGCGCCATATTTGTTTATAATCTGGCTAGATTACTTACTATGAACATCTATAGATCTGTAGCAGTCATAAATTTATTTTCTCTCGCGAATCAATGCCCCCGCCAAGTGATTCGCCCACACACTGACCAACCAGTGGACAGAGCGCATTAATTACATCTTCCTCTAAAGAACAGTTTTTTCTAGCCCTTTTTGGAAGTCAGCCACGGACAGAAAACACACTGCCAGCAGAGAAGAAAGACCTCTCTCTTGTAGTCTGCCACGGGACACTCCAGCATTGACGTTCTTCACTGAAGATAACTGCTGCTACAGCTACACACTAAAGAAGATAACAGTGGCTACGTGCTACACACCAAAGAACTAACACTACGACCTGCGACACTGCTGCTACCTTATACCTAAAAGAATTTTTCTTACTATCACACAAGTCTACTTTCTGTCATAAAAATAACCCATTCATTGTTGTTCTCCAAAGAAGTTTTGTTATTTTGTTCAGTGTTACATAAACAACTACAAATTAACTTATAGTGTATGTGAACCAAACATATACTAAAGATCTAATATAAGAAAATAGTTTCACGTTAGAATACAAAAGGCAAGGATCGGACCATATCCTGCAGAAACTATAACAGACGCAGATTACGCAAATGATCTCGCGCTTCTCGCAAATACACCTGCCCAAGTCGAATCTCACTTGCATCGCTGGGAGCTAGTAGCAAGAGGCATTGGTCTCTGCGTGAATACATTTTAAAGAAGACGGAGCCTCTGAAATTAAAAAGCCTCTGAAAATAGACCTTTTCATATACCTCGGCAGCAATATCTCAGCTATTAAAAGCGATTTAAACATAGTCTTAGGGAAGAGGTGACCGTGTTAATACTATTATATGTTTCCACCACCTGGATTCTAACAAAATACTTGGAGAAAAAGCTAAATGCTACGTGCCATTTTGAACAAATCTGGAAAGCAGCATTTCACAAAACAACGGCTGTATGGCCACCTACTGTACCGTTGCGGTACCAAAGAGAATTTAGACCCTTCCGTGGTAAAAGTAGACAAACGCAAGAAACTGTTTAACAACCCAAAGGTTTATTTACAACTACCTCTTGTAGGTAGTTGCCGGGAGAAAGAGAGTATGGAAACTGAGACAACCGCATTAGAAGCAACATATTCTCGCGAGAAAAAGAGAGCAGACACAGACATTGAATTTTCCCAGGTTTTCTGTTGTATTACCAACATGCTTGTCCTCTGGGTCGCGTCTATCCCCCTTTGTTGTGCACCCCCAAAATTGGGGCTCGTAAACTTTCATCTCCTTACATCTTCGTTGCTGGTGTTCAGCCGTCTTTAGCTCATCACATATCGACGTCAACTGCCCCCCAAAACATGAGTCGTCTCCTCACTTCCACTTGTCGTGTCGGGAACAGAAATATATCTGTTTCCGGTGGTTCCACACCTGCGCAGAGGGTTCCGAGCCCTCAGGATTTTTCCTAGTCATTTTTAATTATCACAAGTCCTTTGGCCAGGCCATTCGGAGACAGTCTGCTTTATTTATCTATTCAATCAACTTCAATTTTCTATGAGCCGTTCAATTACGTTGCACTGCCTCTTATTTCACAGACCATCCAAGATAGACGAACAAGACATGCTAGAGAAGAAAGAATGGACCGTTCTCTTATGGATTCGTACATATGGACACACCAGTGTTGGCTGATCAGCTTTGTGTAGACACTAGATGCAGTCTAGAAAACCTACCAGGATCTATCAATGATAGGGACGGATAGGAAGAAAGAACCAAAGAAATCAGCACGACTTGATGATGATGGTGATATATATAATATATATTGAAGTGTGGGATTCACGTAAGCTTCTTATATAGATTTGTTAAAATGACAAAGAATAAGTATTAAGTAATAACTCTAATAAGAAAACATTGAAAAAACAAAAACAAAACATAACGTTATATGACGCCATTGGAATTAGAAAATAAATGTGTTTTGGCGATATTTCCAAGAAACCTTTGTCCGGCGATTAAAACAAAAATGAAATTGGTATTCAACAGGAAGTTGACTGTAATAAGTGATATACACACAGATATATTTTCTTGAGCATCTTTAATCGAGCGAACTGTAAGCAACCTTATATACTTTTTAAAGCTCCTCCCAGAATGAGGCTGGCGGAAGCAAGCAAAAACCTTTCGCTCCTGCTACGGTGCCGTAATGCCGAACATAGTAGCAGCCACTGGTCGAAACTGTTACATTGACTTTCAATTGAAAACAACACACTTGCTGCTGGATCGAGAGGGTGGCTTCTGGGTGACCCTACGTCTGACAATAGGACTTTGTGTTATGCCATTCAAGCAGAACTCAGGGCTGGCTGTCAGAAAATTTATGAGACCACATCGCCAAATTCCCCAGATTTCAATCTTCTTGATTTTTATGTATGGAGCGCGGTTAAGCAAGAGACCAATAAAACTCCGTGCAACACCAAAGATGAAGGCAAGGAAAACGGCATTTACGAATTAAAACAAGAAGATCGTCGGGAAAACTCGCTGGAAATTCTGCGTCCTTGGTTGATTAACTTGCTGGTATTGTTGTCAATCATGGCCTGGATGTCACCAACAAATTCGGAAGTTCTTTCTTATCAGAACGATTAGAGTGAGGCTTCTGAGCTATGGTACCTTCGTAAGTACCACTGGAATCATCCAACTCTTTTCGAAGCCTCTGCGCTCTTCTCAGATTTACACCCAAAACATTCGGAAATCTTCGTATTAGATTTTCCGTGGTGAATGTCTTGGAGTACAGTATGCTATTTCCAAATTTCTATGGGAATGAATTGCGTCATGAACCTGCTTTCCTCATAGACGATGTCCAACTGACTCTAGTTTTGCTGCACAGTAGACAAAACCTGAAACAACCAAAGCGCATGCACAAAATCAATGTAGTAGAATGGTGCCTTGTTAACCATCACATGCTGTGTAATATATTTTATTTTAAGGTATAGAAATGCTATTCCCTGGAAAAGAAAAGGCGTGTTAAAGAATTTTCAGTTGTTTCTGCATATGCTGTTAAAATTTGAGATCATTTGAAAGAGAATTGGTCAAGTTATTAGATTATGAAATGGTATTACCTTCCAAAATAGTACTTCTAATGACCACCAGGTTGCGCGACCAAAATAGCATTATAAAACGGATGGCAAAATGGAAACTTTCTCCCTTCGTTCCGGCCTCGACAAGAAGAAGCACGCACAAGTGATCGTCTCCCGACAGGAAAGAAAACCTTTTTGCCTCAATAAACCTAGTGTCGACAATGCTTTGACACAAGTCTTCCTACAACTTTCATTTCTATATAGAACTTTCTTTCTATAATGTTCTCATAGTATTTTATGTAATTCCTGTATTCATTCTATTAAGTTTGCGCAGGCAATAAATATGTTGGTAATTCGGTATCTTTGTTTAATGGCGTATCAACCTTTGTTGGTTATTTAATGCCAAAGCCATCCTGCTAGAAGAACAGTAGTGGTACTATTTAACCTATAGCTGGGAGGATAAGGAGGTTCATGCCTTTTCCAAGTGAACGTAATAGCGCGAATGGAGTTCGAACTCACTGCGATTCAGCAGTCTAGCGCTTTTACCATTACACCACAAGGACACCTGGTTAATGCGTCGTGAATTGTTTTACATTGTTTAGCATGAGACAATAATAAACAATAATACATCTCCTTTGCTACAAGTGTTCGAATTGTGTTCCTTCCTTCTCAATAATTTTGGCGGTGATTTTTGGTACTCAGATACGACAAATACATGAAGACAAACAGCCTCTTCAAGTACCAAGGATCGGTACCAAGGATCACTCGATCCCATCCCACACGTTCTTAACTCCAACAAAATATCAATGCAATTTAGAATAATTCCCTAATTTCAATTTCTGGTATTCTGGTTAAGATAAAAATTTCGTACCTTTCTTATTCTCGCTGTAAATTATATATTTATTTAATTTATATGATTTAAAAAGTCTTCCCATATATACCGTCCCTATCAACACATTCTTTGAATCTCTGATAGAAATATTAACATTTTTTTAATCACATATGAGAGTATCTTTATTAAAAAATGCAGAACGGAGATTACCTGGGGAAGATTCCAATACGTTGACAAGAATGGTGAACAGGTGAAAATTTTAACATTCTTTTTAAACACTGTATTTTAACTTTTATAGTTCTCATATAATTACACATACTTGCATGATCATAAAACCCTGTTAAAAAGCTTCCTTAAGCCACAAACTAGGTTAGTAAGACACTTAAAATTAATTTCTATGCAGAGAAGGACAGTACAGATCTCATTGCTATGCAATTAAATTGTAATAAATATCTATATCCGTTTACCCGGCCCCTCTGCCATGGCACAAGGGCAATATTAAGCGGAGTAAATCTGGTTTGAATTCAAAGTTTTCATTCTAGACTGGTTGCTATACCAAGACTAAAGACCCCAATCTTTTTTTATTTATTCATAGCTGGAGATAAAAATAATTGGATTCATACCTTTCCCAAGGGTATTGTGTTAAATGCAAACAGCCTCATCAATTATTTGAATTCGGGTCACCGTGTTCGTATAACTGTTAAACAATATTTTTCATATTAATAATAAATTCGTAGTGACTCCATTAAATATTATTTTCGGTTAGAAATGGCCTCTAAGGAATGAGATGAAACTAAAACTAATAATGAACAATTAAGTCAAATAAAATAAGGTAAGAATTTATAAGAAAATGAAATATTTTCAAATTGGGGGAATAGCCATTCAATTGAATAGGTTAACGCCCCAAAATATCAAAAGATGATAAAGTAAATAACCTTGTCCTTTCCGTCGTTAAAATTCTCAGTTCTAATTTGAATAGGTTTGGTTTGTTTGGTTTTATGGCATATCAACCTTTGTAGGTTATTTAACGCCAAATCCATTTTTATGTAAATAATCTGTTCTATTGAAAACAGTTCAGTTTAGCATAAGTACACAGTTTAATTGTCAAAAACATTTCCATTTCAAACTATTCAAGCAGTTATATGTAATAATTCAGTTAAGTGTAAATACAGTTTTAATGTCAAAAAACAGTTCTATTAGAAAAAAACTAGTTAAGCATAAGCATGCAGTTTAAGTGTAAGTACGGTTTAATTGTCAAAAACATTTCTATTTCAAGCTATTCGTTTACTCAATTCATTTTAGCATAAGTATGCTGTTAGTTCTATTTAACCCATAGATAGGGCCCTATCAGGTGCTACCACTCCGGGCCAGAGTGGACCTGGGAGCGATGGCAATGAAGGGGTACTCCACATTCCCCAAAGCTCCAACATTGCTGGAACCTCACCATCAGATTGTTTAGTGTCATATCCAGGACACTCGTTGGGGGAGTCTTACCCCTCTGCAGAGGTGCAGTCAGTGTATTCTACAGCCCCAGCTGACTGGGCAATAATTTGGTTAGATTGGAATTAAGTAGGGTAAGGCTTGTATTGGATCTTTACACATAGCCACATTGTTTAAACAAGTGATCGCCTGTTTGTGGTTCCAAACTAAGCTTGAGGCATAATTCATTCTTGTGACGTCACCCAACTCTCCATTGCACAGTCCAGCGAAGTGATTATCTCCCGATTGGAATGGGCTGGATGTTTTGAAAATTTTATTGGTCTATCTAATGTGTTAATTAAAATAAACTATCATCAATAGTGTTAATAAGAAGTGTGGTAGAACATTTCTCAATGAAGGAGAGGAATCTAGGTCGCTCTTCACAGAAACCTTTGAACGCCAAGCGTAGTGTATGTATTTACCCAACCACTCCATTACGAGCAGGAAGTGACACAAGGTCAATTTCTAAGCGAAGTAAAGCTGCTTAGAATTCATTTTTACTTCTCAGACTGGTTGCCTAATCAAGGCTAAAGAACAGTCTGCCCTACTATTTACCTAAGAAATGGATTCATGGCTTTCCCTAAGGCTCTAGCGCAAAGTGAGATGCAGCTTCGTCCAAGATTTGAACTCTGGTTGCTGATTTCATTTCCTACCATGATAACTGTTATGCTAAGCGCACCCCCTGGCGTACTGTAATAGCGAGTAAGGCAAGCGAACCATTTTTAGTGAATTCAACTCTCACTGGGTGCCCAATACTTCTGCTCAGTCTTTGTAAAAAGACCTTTATACTTTGGAAGAGAAATACAAGACATTGCAGAGGTGGCAGCGGCGGAGGGAGTTCCCATGGTGTAGCAGCTAATGTGGTGGACTGCAACATTGTAATGAGTTCAAACTCCAGTTGTGCTATAATGTTCATTTTCGGACTTATACCTTCACAAAAGATATGAACCTCCTTACCCACCCAGCCATGGGTTAAATAGTACCACTACTGTCCTTTTTTTGTCATTAAATAACCCATGAAGGTTGATATACCATTAGATTAAAAAAAAAAAAAAAAAAAAAGAAGAAAAAGAAAAAAAAAAAAGAAAAATTTTTTAAAAATTGCATAAACACCAGAGTCAAGATCCAGATGTGCTAACTTTTTTTTTCTTTTCGTTTCTAGTAACTACACTTTCCAAATCAACGAAAAAAAAAAAAAAAAAATCAGTTACAATTGGAAATTTAGAATTAAACAAATCAATCAGTCAATCATAAAGTGAGTTATACATTTTAAATTTGGTGCACATGAAACAAATGAATTGCCAGGGACGATTTTTAAAAATTTCAAGATGGCTAATAAGTGTGGACCTAGTCATGGACAGGTCATATGATAGTCAAATAAAATAAAGAGCTAATAAACTTGAACAACCAGAAAATAGTAGGCTAATTGATAAAGAATAGTGTGTGAATTTTAAATTTAATATAGATCAGCAGAATAAGAGCGGAGGGTGCATAAAACAATACTTACTTCTGTAATTAGACCAATAAAATTTCCAAATGATAAATTCTTATATACTGAAACATTTTATTTATTAAATAAACAGGAGATTCAATTTTCTTATAGTAATGAGAATTTTGGGCACCACTATATATTACCCTGCAAAAACAATTACCAACACCGACTACACCGATGACATAGCATTACTGTCAAATACACCCAACCAAGCCGAAACACTACTGCATAGTTTGGAATGGGCCACTGCAGGAATTGGCCTCCATGTCAATGCACACAAAACTGAATACATGTGCTTTAATCAAGCAGGCGATATTTTCACACTAGACAGAACCTCTCTGAAACTGGTTGACAAATTCACCTACCTAGGAAGCAGTGTCTCATCAACTGAAAAAGACATTGACATGTGGCTAATGAAGACATGGACAGCTATCGATAACCTATCGGTCATATGGAAATCAGACCTGACCGATAAAATGAAACGCAGTTTCTTCCAAGCAGTGGTTGTGTCGATACTTGGATACTAACAAAACGGCTGGAGAAGAAGCTAGACGGCAACTACACAAGAATGCTGCGAGCAATATTAAACAAGTTCTGGCGGCAACATCCCACAAAGCACCAACTATACGGCCACCTGCCTCTCATCACGAAAACTATCCAAGTTAGATGAGCCAGGCACGCAGGACACTGCTGGAGGAGCAGGGACGAGCTCATAAGTGATGTACTCCTATGGACTCCCCACATATGGACGAGCTAAAGCTGGATGACCAGCTAGAACATACATACAGCAGCTATGTAAGGATACGGGATGTAGCCCAGAAGACCTGCCAGAGGCGATGAACAATAGGGAAAAGTGTCGAGAGAGGGTCAGGGACATCCGTGCTAGTGGCACGACATGATGATGATAATATATTACCCCCACCCATCCACTCACATCAGCCTTTTGGTCAGTTCATGGCAGAATTTAGAGCTTCCCCAAATTCTGTAAGACTGAGAATAATGAGCCTTATCCTGCCATACTGACCCATAAGTTATCAGTTTCTATTAGACTGGTTCCTCCTAATAATAATTTATTTGTACCCAGGAACATTTGAAAACATAGCTAATTTAAATAATGTGTACACACATTAATACAATGTCGAGCATTCCTATCCATACTAATAAATTTCAAGCAGATCTATTTGAACTGTAACAGGTGGACTTGGGAGTAATGCTAATGGAGTATTCCACACTATCTAGAATTGGAGCCTCACAACTAGATAAAGTTTAGTTTCATACCCTGAACATTCCTTGTGAGGGACGGTCTTATCCACTCCCAAGAGATACAGCTGATATATTCTAAGCCCAGCTGACAGAGAAGTAAATAGAAATTGTGGTAAAAAAAAAGAGAAAAGTTGAACAAATTTTTATTCATGAATTAGAATCTTGAAATAAGGAGGTCAAAATTTGATTAATGTATTCATTGCTAAAAAGTCGACTCTAAGATAAAAGAAGGATAAAACATGATATCAGGAATTAATTTAAGAACAATAACTTTTAGATATTCTATCCAATTTAGGGGTTGATAAAAAGTACTAAAAATCTTAAAGATAACACTATCACAAATTTTGATTGCTGGATTTTATGTTATTGCCCTTATTCCCTTTAAACTTTACATTTGTGCCTTGGATAATGACATTTTTAAATTGACTTATTTTCAATGTAAAAATAGGCAAATTTGCAGTTTCATAAGACTAGGAATAAAAATTCATACACACACACACACACACACGCTAAGCAAGTTTTAGAAAAATCTCTATCACTGATAGAGGATTTACTTAGCACCGAATCTGGAATGTTCTGGAAAATGGGTTAATTTGAGCATTTCATTACCCAATTCACAAAAGTAAATTTTAAAGAGAAAAATAGATAATTTCCATTTATGTTAAGTATAAGCAATTAAGAAATAACACTTTCTGTTCAGGAACAAGAAAAAGTTCAAATTTTGTAAAGTAGTGTAATTGGTGTTGATGGATGCGAGTGAAAATAAGGCTTTGGCAAACATTTCTTTACATAACATAATAGTATTATTTCCATAATAAAGAGGGAATTTAAAATATTTAACCTCCTCCTAGGAAAAGATAAAATACAAGAGCTTATATCTTTACTAGAGGATTTATGATATCTAATCTAGTATAGTAACCACGTATGATAAAAAGACCTTTTTGTGGCTAAAAATTAGAGGTTGACAGTTACATGAAGTTAATCATTACTCAGTGTGTGTGTGTGTGTATATATATATATATATATATATATATATATAAGGAAATTAAATCCCACAGTATGAAGAAAAGTAGAAAAAGCAAAATATTCCAAAATTTGAGGAATTTATTAAGCAAGTCTATGTTGAACGTTTCAGTTATAACTTTCTTCAGGACTTTAAAATCATGGAAAATGTTAAAATAGCGATAGATGTTTGATGAAATAACATTTTTCTTGAAATTAAAGTCCTGAAGAAGGTTATGATAACTGAAACATTCAACGTTGACTTTCATAATAAATTCATCAAATTTTGAATTTTGTTGTTTCTACTTTTCTTATACATAAATTATTTTTGTCTAATTTTTTTTTCCATTCAGTCAGATATTTTATCAATAAAAAAGATGAAAGATATAAATTTTTTCAAGTCTTTATTTAAAATTCACAACCTAAATAACATTTTTTCTTATTTTTTGTTTATTTATTCAGGCTGGTTTCTCCCAGATGTTTTTTTGGTCCCTAAACGATGCTTTTCTTTTTTTTTTTTACCTTATCATATGAAGAAAAGATACCTCCCTCCTCAATATCAGAAATATTTTTGGACAATTCATTTTTTCTTTTCTGAATGCCAAGAAAGAAAGCCGGGGAAAAAAAAATGCTGCAAATGAAAAGGGAGCAAAAGCAGCAAAGAAATGAAGTTTAATAGCAACAAAATTCTTTAAAGAGAATTTGAATTAAACAGCAGCACACTGACCTAGCCTCTTTTTTTTTTGGGCAGGTCTATCAGCCTGTGAATAGGCCACACCCAACAAACAATCCCCATGAGGCTACATAAAGAAAAAGCATAAGACAATATCTGTCAAGAGTGGACCATGTCAACATGATTCAAAAAAATTTCATAAACATTTCAATATCATTACATTGCTTTCATTTTTTTTAGTAATTTTATTCTTTTGAAAGTTCATTTAGTTTAATTCAGAAGGGAGAGAGAGAAGGTGCAGATCTGATTTCAATATGAATATTCATTTTTAAAAATATACTAAACTGTCAGGATTTTTAATCTAATTTTTGACCTTGAAATTTTATTTCAATATTGTAGAATTATTTTGAAATTGAATTATTTAATTCATTTAAAAAATTCTATTTTAAAACAATTTTTTAATTATATGCATACAACTAGTCTTATTGTAAAAGAAATATTGATTATAAATAAAGTTATTAAAAATATAAAAGAAAAACAAATAGGAAGTAGAATATAAAAGTAAATTAAATTTTAAAGTTATTCCTCTAAAATAATTTCCTCTCATTCAATCATGACTTTGCCTCTAGATTTAATTTTCACTTTTTTCTACTTTAATTTCCTTACTAGGTCCAAAATCAGAAAATGGCAATGAAAAATTGTATAAAAATACCCAAATGAACCCTTTTATTTCTCTTAAAAATATAATTTTAAGTTTTTAAAAAATAAGAATAAATGCATATTCAATTTGAAGAAAATGGTATTTTAGACAAATAACAGAAGGAAAAAAAAAAAAAAAAAAAGACAAAAAAACTACATGTATATGCATTTTACCACATTGGTATTAAATGAGATACCTACTGGTAAAGTTTATACATTGATTTACCCAAAGAAAAAAAAAAAAAAAAAAAAAAGAAGTAGTCATGCTGGGTCAGGTGTAGCATTAGCTGTTTAAGATAGAGAAACTAATGTCTTAGATCATCAAATCTTGGTAACATCAATAAAAAGATTTTTTTTTCTGGAACATCACAGAAGGCAAATATTTTGATAAATTTTAAGTAATGAATTAGAATGTCTTTAAGAGATTAGGTCAGTTAATAAAAAGAAATGGCCCGAACTGGTCCTAATACATAGAATTCTTATGACATGAAAATGAAATGATTATCAACAGAGCTTTATTTGCTTTTTAAGAGCTGGCAAATAAACCAGAAATGTGTTGCTCATATTTATATTAAATTAGGTATAAAAAAACCCACTAGACCTTTAATAGTCACATTATCAAAGATCATTTTAATGACCACAAATTTCTGGGGAGGATCATTAATTTGGTCGTTTTAACAAGGAGTTTTTACTAATCTTCCTTAACACTTATTTTGAATACAAGATGTTTCAGAAGAATCAATATCATTTTGTAATTTAATCACTTGATCAATTCTCATTCAAATGATCTCAGATTTTATTAGCATGTGTAGAAACAACTGAAAATTCTATGTTTAGAGGATTTTTTTTCTTTTAAGTTATAGAAATGGTATTTGCTGAAAAAGAAAAGGTGTTTAAACATCAAACAGAATTTTGAGTTGTTTCTACACAGGCTGATAAAATCCGAGATCATTTGAATGAGAATTGATCAAGTGATTAGATTACAAAATAATATTGATTCTTCTGAAAGACCCAGTACATCTCAAATGATATCAAATTTTTTGGAACCATTATATATATATATATATATATATATATATATATAAACTTTGATAGTGACCTGTCTGTAGCAAATATTACACCTGAACCAGATTTTCAAAAGCCTATAATTCTTCTTTGTTTAATGGGACTGTTGCATGTTCCCTTATAAACTTGGCAAAGTTCTTCATTTCCCGCTCACCTTCATATTTTATTGGGTTCTCCTTATCATTTGAAGGAGCAAAGTAAATTGTGGGGAAACCATCAACCTTGAAATTGGTAGGAACATCATTTGCAGTGGCATCCATTTTAGCAATAACGACATTGGGGTATTGCTGCATATTTTTGGCCAGCTTTTTATATTTAGGTTCCAATTTCTGGCAGTGCCCACACCATGGTGCATAGAATTCAATGAGGACATCTTTTGTTTTGTCCAGGACAATCTGGTCAAAGTTTTTAGCTACAACAACTGTAACAGGCCCCTTCTTTTGCTTAGGAATTGGTTGGGATTTTATGTGCGGCTTGAGTTTGTCTGAAAAGAAAAAAGTAGAAATTAAATTCCTTTGAAAGAAAAGGAAAGGAAAGGAAAAAGCCCAACTAGTTTTCAAAATGTTCTTTTCTAACAATTAAATCTTTGTGTCTATGATATTATCAATTTACCAATTATTGGGAACTGGTTGGTGTTAGGAACAGGATATTTAATCATGTCCCCACACATCAAGGTCCAATATTACCATTAGTATATTCATTGATACATGAATATTGGATAAAGAGAAGGAAGCTCATATACACATATAAGACATTTAATACATATAAAGAAAAAAAATAAATAGTATTACAAAACTATACAATGTGTCCCAATAGATGAAATGTGCGCGTGCACACACACACACACATATATATAAGGAGTACCTAAAAAAATCTACTCCCAGGTAATGGTAATCAAGAGATATTCTCAATTCCTGAAGTTCCAGAACAGGAGCCTTGTCATCAGATGGTTCAGTATCATATCCAGGACACTCAGTCAGGGTGGGGGGTCTTACTCCTCTATAGAGATGCACTCATTGAATTACACAGTGCCAGCAAACCGGGCTGTAATTGATAGGTTTTAACAACATGTCAATCTGTCTAGTTATTTAATGCCTAGAAGTTAAAGAATTGCATTCATTGTATGTTTACATTTATATTTTTTTTGTACATGGTTATGTGATATCAAGTGTTCTTATCTAATACAAATGATTTGCTAACAGTTGTAAAGTTTCAAGTAACTAATAATAATAATCTTCAGTAAATGATTGAACAGTTCTATCTGATTGAGAGTTGATTTTGTGTATAGTCATAAAATCATTAATTAATAGAATTGATTTCATTGATTCCATAATGATTAAATTTCAACCTTACTTATTATATATAGATTAATTTCAGTATTTTGCCAAAAAATTAGGTCTTCAAAATTCAATCTATACATGCTTAAATGTTCTATAAGGATCATTCAATAAATAACATCACTCAATAAGTACCAGGCCGAACTAATAAAACAACAACTTTTAGGCAAAATTTGACTTTATTCATTAACAGTCTCCTAGGATGATACAATGATTCCAACACTTCTCTAACAATTCGATGCCTTTTAGTAGAAAAATTTGTCTTTGGCCTCAAAATATGCCTGTTTCTGATATCACTTCTTCATTGGAGCCAATTCTCTTTCCCTGGAGCATTCTTTTGAAGTCTGCAAACAGCCAGTAGTTGCTGGAGGCTACATCTGGAGAATAGGGTGGATGTGGAAGCAATTCAAAGTGCAATTCATATAGTTTTGGCATTGTCACGATTAACTTATGATACGGTGCATTGTCTTGGTGACAGAACACTTTTTCCTTCTTCATGTGTGGCCATTCAAACGCACCAATAATGCTATATAATATTCGCTATTGATGGTTCTTCCTTTCTTAAGGTAACTGATGAACAAAATACCTTGCACATCCCAAAATATAGGTCGAAACCTAACTTTGGTTGCTTTGGACGGTTTTCACCTGCAGCTGTCCCTTCAGCTGACAGCTGATTTGACCCCAGAGTGAAATGGTGGATCCATGTTTCATCCATTGTCATATATTTACACAAAAACTCCTTTTTGTTACATTGAAACAGTTGTAAACAACATCCTGAATCGTCAATGTATTGTTTTTGATCGACTATGAGCAAATGTGGCACCTACTTTGAACACAGCTTTCTCATTGACAAATGTTCAGGCGAAATGGTGAATACACCGCCTTCTGATATCTTGAACTCCTGTTATCTCACGCAACTTCAATTTATGATCGGCCAAAATGAGTTTGTGGAGTTTTTGGTGTTTTCAAGGACAACTGCCAAATTTGGGTGACCTGAGTGTTCAACAACTGCGCTTCAAGTCAGCATACTACCTCTTAACCGTTGTTTCTGAAGGAGCAGAGTCCAAATAACATTTATCAAGCCATTGCTTTGCTTGAACAGTATTTTTCCCCCCCACCAGAAAGCAATACTTTATCAACACATGAAATTCAGATTTTTCCATTGTTTTGAAAATTTGCAACAGTAACTTCACTTAAATAACTGTTATTTGTAAACTAATAATCCGATTGGACTCATATTTTAACACGTGCCATTTGAAGTTTAGTACTTTATAAAAATCATATAGATTTTTATTAGTGGTGCCATCTATATGTCATGCCTAGGACTTATTGAGTGATGTGTTAAGGGTAGTTTTGCCTAAGGAGTTGGAAATAGGTAAACACTGTTTACTTTTGTACTTTCTTTTCGAGGAAATCAATAGTGATGGGTCCTTTCATGTCCCAGAAAACTCTCTGCATGACCTTTACTGAGCATTGTGTCTGGAATTTTTTCTTTACCAGAGTGTTTTCACTCTATGTCCATGTCTTTTCAATTCAAGCTTGTGGTAGCAAACCAATGTTTAGTCCATTTTAAAAAATTTTAAAACTAAAATATGCTTCTATGTACACATCACATATTCTTCAATAAATTTCACATGGTTTGCACTTCTCAGCCACCAAAAATTTGAAGAAAGACCCCTGTTTAAGCCTGGAGCATGATGTTTGATTTGCTACTATGTTGAAAATTTTTCAAAGATTAAAGTCATTTTTGCTATAAACCAATTCCAAACAATGCAGAGTTTATATTGCCATAAAAAAATTATTTTGCCTTTTTTTCATAAAATAAATTTCCCTAATTTATAATCATAGCTTGGTTTCAAGAAACAAAGATCAAGATGGTGTCCACATCACCTGCAGGCACATTCATAACAGATAAGACTGCTGTGGGACAAGCAGGTAGGGTCACAGTGTCCACAGCTGAAGGACTGGTCAAGGCTAGATGGCATAATATTGTAGTTCCTCCTGCAGATGTTTTCAAAGGAGAAGGCAACATTCTTGGAGCTGAAATAGCAAGCATCGCAGCTAGGGTGGACCGGTGATGGTCAATGTACAGGTTCCAAGAGATTTTTTTCAAGTGATTCTTGAATTGTTTCTTTGGTGCCTCTCTGTTGCAATGGCCAATGGAGAGCTCACCACACAGTATGACCCTGGGCAGGTAATGATTTCCAACCTTAGAGATGTGTCCAGCCCAGTATAGCTGGAATTTCAGTAGCATAACCTCAATGTTAGTGATCTTTGCCTTTTCAAGGATTTCAATATTGTTGACAGTGATTTCATAGAATGGTGTGGAGGTAGCATGAATGTTTAGCGATAGAATTTTTAACCAGAGTTTTTATTGTTGTTAGCAAGGAATGGTTGTAACGTGGGTGCGTGTTTACGTTGAGTTGTTTCCTCGCTAAGAGTGTAAGGTCTTTCGCAAATTGTAGTTAGGTATTAAAGGAAGGATGATGAAGAAGATAAGATGCCGAAGGTCGAAATATATTTTTATGAATAGGTTTTTATTTTGCAGCATGGAATATTGGGTTTGCTTTTGGTGCTGCAAGTCTTGTAGCGAGTAAGCTTGTGAGTATTGAGACGAAATTGAGTTATGAGAAGTTGAGAAGGTTGAGAGGGCAGCGTGTGTTGTCAGACGTGTGAGGGATTGTGTTCGTTGTAGTTTCGAAAGCCATGTTGCAGTTGGAGGAATTGAACTTTAGAGTCACTGTGAATTTGGTGCATCTGGAGAGTTTGTGTTGTCTCCATTAAGGTGGCCCAGAGGTAAATTGAGAGCTAGGTGTCGAGAGTTTAATGGTGCGTCGAATCGACATAGCCAATTTTGGGGTGACATAAAGTTGTGCCAGTGCGAGGCTTGTTGAATGTATCTTATTTATATTCAACTGGTATTCCTTGCAAGGAATCCATAAATTAGATGGGTTCCCTCGTGTGTCCATGCTGCTGCTATTCTAGAGCCGCAGTGAGATGCCTGCACTGGGCGGCATTGTCCAGCTAAAGAGAATGTTATTGAAGAACGGCCAGTGTGACGTCTGCACCGGATGGCGTTCTCCAGCCAAAGAGACTGGGTTTGGCAGCTTACTGTTTTTGCTGGCCGGAAATGAAGGTCCGAGCTGAATAGGATAGGTCATCCTGATTGGGTGAAATTAAGTATCGAATTAAATTTGCGTGCTAAACTAAAATACGAAATTTCCCTTCCACTACAAATGGGACTATTTGAGGAGTTGTAGGAGTTACCAGTTACTAATAAGAGATCCATGACAGGAGGATGGCTGCATACATGCTGTTGTTCTTCAAGTGTTTGTTGTATGGCCAAGTCAGATGCAACAGTGGGTGCTACCCTTGTATAACAGACATTAAAGAAATACAATAACTTTGCAGCAAGAGCCATCAAGCTTTTAAATTATTCTAACAATTTTATTACAAGTCTTATTTTTTTATTTTTATAACAATCTTGTTGACCAAACAGAAAACTAAGAAAATAATTCATCTTAGACGTTTTTTGAAATACAACTTGAAGCACAAGATTTGAGGTTTATAACAGAAATAAAAATCCAATAATATTCAAAGTGTTTAATAGGAAAAAAAAAATCTTACTTACATCCTCTAAAATCACTCAAAAATTTCCTGATGTGTCCACCGTCAAATTCTTCCATTGGTTCCATGGCAAAGCGTTTTGTTCCAGTTAAAATACCTATGTTCATTTCTTCTCCAGAATCTTCAAATCCAAAGTCAGCATTTAAATTTGGATAGTCCTCTTCATTTGCAATAGCAAATGTAATTTCTCTGTATTCGGCAGCAATTCGAGCAATTTTGTTTCGCCAAAGCTGAGTAGCTAGAAGAACAAAGTTGCAATATATTTACAAACACTCTAATAGAATCTGCATTTTATTTGTCAAACTTAAAATCAAATAGAAAGAATATAACTTTGTCCACACATGACTTAAAAAAAAATTACACCCTGAAGTAAATGTAGAATAACTACTTGGAAGTCTTAATGAAATGAATTGTAAAGAGAATATAAGTGGGGTGAAACGAGAGAGGGAGAAATTTGTTTTATTATTAATCAGGTTATTTTATCAATTCTTTTCCCTCCTTAACATAAGAGGGTAATTTTATTACTGACTTTAACAATCCTGTGTGTGTGTGTGTGTGTGTGCATGCATACAGATATCATTATATGATTATCATTCTGGAATAGAAAGACCAAGACATTTCTTTAATTGTTGATCAGGTAATATTAACAAGTGGCACAAAAATGTCATTTTTATAACCCTTCATATAATCTTTCAGATATTTCAAGTATTCAAGTTGAAGGCAACAACTATTTAACATTTTTTGAGAACCCCTCCAGCTCCTCAAGGAAAAAAAAAAAAAAAAAAAATCATTCAACATTCAGATTCTGTTACATTTGTAGTTAACCAATAAAAAATTTGCTACTGCATTTTCAAAGCCCAGCTAAAGGAATTACAGAACATTCATCTCCTACAATTTATTCCTAAATTTATTTAACAAATATGAGCAACGAACTAATCATAATTAAAAAAAAAAAAAATGCCTACATTACAATAAACAGAAGAATGCTTAATGTAATGGTTATTGTTGTAGGAAATGAAATCAGTGACCCAAATTCAAATTCTGGAAGAGGTTTTTTTGTATTTTACTTTATGCTTAGGAAAGGCTTGACTCCATTTGTTCTCCAGCACATCTATGGGTAAATAGTAGGACAAACTGTTATTTAGCCTTGGTTAGATAACTGGTCAAAGAGGAAAGATTCTAAATTCAAACAAGCTTTTACTCTGCTTGAAAATTGACCTTGTGTTATCCTTTTATAATAAATTAAATTTCACTATTCTTGTTGCCATAGCAATTGTTGTCAATTGGCAAAGGAGTGATTAAAGTAGTAATAAGAGAGAAGGCTGTTAATAAGTTTCAGTAGCGTACATTTTTTATACACCAGTTCAAAATCAAAAGAGCCAGCAACCTGCTTAAAACAAATTGACAATTTTTTTTTGCTGGGGAGGGAGTCACAATATTTTTTAAATGATGAATAATAAAAATGTCCATTGTTGAAACTTATTACTTTCCTTCATTTTTCAGCTGGTTTGTTACTTTCTGAATTGTTGGCAATGCACGTTCTGTAACAATGTTCTGCTATGAATTATCTATTACTATCAACCTATTTCTAGTTTAAAAATTCTGATTTGTTTCTGAAAGCTTCTTTGTATGAGTGTTAGCCAAAAAATTCATAGGCTAATCAAGATACTCTCATGGAAGGTGACTAAAAGAGGTTCACTTTTTAACAGTCTCTTACAGTCCACACACTTCTTTCATTGGTGTTCTAGTGCTTGTATCTCATTCGTTTAATAAAAAAAAAAAAAAAAAAAAAAAATCAACCTTACAGTCTATGTTGGAACTTGCCAGATTCCTAGATAAAGATGTCTTACCTTTTCTGTGATCATGTGAAAAGTCAACAGTGTACAGCACAAGGCAAAGTGGAGAAACTTTGTTGTATTTTTTCTCAGTATTAAAATTGTAATGGCCAACAAGAGGGAACTGTTTCTCAGCGATAAAATCTAAAATATCTTTTCTTGCAACAGTTTCCTAAAAAAAAAAAAAAAAAAAAAAAAAAAAAAAAAAAAAAACGAAAACAAATTATAAAATTGATATTCAGAAGACACTATGACATGGAGTAGAGGCTTGTAAGTTAGTTTTAAATATTACATATTATTACAATAGTATATTTAATTCTCACAGAAGTACACAACACTGCTGGCCTTATGCCAAAAGTTTATCAATAATTGATTATTAGATGTACCAAAATTATTTTCATTTTTTCTCCCTAAAGCTTATATATATATATATATATATATATATATATATATATATATATATATATATATATATATATTACACACACACACACACACACACACACACACTCTAGAATTTCCAGAATCCCTACAAATAAGAATAAATAATATTTACAAATACCTTACTTATTGAATGCAAGATATTACAAGAAATGGTATAAATGCACACACTGCAGGCTATGATCCACACATTTACAAAAGTATTTTTTAATTCTTAAATTACCTTCTTTAAAACATGCTTTTTAGGTTCAAATTGACTCTGAAATCTTTCAGGTATGAAAACAGCAATGGAATTCACATCAACTTTATAAACACGAGCAATTTCTGGATCAGTCACATGTAGAAAGTGATGTTCATCACGCATTTCATTAGCTAAAACATAAAGGAAGCTGGTGAGATTCAATAGACATACAAATAAATGATCTTTTGGTAGAAAAAAAATAAATAAAAAGTAAATTCCTTTCATATTTTCTATATTTAAAATAGATTGTATATTCAAATGATAAAATTTCAAAACATGAATCTTTGTAACCTGAGATTGACATAACAATAACACTTCATTTGGTAAGTGATCTTATTCATAAACAGCAATTTCTTTAAAAAAATTTCTTAGGAAGAGCATTTTTGCATCTGAAAACAGAAAGTTTTATCGTATAGTATATAGAATAGAAGTTGATAAAAAATGGTTTTGGTTGGTGTTGAAATGCGAGTACTGTGGACAAAAGAAACAAGATGATTTTTTTGGAACAAAGCAAGTTTTGTTTATTCTATATCATTATAAAGGAGAAATCTTCAACAACAATAAAGAGATTTCTTTACTTTAGAGAAAAAAAAAAAAAAAAAAAAAAAAAAAAATGTAAAGAATATTTTTTTTATTTCAAAATATCTTTGCTTTTTATAAACTGGATGAGGGAAAATAAACATCCACTTCTTCCAAACTGCAATTTCTTTACACTTTTTCTCCATTTTAACTTTTCTTTGTTATGTGACTGTGAGAGTAACCTTTTTTGAGCCACTTTTTCTGTTTGGCAAGAGATGAGGAAAAAACTCATCGTTCTCTCTTTTGGTTACATGGCCACTAATCACGAGATAACTTGATAAAGTCTGGTTTTAAAAAAACAAGCATTCATTTTTTTTTTCTAAATTCTTTGACGCCTTCATAATAAATAAACTTTTAAAAAATAGTCTGCACTGAGAGCCATTCCATTTCACAAACAACAAAAATTTACAGATGCACCTAAAATCTTAAAAGTTCTAGGGAAATAACTCATACATCAAAAGTAGTTCTCTTTTGAAGCAGAGCCATCAAATTTATTTTAATTTCTTCCACATTCTCGAATCCTAGCCTTGAAATGAAGGTTATGAAACAAGTCACATTGAGCAAGGTCTTGTGAGTATAGAAAATGCTGCATTTATATCATTCTCTTTTGCTTAAAATTGCTGATCAAAAACAATCTAATTGGCACAGACTCATCTTGGTAGCACCAATTTATTATACAAGTTGCTTATCTGTGCACATATTTTCATTTATATTTTTAAAAAACTTAAATATTCAGTCTTGATACTTTTTTTGATCACACCTTGTACTAGAAAAGTTATTGTTCACTATTAATGTTATCCTAATTCCTGTTAAGTGTTGGATTAAAAGATTTGGAGCCCCCCAATAAAAACAAAACAACACCTGTCTAGGTCATATGTATTACCTGCATCCAGGTAGGCAGATACCAAAGGACTAGAAACGTTCTGGAAGAAACCAACAATTGTAATTTCATCTTCTTTCATGGATTTTTTCAAATCTTTCAAGTGATGTACAATCTTGGAAGCATCTCCATGCTGAGAAATCATATGGTTAACAATTCCTATATATTAAAAAAAACAAAAACAAAAAAAATAAATAAATAAATTAATAAAATAAAGATAAAACCAATCGTTTAGGTTAAAAACATGCAGTAAGAATAACCCAAAACTTTTCTCATTCCCCAATGATACCTGCATTAGAAAAATAAGGTCTAAAAACATTTGGTATTGATTTACTCTAACTGTACATTTAACCTGGACTACAAATGGAAATGCACACAAGATTATTTGGAGACAAAAAATATTCTGCAATCCAGTAAAATTAATCTATATTATGATCTGTATGTAAGTTACTGTAATACAGTATATATAAGGATATTGTAGCAAGGTTTTGTTAGTGCAATAGACTACTTGAAATTCTCTTTAAAATAAAAGTTTCCTATCAAATTTGAAATTTGGGTGGGGGCATCATTTGCATTTATACAGATAAGTATAATTTCTTATGGAAGAAAATGTTAATTACAAATAAGAGAAATGTTAATTATAGAGTATTTATATATTTCCTTATAAGGAAACTGTTTACTGATCCTGCAACCTGGTTTGGTTGAAGGGTCCCAACTCATGTATCATGCTTAGGCCAGGAATAGCTAGGGGAAACCCATCTCTCTTCAAGAGACTACTAAAAGCTATAGAGCATTTCTATATATTTCTTTATAAGGAAACTCCTAATATGCCAATTATAGTGTACTTCTTATTTCTTTATTTGCAATTATTTATAATACAAATTCTAGAAACAAGCTGTGACTTGATACTAAACTTATTGGTTGATAACAACTAGATATTTGGTTAACTAAAAAAAAAAAAAAAAAAAAAAAAAAAAAAAGTTTTATTTTCACACTACCATAATTATTAGTACATAACAGATACTATTTTTGCAAATTTTTCCAACCCAAGAGTTAGAGGGTATGAGACCTAACATTTTTCTGGCCATATATACAGAACAGGATGACCAAAACTAAGTTATATTGATAGTCCAAACTAATGTATTTTATGTCAATAGAGAAATATTCACTGGAATGTGTGTTTATAATTTAGTTTCTCCTAATGAGAGTTTATTTTCATCACAAGCTGTTGCATTTTTTGTGAACATGTCTGTTTGCTCTTAATACTGTGTGAATTTTGTGTTTTATGACATAATGTAAACTATATAAATTCTTATTTTATGTCAGTATGAAGGAATAAAATGCTGAACAAATAATGAATTTAGGTTAAATTTAGCTACTATAAATTCTAAAAAGTCATAAGAATCCCCTACCCCAGAATTCCATAGTTGGGGGGGGGGGGGCTAGTGTTCACCAATGGTCTGGGAGACCTGGGGTTTAATCCCAGGTCGCGTCATACCAAAGACTTTAAAAATGGTACTTGATACCTTCTTGCTTAACACTCGGTGATATAAGGTACGAATGAAGGGTAAAGTGGAGCAATTTTTATATTTTGCAGTTTTTAGAAAAAAAAAAAAAAAAGTTTAAAAATATATACACTGAAAACAGACCAGTATCAAAAAGTTAACTAAAAATTATTTTAGAAATAGAAAATTCATATTTCCAGCAAGATGACCCAATTCGTCAACGCTGTATAAAAATTGAATATAGTATCTATAACAAATGTTAGAAGTCCCTGAGCTGTACAGCATTGAAAGTCTATACCTTGATCAAGCAGTGCCTATCAAATTTAGGTATTTCTACCTGTAAGTGATAGACACTGCTTAATTAAATAAAGAAACTGGGGTGTGTGGAAGGGACAAAGAAAGTCATACTATAAACA
Source organism: Sepioteuthis lessoniana (assembly GCA_963585895.1). Lineage (NCBI taxonomy): Eukaryota > Metazoa > Mollusca > Cephalopoda > Myopsida > Loliginidae > Sepioteuthis > Sepioteuthis lessoniana. Next base: position 23,644,501 of record OY757920.1, read on the forward strand.
AACAGAAAAAAGAACAATCATTCATACAACCAAAATTATTTTACCATATTCTTCTCTTGGTCCTTTATATTCATACTGTACACCTTTGCGGAAGATTTTAAGAGTTGGGTATCCAGTGACTTGGTATTTATTACCAACATCAGTGTTTGTAGTGGCATCAATCTTGGCCAGAGGAATTGGAGGATCATTTTTTAATAGGGTTTTAGCTGCTTTCTCATACTCTGGAGCCAGACGTTTGCAATGGCCACACCTAATTTAGAGATAGAAGAAAAAAAAAAAAAAAAAAAAATTTTTTTTAAAAATTATATCAAACGAATTAAATTTACATTTATGTATATTCAGATTAGTATCATGTCTTCATTTTTGTTACATTAAATTCAACTGAACTCATTCTTTTATTCCATTTAATATCTAACCTTCATATAAAAATGAAATCTTTCTGAGATCTAAATTTTACCTTAATATTGGGGAGAGGCTGCATCAAATAACTGTCCAAAGCTGCGCCTACATTGTATCTTGTGCATGATGCAACTCCCTGATATTAAACTAAAATTTAGGTATAAGAAAGTCACATGATAAATGAGTATATACAAATTGAAAGGGGCATAAGTTTAGGATACAGCTGTTAGACAATGGATTCACAGTAAAAAGAAAAAATTTAAAATAAAGAGAAAAAAAAAAAAACAACAAAAAAAACCCCCATTTACCATGGTGCATAAAACTCCACTAGAGAAAGTTCATGCTTGTTGACAAACTCATCAAAGTTTTCTTGTGTTAGTGTAACCACAGCTTCTGGAGGTGGCTTCCAAGTGTCCTTACCTCTTTCCAACATGTATTCAACAATTCCTGAAAAAAGGGATAAAGTTATTTTTTGAGGATTTAACTCAAATATTAGACATTTTATAATAGAGCAACATTGTTCTATTTTACTGGCAATCAATGTTATTTGTGATCATTCCATAAAGACACAGAGTATTCTGTAACCTGGTTTGGTAAGTGGGGTGATACTCATGTAGTGTGTCTTGGGGTGCAAATAGTCTGATGGAGACCATTCCTCTCCAGGTTTGGTTTGGTTTTATGGGATATCAACCATTGTAGGCTATTTAATGCCAAATCCATTTTTATACATACAAACAGTTCTATTTCAACCAATTCAGTTTATTGCCCAGTCGGCTGGTGCTGTAGAATACACTGACTACTTCTCTGCAGAAGAGTAAGACCCCCCCCCCACCCAACGAGTGCCTTGGATATGACACTAAACAATCTGATGGTGAGGTTCCAGCAGTGCAGGAGCTTTGTGGAATGCGGAGTACCCCTTCATTGCCATTGCTCCCAGATCCACTCTGGCCTGGAGTAGTAGCACCTGAGAGGGCCCTATCTATGGGTTAAATAGAACTAACAGCATACTTATGCTAAATGAATTGTTAGATTAAACTGAATAGCTTGAAATAGATATGTTTTTGACAAACCATACTTACATTTAAATTGCGTGCTTATGCTTAACTGAATTACTTGAAATAGAACTGTTTTTGACAAACTGTGTACTTATGCTAAACTGAATTGTTGGAAATAGAACAGATTATTCACATAAAAATGGATTTGGTGTTAAATGACCTACAAAGGTTGATATGCCATAAAACCCAACAAACCAACCAACCAATTCAGTTTAGCATAAGAACACAGTTTAGTTTTATTTGATCCATAGATAGGGCCTTATCAGGTGCTACCACTCTGGGCCAGAGTGGACCTGGGAGATATGGCAATAAAGAAGCACTCCTAATTTTCCAAAGCTCCAGCATTATAAGAGCCTCACCATCATATTGTTTAGTATCATATCTAGGACACTCATTGGGGGAGTCCGACTCCTCTTTCGATATGCAGTCAGTGTATTCTACAGCCCCAACTGACTGGGCCACCCTCTCCAGATCTATGATTAGCTTGAATTCAGTTTTTCAGCAGCTGCTATATCAAAGTTAAAGAGCCTGGTCTACCCTACTATTTGCCTGCAGCTGGAGGGTTACTAGGTGGATTCATAGCTTTTTCAAGAGTATTAGTACTATGTGAAATGCTAACAGCCTCATCCAGGATTTGAACTCAGGTAGTGGAGTCCATTTTCAATAATAACTGTTACACTACAACCACCTTCATTCTATATCAAAAGATCAACTCAAATTGAGGGTTAGCCTTTCACCAGTGAATAGCAAGCAAAAGCAAAAAAAGCAAATGAATCCTTGTATTATATATAAAAAAGGTAAAGAGCATTTCAATTTTCTCTTCTGAACTTGTATTACTTAATATCATTTAAAATGTGTGTTCAAAGAGACTTTTAGTTTAGTCACTTTGTTTAATGGCATGTCAACCATTGTGAGTTATTTAATGTCAAAACTATCCTTGGAGAAGAAAAGTAGTTGTACAATTTAACTCATGGTTGGGTGAATAAGCAGGTTCATATTTTTCCCCAAAAGTATTACTCCAAAAATGAATGTAATAGCACAACTGGAGTTTGAACTCGCTTCCAACAATGTCACAGTCCAGCATGCTAACCATGATGACTCCTTACAAGGAGACTTTTCAGTTTCAGTAATTTTTTATAATAAACCTATACATACAAAAAATATCATGCTTCCTTCTGTATTTATTGGATCCTATTAAATCTATTTTTCGGTCAACAGTTTTTTTTTCATTCCAATGCCCATGAAATAGATAATTTTCCAACCTCCAGTGCCACTAAAAGGAGATAAATAAAATTAATACAAAACTCTTTATAGTCCCCTCAACATCGAACTCACATCCTCCCAATCGTGAATCGTGTTTGACATCAGGACTACCTACACGCTGGTGTGCATGTAAATTACCACATTGTGCGATTGACCTGGATGTGGCATTTTGGTATGATTATTTAAGTCCTGCCTGAATGCACCAGGGCAGAGAGGTGTTTTGAGTCTTGACGACGTATGACAAGAGACGAGCTTGAGTGAAGAACTGCTAGAGAAGATTGTTGCAGGCAAAAAGAGATATTTTCAGCATAGAAATTCAGCTGTCCACCTTCTATTAAGAAGACAACATGGCAACAGCACTTGAAATTTTCCACGTGTTCATTTACAAGAGACTCTTTTCTTTCTGTTGTTGAGGAGGCATACCATCCACCCCCCTCTTCTTTCACTATCTAAGGGTATCTTATGCCAAATGATTAGGGAAATGTATATATTGCATGTTTATATTTACATTTTTTTTGAGTAGTTTAAGAGCTGTTTGTTTGTTTGTTTTTTGGCACACAGTTATTTGTATACAGTGATGTACTTCTATTTAATACAAATAATTTGCAAACAGATCTATTTAGCATATTTGAAGCCCAGCTGACAGGACAACAAACATAACTAAACAGTAAAGACGAACTGGTATAACTGTTGTACAGTTAGAGTGTCATAAATTAACAAAGGAAATAAAATGATAAATAAATAATTAGCAATAAAAAATCTAAGAAAATGGAGGCTCTTTTAGCTGTATGTAAAATGGGCCATCTTCTAAAAAAGAAAAGCTAATCAGTGAAGCATTTACCAGACAGTTAAACATGGAATATAATTAGTCACATATCAATGATTCAGTATTTTGATAATATAAATAATCAATAAATTGTATGTGTGTAGTATATTTTATGTATTATGCTTACCCGATTCATCTCTGGGACCATCATAAGGATACATTTTTCCCTTTTTGAAAAACATTAGCGTTGGGTATCCATTTACTTCATATCTGGATATAAAATTAATTAACAACGATTATATTTTCAAACCAATATACATTCTGTAATTAGTAAAACAAGTCCGTAAAAACAAACTATCACAACTTTCGCTTGCACTTTAGGGGAGATAACTCCCTTTAAGGATATTGAACAAAATACCAAATTGTTGAAACACTCTTAGATCTATTTATAGAATACATGAATGAATTTGAGTATTTGGGGAGGTTGTTTTGAAATGAATCCCGAGTTTGTAAATAAAAAAAAAAAAAAAAAAAAAAAAAATGAATGGTAACTTACATATCTTGTTAAAATTGTTCTAACCAACTTTATGAAGGAAGAATAAAGTTATTATAGACTGTTTTATAAATCTTTCCCTGATAATAGCATGACTCAGAAGATGTGTATTTTTAAACAGACCATGATACCGTAAAATTTTTTAACAGAAAAATTAACAGCTAAAAAGCAAGAAGTAAATGTTTATATCTGAGTAAAATTTAAGGTGAACTTTCTTGCACATAAAACATTTCCCTGAGTTTGAGTTTGAAAAAAAAAAAAAAAAAAATTTTTTAAATGACAGCTTTTTTTTTGATAGGCATGAACCTAAAATTTCCCTTTATTCACAGACTGATGAGGTAGTCCTTATTTTACATTAATAATAAACACATACTTAAAAATAAAGAAAATATATCTATATTTTTTTTTTTTTTTTTTTTTTTACAGCTGTTGTCAAAAGACCCCCCACCAAAAAAAAACCCTGCTGATTTGCAAGACAAAGCACTCAATATTAACCCAACAGAGATACCAAAAAAGTAAAAACTGATATTTTGAAATGAACAGCAGCAGTGAATAATGTTAATTTGGTTAAATATGGTTTTATAAGTGATAAGGAGGTATGGTACAAGTTCGAAAACAAATACTTTGGGCCCAGTGCAATTATATTTTAAGTAGCCAGATGATTGTCATATACAAATTAAACCTCATAGCAAATTGTGTCGTGAATTATCTATTTTTTTACTTCTCTTTCAGGCGTGTATGTTTAACCCAACCCCTCCACCAGAATGGATGTGACACAAGATTAATTTTAAGGAGAGTACAGCTAGTTTAAATTCTTCCCATCCTTTTAATTTTCCTTCTAGACTGACTGCCATACTAAGGTTAAAGTGGCCAGTCTGCCCTCCATAGTTGGAGAAGAAAAGATGGATTCATGCCTTTCCTTAGGGCATTAGCATGAAATGAAATGTAAACAACCTCATCAAGGATTTGAACTCAGGACACTATGTCCATTTCCAAAGACAAAAATTGTTACGTACGGTGCCTCTATATATACACACACACATATATATATATATATATATATATATATAGATAGAGGCACCGTACGTAACAATATATATATATATATATATATATATATATATATATATATACACAAACACAGACACACAGACTTGTGTTTGTGTGTAGGTGAAGAGGATATTTTAGGTAGTTTTAAACAAGACTCTGACAAACAGAACAACTTAAAATAATGCAGGGAAATTTGGTGACTATTAAAATGTATACATATCTGCGAGTAAAATGAAATAAAATAATCATAGAATGCAGTTAAAGAGATTATTACTAAATCTTTGAAGAAGACTAAGATAAGTAATTTTCTCAGTGGGGATGAAGATGAAATGCTTTAGAATTTTCTGAGAATGAAAATGATCACAAATTTTCAGCATTTGGAAACTACATTAATCTACTTATATATAAAACATATCTATATAATATATCTAGGCTCTGTGTGTGTGTAAAATATTCTTTAGAAAAATAACTTCATTCATATATTTTATATCTGATAGTTTTAAAAATATCCAAGGCAAAATGCACACGAATAATACAGTTATTTTTGTATAGGAACTATACTCTTAGTTAAACTACCAAGATTTTCCTACTTACATACAATAAAATTCTTATGTAATGTGTGTAAGATTAAAGAGCACATTATATAGTATGTAATATAGTAATTACTAGCCAATTAAAACAAAAAAAACAAACCAAACCAAACAAGCTTGTATGCTTATTGCGATTAATGACAAACGACATCCAGTATTTTCTTTGTGGATGTCTGGTTTTTGTCCTTCCAAGAAAAGCATTTTCAATTTGGTACAGTTCTCAAGTTTACTAAATATCAAACCAAAGATTGCCTAATTCATAAAAACAAACAAACACTATCATATTTGCAGATAATTTTGATGTATTAGCAGCAGTTAAAAAATTAAAAGAAAGAGAGAGAAGATATATAATTTTCTTTTGTATTAATTCATAACTATCATACTTTACAAAGACTAATTGATCTAAAAAGGTTAAAACCAGTGATTTACCTATTGGCAAGGTCTTGATGTACAGTGGCATCTACTTTTGCTAAAGAAACACCAGGGGTTGTGGTTTTTAGTTTCTTGGCAGCTTTTGCATATACAGGAGCAAGACTTTTACAGTGACCACACCTGAAAGAAATAAAATCAAATTAATAGAAAACAAAAAACAAAACAACAACAACAACAAAACAACTCTCCCACTTATTTCCCCAACATTTTAGGAAGCGCTATAATAGAAGAATGATAAAAAAAGTTGGTAAAACTAAATTGAACAGAGAGAAGAGTATCAAAATGGTGCTTCTTTGGCTGTCAGTCTTATGATAAGTCAGTAGCATATAAAGAGTAGAAAAGAAAAAATGTATTTTAGCCTATTAAATAATAAAAAACCAAACGATGTCGTTAATGGTCAAATAAATTCTGATATAGCAAAATGTTTTAGGTGTATATAATTCTTAGATACAAAATTAACATAATCCATTTGTATTCATGTTTGAAAAATATGATCTTTATGTGTTAAAAATTAACTTAATTTAATTTCTGTGTTTAAAAATCTATGAGAATTTAATCTAAGTAAAAGGCAGAGTTCAATACAAGTTCTTTAAATGTGTATACTGCAAGAATTAACAATAAAAACTAGCTCATTGACATAATGGTTAGAGTGTTCACCAATAGTCCAAGAGACTGGAGTTTAAGAAGTGAGAGAGAAAAAAAAAAAAAAAAAGGTACTGGATGCCTCCTTGCTTAACACCCAGCATTATAAGGTATGGATCAAGGGTAAGTGGAGCTTGGATTACAGGTGGCCTACTTACAATAGAAAATTTTAAATATCTATTCAAAAGCTATTTAAGATATTGACATAAATAATGTAGTTTTCCAGAGAAACACAACAAAAACACAGTTCTTGAATTAAGCAAAACAAATTCCATCTCTGTTATGTAATGGAAACAGATTCTGGAGAAAAATTCACCACCAACTAGACAAAAAATTTTAAACAGATAAAACAGCATCAGTATTACCCCCGATCCAAAAAAAAACAACAATTAGAGTGTGTTTGTGTTAGTTACCAATAAATCCAAAAGGCAGGTCAAGAGTTAAAAATTTCAGACAGTTTGGAAAATTCTATAGAAATGATTGACAATGATTCCTTACAAACTGCTGTTATTCCAAAGTAACCAAAACAAAATCCATGATTTTTGTACAGAAATACTGAAGATGGCTTTATATTTCAAGTATTTCTCTACAAAACTGTGCATTACAAGTCTCAATATCTTAAATTACTTTTAAATTAAATTTTTGAAATTATCTTTTCAGATTTAGGCAAAAATGCCATGATCATCATAGATTTTGTTCAAAATTAGCACAATTACAAATTAAATAAGGGTTCCATAGACATGAGGGTCTAAACTTTGCAAAAAGTTTACTTTTTATTATTTATAATTTAACATATATTAATCAGTTAAAGGGAGATAATAAAGAAAAATAGCATGTTAATTATCTTGGAATATTATATATTACACTTTAGCTTATTAAAATCCTTGAAACCAAGTTCTTATTTATCCCCCACATGCAATTTTGTGCACACCATACCAAAAGCAAGACAAGTTATTTTTTTTTTCAGAATTAGAAATTTGAGATTTACTGGATTACTTTAAAACCATGTTGAAATTAGCTTTCCAGGTGTGAAAATTATAGATATCGATTTTTTAAAGTTTGTCATTTACCTAAAATAAAGTTCAGCAACTCATATCTCCAAAACAATTCATGGAAGAAATGAGCAACAGTCAATTTGTCTAATAAAGATCAATATTGTGCCAATTTTGAACAAATTTCATGATGAGCATGGTTTGACCCCTTGTTGATGTGACATGGAACTAGTCCTGTATATTAAAAGGGCTAAGATAATTTAGACATTTATCCTGTTATCTAATAATATCAAGTCAAAATCTATAATAAAAATAATCAAATCTTAATATGTATATTACTGTAACAAAATAGAAAAATAACTCTGTGTGTGTGTGTGTGTGTGTGTGTGTGTATATATATATATATATATATATATATATATATATATATATATATATATATATATATATATATATGCCTAGTGGGTAAAGTGTTTGCTAATGATCCAGGAGACTTGGGTTCAATCCCAGGTCGTGTCATACCAAAGACTTTAAAAATGGTACTTGATACCTCCTTGCTTAACACTCAGCAATATAAGGTATGCATCAAGTGTAAAGATATATATATATATATATATATATATATATAAATAAAAAGGTGTATTTTAACAAACTTTTTGTAAAAGCAATAACATTTGCACTAATCTATAGAATAAATCAATTTCCACCTTAATAATGCAGAATTAACATTCACACTATCACCCTAATAATAAAATGATTTCGATATGCTCGAGTTAAAAATAAAACAAAAATAAATTTAACAGAATTTTTGAACAGATTTTGGAAAATCACCAAAGGATGTGGTCTGGGTAAGGAGTGTAACTTCAAATGTAGATTAAAAAATTTTTTAGAGTTAAAATTTTGATTTCAGTGGCTGTGAGCTAAACAAAAACGTCTTAAGTTTTATAAGCTTAAAAAAGGTAAGTGTATAATATGCTAAATAATGTAAATAAATAATCTTCATATTAAAATCTGAAAACAAAAATCAAGCTAATATTGAAAGAGAAAAAAAAATTCCTTCATAACACTTATTTTGATGGTATTATACCATTAGTATTATTTTCTTTTCAGCTTTGAACTGAAATGACAAAAAACATTAAAGTGCAAAATATATTGTTGAATATTCATCATGTGCTTCAAGGTACAATTTAAATTTGAAGAAACAGTAAAATTAAATCAAAAATGGATTTTCACATTTTTAGAGTGGTGGTGGAAGTCAGTTTACCATTGTAATTAATTTTTTGACTAATTATAATGGAAATTCTATAAATAGGAAGTGATCAGGTATTAGAAGCTATTCAGCATACATACATACAAAAATGTTAAACTAATTTAATTCTATTATTTATTAAAAAAAAAAATATAAAAATATAAAAATATTTTAACTATTTTTAAAATTCATTATTTTTTTTTAAGGTGAAAAAAAACAAAACATTTAACCTTTGTATAACTGTAAAAATTATTTTTCAATAGTTGAGGGGAAAAAAAAGAGACAAATCCTAAGTTATCCTTAGAATTAACATTTTTTTAAAAAATTTCTAGTCTTAATGAATAATTTGATATTTTTTTGTGAGCATGTCAGCATTTGTAATAAATAAAACCAAAGCAGGTCATAGATTGTATCTAGGTGTTTAGGAAATGTACAAATGTTAGTACCTGGAGTATGGGGTTAAGTATAATATATATATACAATGTTTTTTTTTTTAAATCATTTTTATGGCATGTCAACCAATCAAGGTCAGAGGTCAAAGAACCATTTTCTTTGAAAATTTATACTTACATTTTTTGTGTAGTTGTTTCTTGCACATAGTTATATAATTGTTAATAATTAAGAATGACTAAGTTATATGGCATCAAGTGATATAGATAATTTTTGAACAGATCTATTTGACCCATAGATGGGACCCCAATAAGTACTAGTACTTTGGGTCAGAGTGGACTTGGGAGTAATAGCAAAGAAAGATTACTCCATACTCCACAGATCTGGAACCTCACTATCAGATGCAGCTTGGTTTGGTTTGATGGCATATCAATCATTGTTGGCTATCAATCTCAGCTTGAAGCATCTCACGGATCTAGCCACATTAAAGAGTTGTGATACAATGAAACAGTCTTTTTGTAGATGGGTGTTGAGCACTTTGGTATGTAAAATGTAAACAAATGAACGTTTATATATATGTTAAATTCCTGAGCTGCCGTTGGGTTGCCTGCTGGTCGAGAAGTATGTTATCAGTTTGATGTAAATAAAGTTAGGCAGGTTTTAATCCCAGCTTGAAGCATCTTGTTTGTCTAGCCACACTGAATAGTTGTGATACAACGAAACTATCTCTGTGGATGACCACACACACACACACACTGGTTAGAGTGTTCACGAATGATCCAGGTGACTAGGGTTCAATCCCAGCTCAACTTATACCAAAGACTCAAAAAAAAAAAAAAAGGTACTTGAGGCCTCCTTGCTTAATACTCAGTATTATAACGTATGGATCAAGAGTAAGTGGAGCAATCCAGGAAAAGGAGTAGCATCCTTCCTTTCACCTCAGTGTACTAACTATTGAAAAGGGAGTTTTTGGATTGCCCTCAACTACAGTTGGCCAACAACTATATATATTAAATATATGATTTATAAACACATTTCGTTGGTAGATTTTTAAATGCACATTTGGTTGCACACAGTTATTAAATGTTTACAAGTATTCCTATGTATCACTAACAATTCAATTAAACAGTTAAATGATCAAACAGTTCTATATGACCCTATCAGGTGCTACCACTCCAGGTTATACTGGACTTATGAGCAATGACAATGAAGAGGTATTCCACATTTCCCAAAACTGGAGCCTCATCATCAGATAGTTTAATGTCATATTCAGGACACTTGTTGGCTAGAGTCTTACCCATTTGTACAGATACAGTTGTTGTATTCTACAGCACCAAAGATGCATTTTCATATTATATCCCTCTGCAGGGGATACAATCAATATATTCAAAGTCCTGCCAACAGGGCAGTATAATGTTATATCATGTTCATTACAAGTTCTTTCTTTTGGAAGACTATAGATTGGTAAAAAAGAGAGAGAGAGAGAGAGAGAGAGAGAGAGAGAGAGAGAGAGAGAGAGAGAGAGAGAGAGAGAGAGAGAGAGAGAGAGAGAATAAAAATAGTAGTGACTTCAACTTTGAGTATGGGAAGGAACAACTAATGAATTATATCCATTTAAAGGTAATTTAATATAATTTCTAAAAGATTATTATCAAGAGTAGCGAGGACATTTATTTCCCCGGCCTGAGCAGAATGAATTTATTGAAGATGACTGAAAAGAAATAAGATTTCACCAGTCGAGAAATCTAATCTTCTAATAAATATCAGATTCCATTCTGATAAGATGAAAAAGAGTATAAATGATGATTTAAACCTCTTAATTTTTCCAGCATTGACAGTTAATATCTAAATCACTCCATGATATAGAATGTGATACAATTTTTTTCCATAATAGGCTCTAAAAGACCTCCCTAAAAAAAACAAAAAAAAAACAAACAAAAAACCAAAAAAACCCACACAGACAGTAAAGAATTCTCTGACCAACTATACATATTTGAATAAAAGTTGACTGAGTTTTATGGCATATCAACCAATGTAGGCCACTTAATGCCAAATCCTATTTGTACCTATTTATCAAATATATAGGATTGTAAATGCATAGTTTTTAGATAACATTTCTTAAAAGAGCTAGAGCTCATTTGTTTGCACACAGTTTAACAGTTTCAAGAATTTCTATTTAACACTAATAATTCTATTTAATATCAATCATCTTTTGGCTCACAATTATATCAAGAGCTAATTTGTTTGTACACAATTAAATGGTTTCAAGTATTGTAATCTAACACCAAGAACTATCTAATATGAATCATTCATTAGCACTCAGGTGAAGTATTGCTATACTTAGCACTGCACACAGATAAAGGGTTTCAAGTATTGCTATTCAACATTGCACATTCATTTGCACACTGTTAAATGATTCCAAGTATTCCTATGTAACACTAACAATTCAATTTAACATCAGACATTTGTTTACACATAGTTAAATGGTTAAACAGTTCTACTTGACTCATAGATGGGATCTAGTTTGGAAAGAAGGTCAAGATTTTGATATAGCTCTAGCTGACAAGAATAATGAAACATTCATAATGAATGAATTTTAATAAATAAAAGATTAAAAATAAGATTGAACATGAATTAAAAAAGTCATTTCAATCTAATTTTTTCAAATAAACTTTGTTTTGTTTGTTTGTTAAATAAGTGATTTTTGATGCAAATTGGGTAACTCCATTCAAAAAAAAAAAAAAAAAAAAAAAAAAAAAAAAAAAATATTGAACCTAAAAAGAGAGAGCAGCTTATATATATTTATATATGTAAATACATATTTACAAACAAATGAACAAGTCTTCTTTCTTTCATCCATCTGCTTTTTCTCTATGCTGGCATATCTAAGATGTTTTTCTCTCTTTCCTAACCCACAGAAATGATCACATTTAGTTTAACAAAAGCAATAGATATTACATATATATTGATAACAAACTTTGACACACATGAATGATAGTTATTAGTTACAAATAACTGTATTAATGTATAGATCATAATTTAATAAAAGAAACCATGTTATAATAGTAGTTTATAATCTGAGTGATGAAAATAAATTTGTTAATTTGAGAATTTCAGAAAATACAGTTTCTCTTTTTCTATTTCACTAGTTTTCTTTATAACTACTACCTCTGTCCCATAAAAGTTGTCACATTCATGGTATAAAATTAATATGCAAAATGTTACAACTAGCATGGGACAGAGGTCTTGTTTTAATACATTTTAAAAATTCCTTGGTAGTGGAAGTGTTTTCTAATAAACTTAATTTCACCAAATATCATCATATAATTCAAGGATGCCCAGATATATGGCCACTAAATTTTCTATGGTAATTAATGGAACACTGAAACACTTTGATGAGATATTCAATTTGCAATGTATGTATGACCGAAAACAGAGGAATGGGTAAGGTATATGTTAACCCAACACACCACAATCACCATGGGCAGAAGTCAACCCAAAGTCAATTTTTAAGCAGAGTTCAAGTAGTTTAAATTCAGAGTTTTTTTTCTTCAATGGGGTTCCCCTTGTGGCATTGTGGCTAATGTGATGGACTGCAACATTGTAGTAACCAAGTTCAAATTCCAGTTGTGCTATTGGATTCACTTTTGGACTAATAACCTCTTAAACCCTCCCCACCCAGCTATGGGTTAAATAGTACCACTACTGTTTTTCTACAAGGATGATTTTGGAATTAAATAACCCATGAAAGTTGATATACCATTAAAAAAGGAAACCAAGAACCTTCTCCAAGACTGCTTGCTATACTAAAGCTAAAAAGCCCAGCCTACTTCACTCCATAGCTGGAGTATTGGTTGTATGCTGTTGGATTGCTATGAATCTCCATCCGATTCCAACAGAATCCTTAATAGACCTTAGATATTTTGTTTGAAGATCAAGAATATCCAGAGTGTTAGGTATGAAACAAATATATAAGAACAAAAGAATTGAAAACTGATATTCAAGGAGGATTAATACTTATTTTTAAATAGTACAATAACTCATTAGTGCCCCTATCTTGCTTGTTATAATATTTTGGTTATTTTATCTTCTGACCAAGTACATCAGTCAATAATGATCTCAGAAATGCAGACAGAAATACAGTCATGCAAGTAAGAAATTGAAATTTGAAGAAATTATTGAATTGATTTGTTCCATTTAGCAAATTTTACTTTTAGGAACCCAATCATTTTATTCTGGAAACTATCAATATTGATGAATATTGGGACAATGACAAGTTATAAGTAACATACCATGGTGCATAGAATTCAACCAAGATGGTATCCCTGGAATATATGGCATCATCAAAGTTCTTGTCTGTGAGTACCAAGACATCCTCTTCTTCTGTGATTTCAGCTTCTATAAAAAGAAAAAAAAAAAAGTTCTTTTAATAATTTTTTTCAATGAAACTGGTTGTTACAATAACCAGATATAAATTATTACTTTAGCAAAACATAAGATTAACAATAAAAGGATACTAGTCCAAATAATCCATGAAATAATGAAAATAGAAAACTTTTGATTAATCACATTAATAGTTCTGTTTATATTTATCATCATTAAGTTGCACTAGCCGCACAGAGATACCCGACTCTCACCATCCATCCATTGCTCCTGATAGGTCCTCCAAACTATCCAGCGTCCACACAGAGCTGATCTAAGTAAGTCCTTGCTGGTCGGCTAATGCTGGCATGTCCATATGTAGGAGTCCACAAAACTATGTTACTTTTATGAGTGTGTCTTTTCTATTCCAGCATTGTGAGATGGGAGTTAGTGGCTGTACAGCTGCTGTTCTAAGGGGTGTTGCTTCCAGGATTTGTTAAAAACAGCAGGCAGCATTCTTGTGTACTTTCCATCAGGAATTTTCTCAATGTTTTGTTAGTGTCCATACAGTTGTAAGACTCAACACAGAGGCTTACATCAAGTGCCTGCCCTGGATTGAGAGGGTGCTGCTGGAATACCCGCTATCTGGCAAGAGGAATGTGCGCCATGCCACATAAGCATGAGAACTTGGTCTTGGCTGTGAGAAAATTTCCACAACCACATCGCCCCAAACATCTGATTGCAATCCCCTTAATTATGGTGAGAGATGCAGTTGAAAAAGTGACACAAAAAAAAAAAAAAAAAAAAAAAACTTGTGTAACATCAAAGATGAACTGAAGGCAAGCATAATGGCAGCATTTACCAATTTAAACAAGGAAACCTTCAGAAAGATATGCAAGAGATTCTAAAACCAATGGTGATTACTTTGAATAAATTTAATCTAAAGTATTTAAAAGATATTTTCATGTAATTTAGGTAAATATATCTGATAAAAGGTGTGATGTCATTGTTATTTTTGTGTAATTTAGACCATAATTAACACACCTCACCATATATATATATATATATATATATATATATATATATATATATATATAGCTTGATTTCAATACAAAAAATGAATATATAGATAAACAAATAATTTTTTTTTGTACAAAATTAGGTTTGAGAAGTTATAAATTTTACAATTTTGACCAATCATTTGGGATGTCACATTTTTCAAATTTCTTTGAGTTGCCAGAGGATATTTGAATTGCCTAGCAAATTTTGAAGGATCAAAACTCAACATAATCTAAGAAATCTTTTCTCTCCTAGAGTGTTAAAAATACATTTAAGCAATTAGAATCATAGATAGGTTTCAAATTAGATGAAAAGTTAATGAAATCAATCTAAATTTTATAAATAAAGTGATAAAATAGATAAAACTTCATTCCTATATTACTTAATTTCATCTTGTTTTCTCAGAGTGAAAATCCAACATTCTGTTCCTTCAAGTATGTATTTAATTTCAATATCACTTTATTTTCCATGAGTGAAAACCTTGTTTATCTTTTTTCAACAGAAATGCTTCTACTGATTACATTTCCTACTACTAGAGTATTCAGCAACATTAAATTTACATATTAACATATAAATATACTTGCTTATACATGATGACATATTCACATAGAAATACACATAGAAAGATCTTTTATGTACACAAAATACATAGTCTAGATTTAGAAATGCAAACTGCTATTAACTTTCTTGTTGATATCATTACAAGGCATATTAACACTAATATTACCTCTTCTTATTAGAAAAAGAGATTGTAACTTATTTTTTATTAACAAATTTATTCAAGTTAAAGAAATAAAATTTATCAAATTTGCAGAACTGTGTTTTATTTAATCATTTACACTCTTCCAATATATGTGTGTGTACATGTACACACACCCATACACACCTGTAACCCAGCAAAAATAACACAAGCCAGGAAGATTTTTTATTTTAAAAAAATATATTCATAATACTCTAACAGAGAATAAAGCAATTTCCAATCCAATTTACAAACACTGATAAATGTTTTTATGGGGGTCTGCAGGTTATTTCTTAAATCATCCAAATTCATTATATAATAGAAATAACTAATTAGAAGTCTTCACTTTTTCCTAAATAAGAGCATTAATATCATGGAACAATGCTACAACAGGAATCCAATGGGTTTGTGGGTTGTCTAATTTAGATCAACTTTTGGAAAGTATTTGTACTTCATGTAAAACACTTCTTGATTTCCCTGGACATTTTCAAAGAGTAAAAAAAAAGGTAATGAAAATAGTATCACAGCTGAAATTTTTATACCCTTGATTCTACAACTAAATTAATAATTGATTCAATATACAATTAAAGCAAATTCTGTGTACAATAGATTAACCTTTTAGCTGATAAGTATTCAAAGTCACCTGTTGCTGTCCAAAATGAAACAAGAGCAACCTGAAATATTGATTTCAAAGTTATAGGATATAGAAAAATTTCATTCACTGCCTTTTTTGGCAGTGAATGAAATTTTTTACATACACCCATTTTTCTGACCTACTAAACAAAGAGCAATGATTGTTAGGGTATCCATCAGTCTTGCAAGACAATATATCTGTACCTAGATTGAGGCAGCTTACCCAGTATAGCAAAGTGAGCATGTTTGTGCCTGGTGCGCAGAATAAATATTACGTCGGAAAGGAAGAAAAAAAAACATGGCCACCCTAACACCTCAATAAAATGCAGTCTCAAGCAAAGAGAATTTGTGAGAGTGGCATATGCAAATTTTTTGAAGTGGGTATATCAGCCAAGCATAAAACACCACATGTGGGAGAAAAGAGTAACACAGCAGAAGCAGTTGAGTGAAGATGTGATTTTTGTTGGTAGAGGTGAATAGTGAAGACATTATTTTTTGTTAGTTGCCCATGCAGCAGGTGCCTCCTCTTCTAGACACTGATATTGTTGAAATGAAGACCATACATCTGGGCATTAGTGTTGCCACAGGATTTACTAGAACGAGGCCAAAGACAATGTCAAATTGCTTTAGAAACCCTATCTCCTGGTTATGAATTTAGTTTCTCTTTTCCACAACTGGTTTCCCTATCAAAGCTAAAGAGTCAGTCTACTCTACTATTTTGCAGGGAGGGAGCAATGATAACATTTATGGAAAAGTAAAGTTCATTTAGTGAAATATCCAATCTGGTTCCTTCAATTTTGGTTTTACCCTTAACATATTCTGTATGACACAACCAACTGGTGAATTAAGCTATATTTTTGTGTATTGACCATGGTATTCTATACTACTGGCCACTTCATAGTACACACAAGTCATTAGACTGGAGGCCGTTTTTATTGAAGGGAGAGAATTAGGTTGTAGTTTCAGTTTGAGCTAACTGCTGTGTACTGTGTTGTCGGCTCAAGAAATTCAAAGGAATCTTAATTTTACCTTAGATTGGAATATCATTTAAACTTATTTAGTTGTAGTAAGTATATTTGATTATTTTAGTTTGAGTTGATACATTATTTTTATTTAAATTGTAAAAAAGGAAACTTTGGGGCTGAAATTCACTCACAAAAATATTTACTTTAATTTAAAAAATGTTAAAGCTTTAAACTTATGTTTAATTTATTTTTGGCATTTTCCCTCTTAAATTTTGTTCAACATTTTTTAAAATTAAAGTTTAAAGAATTATTTATTAATAAAATGCAATTATTTTTTAGCAATTTGTGTTATTTTAAGAAGCAAAACAACAAAAGATTAAACAAATTTGAACAGAATTTAATTTAGTTTCTTCAAAGATGTCATCATCATCATATCGTGCTGGTAGCACGGATATCCCTGACCCTCTCTCGCCACTCCTCCCTATCGTTCATCGCCCTAGGTAGGTCTTCAGGACAACATCCTGTATCCTCACATAGCTGCTGAATGTACGTTCGAGCTGGTCACCCTGCTTTTGCGCGGCCATCTCTTATGAGTTCATCTCTGCTTCTCCAGCAGTGTCCTGCATGTCTGGTTCGTCTAACTTGAATAGTTTTCGTGATAGGGGGCAGGTGGCCGTACAGTTGGTGTCTTGTGGGGTGTTGCTGCCAGGACTTGTTCAGGTTTGCATCAGCATTCTTGTGTAATTGCCATCAAGTTTCTTCTCCAGCCGTTTTGTTAGCGTCCATGTAGTGCATCCATATAGCAGTATCGATGTGACCGCTGCCTGGAAGAAACTGCGTTTCATTTTATCGGTTAGGTCTGATTTCCATATAATCGATAGCCTATTGATAGCTGTCCATGCTTTCGTTAGCCTCGTTTCGATGTCCTTTTCGGTTGATTCGACGCTGCTTTCTAGGTACGTGAATTTGTCTACTAGTTTCAGTGGGGTTCCTTCTACAGTGGAGATGTCCCCCGTTTGGTTATAGCACATATATTCCGTTTTGTGTGCATTAACATAGAGGCCTATGCTTGCTGCTGCTCGTTCCAAACTATGCAGAAGTGTTTCAGCTTGGTCAGGTGTATTTGCCAGTATCGCTATGTCATCGGTGTAGTCGGCGTCGGTAATTGTTGTTGTGGGGTATCTTCTGCTTCTTTTCTTCGTCAGTTCGAAGCCATTCTCTTTGATTTTGTCAATTGATATTCTAAGTACGTAGTCTAGACAAATGATAAAAAGGTACGGAGCCAGCGTGTCCTCTTGTAGTACTCCTGCTACAATGTCAAAGTATTGTGTCTCCATCCGGTGATCGTATTTTTACTTTAGTGTTTCTATAGAGAATCATTATTGCCGCTACGGTTTCTTTAGGTATGCCGTATGCTAGTAGGATTTGTTCCATCTTTGCTCTGTGAATGGAGTCGAAAGCCTTGGTAAAGTCGACAAATATTAATGTCGCTTGTAGGTTCTTTGCCCGTACACCTTCGAGGATTCTGCGGATGGTTAATATTTGTGAGGTCATGGATCTATTTCTTCGGAAGCCATTTTGGTTTTTTCTAAGTATGTTGTCGATTTTGGGTTCTATTCGGTTTCGTAGTAGGGCATTGTAGATTTTGGCAGCTATGGATGTAAGTGTTATGCCTCGGTAGTTTTTGGCTAATCCGAGGTCCCCTTTTTAGGGAAGGGGAGTATGCATCCCTTCATCCATTTATCTATCGGATTTTGATTGTATACTGCGTTGCAGTGGCGGAGCAGTATGTCGTCGAATTGTCTGGTCTTCCATACTTCCGGGGGAATTTCGTCCAGCCCTGCAGCTTTCCTATTTTTAATTTTTCTGAGAACCGAGTCGAGTTCTTCTTGTGTGAACGGTCCTAGTTTAATGTCTAATTGTTTGCTAATTATTCTGGTGATTGGTTCATGCCTTATTTTTGGTGGGTTTCCAAGTAAGTTTTCGAAGTGCTGTTTCCACAGTTTTATTCTTTCTTGTTGGTTTGCTGCTTTAAGTTTTGCTTTGGCTGTGTTCTTTCTTCTGCTCACTTCGTTTATTGTTTGCCAGGCTATTCTAGATTGTCTATCTTCCACCGAGTCTCTAATCCTATCTATCTGATTTTGAATGTATTCTGTCTGTTCCTTTATATATATGCCTGCTAATTGATATTGTGCTGTTTTTAGTTTTAAGGCATTTGTGTTTGTTGGGTTTTTTCGATAGTTTTTGGAGGCTGTTTTCACTAGTGCACGTTTTTCTCTCACCGCTAAAGTTTCCCAAGGGACTCTATATTTAGTTTTAATTTTTGTTGGAATGTATTTTGCTGCTGCCTCGTCTTTTCTTGTAGTGTTTCGAATCTGTTTCTTATTTCTAATACGTATTTATCTCTTATATCTTTGTTGTTTAATAGGGCCCAGTCATAGTGTTTGGTGGTCGCTGTTCATTTGGCGTTTTTTCGTAGGCTTAATCGTATTTTCGCCGTGACTATTCGGTGATCGGTGGACACACCCTCAAAAGAGGAGTATGCCTCGCAATTCAATGCACTATTTTTCCATTTCTTGTTTATAAGGACGTAGTCTATCTGAGCTTTAGTATTGTTTGCGTACATGTATGTCCATAGTTTGCCCTCTCTTTTTTGGTAGTTTGTATTGAGGCATGCTAATCTATTTTCTATCATGAAATCTGTTAGATGTTGCCCATTCCTATTTGACGTATTGTGGAGGCTGTATTTGTTGTTTCCGTTTTTCCCGATTTGGGCATTCATGTCTCCGCCAATGACTAACATGTTGTGTTTCGGAATGCTACGCACTAATGCGGATAACTCATCGTAGAAGGTGACTAGTTCATTTTCTTCACTAACATTGGTGGGGCTGTAGCATGAGATGATTGTTGCTCTGGGGTTTCCGTTAAATGTAGCTGCCATCATTCTAGGTTGTATTTTCTCAACGCTATTAAGCGTTTTTAATGCTCTAGGTCCTATAAGTAATCCTACCCCTCCTACTGCGGCGTTGACAGAGTTTTTCCACGCGGATACAGTGGCGAGCGACCAGCCATTGCCAGTTTCGTGATATTTGATATCTTCTGTGTGCGTGTATCTGTGTTCTTGTATGCATATTATGTCTATCTTATGTTCTTCGGCCGATGCGATTAGCTCTGGGAGTTGTCCTATTCTATTTAAGGTTCTTACGTTAAATGTGGCTATTTGTAGTGTTTGCTTGCATTTTAGTAGTTTTGATTGTTTGAGCTCTGTAGCTGATTTTTCGAACACCAAGGCCAGGGCTCCAACCTCAGCAGGACGCGCCCCTTTTTTACCCGCGTGAAGAGCGATGCGGTTTGTGTAAGTGGTTTGAGTGTGGGTCATGGTTATCTTTTGATGGCTGTTTTATTCTCTTCTATAGAAGCCACTCTTATAGAGGAGCAGCAGTAGTTCCCCGATCGAACTCGCGATCCTGAGCATAAAGTCGTCAAACTCACGTCCAGGACCCGTTTAGGTATTGAGTTTGGTCGTACATGGGTTTATTCAAATACCTTTACGTACATCATGCTGCTTCCCATGTGTACGCAAAAAAAAAAAAAAAAAAAAAAAAAAAAAAGGGGGGGGGTAATTTTGGTTTTAAGTTTTAAGTTTTAACTTAGTTAAAGTCCAACATTAAGGTACTTTCGTATGACTTTCACTGGTACTGACTTGTGCTTTTTTTTTTTTTTTTTTTTTGCTGTATTGGGACTTTTCCTAGGTTTTTCATTTTTTTTTTTTTTTTTTTTTTTTTAACTACAGTTGGGAACCTAGCAGGCTTCAGGAATTATAGAGCTTAAAATATTTTTTTTTCTTTGGGGGGGGGGGCTGTGGTAGCATTAGGTGTTTTAGGCCTTTTCTTTTTCTTCTAAACTACTGTTAGGGCTTTCTTTACGAATTTTTTAAATTATTCGATAGAAGACATTCAAAAACATTCTGCCTTGTTCGCTGACATGTGGAAAGTCTAAACATCAATTTGGCTTTATAGTAGAGTAAGCGTGTCTTTACATTTAAAACGCATAGTTTAAGCATTATTTCACAAACAAAATACAGCATAATATTTTGTAAAATTCAGCATTTTAAATTGATAGGACTTAAAGACATACTGACCAATATTGATATATTACTTCCAGTTGGCTCCTGAGTTCAAATGCTTCTTCCTCGTTTTGACTTTTATTTACTACTGAAATTTTAGGTAGCTTTGGGAGGCGGTCTACTGGGGGGGGGGGAATTCATTTCATTTTTTTTCTTTTTCTCTTTCTCTGGGGGGGGGGCTGTGGTAGCATTAGGTGTTTTAGGCTTTTTCTTTTTCTTCTAAACTACTGTTAGGGCTTTCTTTACGAATTTGTTAAATTATTCGATAGAAGACATGTAATACAAAATGAATTTAAAATGTTTTTTATCATAAATTTAATGTCATTACTTAATTTGATATTTATTTTTATATTGTTACAAAAAAAAAAAAAACAAACACATTGTTAGTATGGGTGAAAATGTAACAACAAAATTAAAGTTTAATTTTCTCAAGTTTTTAACCATGTTAAAAATTATCATAAGTTAACATTTTTCTATTAAAAGTTTAAGTTTGAATAATAAATATGAATAAAATTTCAATAGAGAAAGGTACATTAACATTTCTCTATTAAAACTTTATCCAATATTTCCATTGAAAGTAAAAAGAAAAAATGAATTTCTTCATGCTTTTGTTTCTAAAGTTAGAGAATAGATGATTATTTTTACTACATTAGTTACTAACTTGTGAACTGTAATGATTTTACTTATTATAATTAAAGAAAAAAATAACATTAATAAATTTTATTACATAGAGTTAATGTCAATATTTTAATTTTTTTTCTTTTTAGAAAGGTCTCCTTTTATGTCTTTTGATGTTTTCATTTTTTGTGCTTGTTTTAATGTTTTTACTGCAAAATTTATTTTTAAAGAATAATAATAATAATAATACCATTTTATTCATCATATTTATTTAAATATTTTTCTGATATTGTTTTTAAAGGACAAAATGCATTATTTTTATTTTTAGCCGTTTTGCTTTAAGGTAAAAAAAAAAAAAGTTATATATATAAAACTTTTCTTATATATATATATATATATATATATATATATATATATATATATATATACACACACTTTATATGTATTTTATTTATATACTTTAAAGCATATCAAAATGACCAAACTAACAGGAAAGGGTACTTATGAAAGTTTTTAAATTTAATATAAAGTTTTAGAGTAATAAAACTTTTTAATTTTTAGTTTAATGGCACAATGCAATCATTACAATTTTTTGTTCGATTAAAAACAGTTTTATTGTTGATAATTAAACGATTAATGTGCAAAAGTGCAAACCTGACAGTCTTCCCCAAACAAAACTACCCCCCACCAATTTTTTTTTAAATTAAAAAGGTGAAATTTCAAGCTGAAGGCAACTCTAAAATTTTTTGTTTTAATTTATTGTTGTGTGTATTTGGGCAGGGTGGGTGGATAAAAGCTGTAATTAAGAGTATAATTAATTTAGCTTGAAAATTTACCCCTAAATTGAAGTAGCAAGACATATTTGTTAAAGATGTTTAATCTACCATTTCCAATATTACTTAATTCTTCTTGCTCAAACAGTACTTGGTATAATGTTGATATGTCTCAATGGGGGTCCAAAATTTCTTACAAAATTGATTCCAATTTCAAAATTAACATCAGCCTTTTCATTTGAACAAATTGAGTTAACAGTCCAGGCCATCACATCTGTACCAGCTGATGTAAAAGCTATTATATGTGATGGCAATTGAGTAAATCAAGCTTTTTTAAAAAAATTATATCCTACACTTCCTGAAAAAAAATAAAAATAAAAATAAACATTTGCTTTTTGATTATGTTCATCTGTTGAAAAATATTCACAATTTGTGGCTGACAGAAAAAACAGGAGAACTAATCTTTGATGATGGAGTAAGATGAGTTGCAAAATGGGCATATCTTAAACAGTTATATCGTCTTGAATCTGAAAGACTAGTCAAAATTTCAGATTTAAATGAAATTTCCATTGCTCCAAAGCCAATAGAAAGACAATGGGTTTCTACTTGCTTCAGAGCATTTTCGGAAAAAAAAAACAAAAAAAAAAACATATAATGCACTTCTCACTCAGTATGAAATAAGTGTAGATAAGAATGATACTGCCCTCTTCATAAAGGTTTTGACATGGTGGGAAATTTTAAATGTTGAGTCTCTTCAAATTGATAAATTATGTAATGATCCTCTACAAGCTGAAATCAGATCTCCAAATGACACCCGACTTGATTTTATCCTTGAATTTGGTAAAATAGCTCTTAATATGGCTGGCAGTCAAGGTAATCGTAAAAAACAATTATCCCAAAACACTGCTACTGCCATACATCATACTTGCAATAGAATTATTAGTCTATGTTGGCACCTTTTAGCTACAAGTAATAAATATGTACTACTTGGGCAATTTTCAACTGATCCATTAGAAAAAGAATTTGGTAATTTTATTAATATTCAACAGTGTATTGAAAAGCTGCATATTAAGCAGACATCTTTACTTTTAAATCAAAATGTAAATATTGACGAATTTCATGTTAATCCAGGTCACCAATGTACATCTTGTGATTATAAACTAAGTGCGGAAGGTTCAGAAATATTTGACAATCTGGAAAATTTTTTTCAAACATGACAGCACAAACAGATCAGAAAAAGAACCAGCTCTGAAAGTTTTGAACCTTTCCTAGAAGGATTTTCTTTTATTTGTCTATATTTCTGAGATGATTGATTGTTATATACACACACTTTGGCTGATGTCTTCCAGCCTTCTCGGGTTCTGTTTGTCAAACCCAGTAACTATAATGCAGATTTAAACCAAACTCTTTATTCATTTGCAGGGAATAGATTGAATAAAGGGTTCAGTGGCACCTGTAAATAATATAAATATTTCTGATTCAATATCATGGGTATTATATCTCTTACCAGAAATCATAATTACCCCTTTGTATTGTTAAATAATTATCAGTGTCCATAGCAAAAATACATATTTTCATTTATTTAACTTTTAACACATCCTAGTATCTTCAGATGGGAATCAAAATGCTATTCTAAGTATTTTCAAAAGTGGTTGACTTAATTTTCTTCTAAAATTTCTGAAAAATCACACATTTTTCAATAGGCCCCCAGTTCTTACTCTCAGTTGTGCCATGAGTTGGCCTGCAGTATAGAACGCCATGGTATTGACCCATTGGTGATTCGGTTTGTACTAACAACATCTACTAGTAGTATCACATTGAATGTGTTAAGCCAATGATTAGTAAAGAAAGATTAAACATTTTGGTGTTGTAACATGATCAAGGGGGGTAAACTCAGAAAATTTTTAATAGAAATTAAAACAAAAATTTACTTGCCAAATCAGTGCCTTTACATGATGGACATTATCTATAGAATACATGTGATATTGCAAAGATCTCTAAACTATGAATCAAGTTGAAAAAAATAGAAAAGAATTCCATCTAAAACTGTATCCCAAAAGGTGATAAATGGTTACTAATTATTTGTGCATAAGATACCTATTTTCCCAGATTTTTCAGTTTGAGGTACATATTATACACAAGAACTATATAATTAACTTTTTTTCTAACTACATGCCTTGCCATATTTGGAATTGAACAACCCAAAATATGGTATATTTGTAATCCAAACCAATTTGCCTTTACACTGTCACAGAGAAATATCCACAGGAAAGTCTATCATTTTCTTTGTTTCTCTTAATGTAACTTTGCTTTTGTTACAAGCTTGTTGCATTTTTGTGTGAACATGTCAGTGCATTTGTTCTAAATACTGTATAAATTTTATCTTTTAAGACAAACTATTTAAACTCTTATTTTTTAATCAGGATGAAACAAGAAAAATTGAACAAATACTAAATTTAGGCTAAACTTAGCTGCTGTAAAATCTAAAAAGTCATTGTGAATTATACACAATATTTTTTCCAGAATTTCATAGTCAAAAGTTAGAGGTGTGTGTTATATGTAAATAAATATGGTAGTTAATATTCAAAATTTTTAGCTGCAGGTTCTCCATCATGCAGTCTCAACCCTACTTTATTTTAATTCTTATTTCCCATAACCCTTTCTTTTCTGTAAAGATATCTTAAACTTATAAAACTTTAAATCAACAATCAATCATTAAGTCAGATTTCATTCAGCTCGATATATTCCTGATAAAAAGACTGTGGCAGCAGATGGCATGCAGCAACTAAAGAGTTTGGAAAGAAAAGAAAAAAGAAAAAAAAAAAAAAGAAAAAAAAAAGAAACTTCAAATTGCCTATTTTATTGGAATTAAGAATATCCCACTACAACTAATTGACCTGTACATCAGAGTAAAAATTCATGGCATAACAATCTGATATTATCATTACTGACTAACAATAAACTTTTGTTTTCCTAATTCTAGTTGCTTATTATTTCCAATGCACACCATTCCTTGCTGTCATAGAAGAGACAAACTGAGTGAGTTGACATAAAAAGCAACAAGAATTAGGAAGATGAAGAATAATACAAGTCAAATTTAATAATAATGATTGACAGAACTTTCTCTAGAAATTTAAAAATAAATTAAATACAAAGTGTGTTCAAAAAGTATTGAGACTGAAGCCATATTTATAAAGAATAAATAAACAATGAAAACAATAAATTTTCTTCAAAATAGTCTCCTTGGCATTACATACACATGGTTTCCACAGGTTGAAGCACTTGTGAAACTCCTTTTGGATAGGGTAAGAAACTTTGCAGTTGGATTTCTTTTAATGTGCTACACATCTTCAGGTCTTACTTTTGAAAAGAATTTTCAGTTTGATTGGGTTTTATGGCATATCAACCATTGTTGGTAATTTAATACCAAATCCTTGTTATACATATATATTAAATATATATATGATTTGTAAATACATTTTGTTGAAAATGTTTTTAAATGAGACTAAGCTCATTTGCATACAGTTAAATGATTCCAAGTATTACTATGTATCACTAACAATTTAATTAAACATCAATCATTTGTTTACAGTTAAATGATCAAATAGTTCTATTTCAAGCAATTCAATTTAGCATAAGTCATTTCTTTGCACACTGTTAAAATGTCAAACAGTTCTATTTGAGCCATCAGGTGCTATTACTCCAGAGTGGAACTGGGAGTAATGGCAATAAAGGGTTACTCCACATTCCCCAAAACTCCAGCATTACTAAAGCTTCACCATCAGATTGTTTAGTGTCATATTCAAGACACTTGTTGCAGTGGGGTCTTACCCCACTGAAGAGATGTAGTTGATGTATTCTGCAACCCCAGTCAACTATGCCATTTCAGTTTGAGAAACAAGAAAAAAGATGCCTGGAGCTGAAGGTCTACTGAGTAGGATGTGAGCTGCACTTGCACAATCCTGGATTTTTGCCTAAAGATTCTTTTTCAAGAGTATTGAAACTGGCTTAATTTTTTCTTTAAAATCAGCATTGACTCATTTGGCATCATTATTGTGGACATGTCTTCACTTAAATTTTAAAAAACTTAAAATTGTAGTCTTGATACTTTTTGATTAAACATTGTAGGATTTCTTGTTTTATTGGGGAGAGACGTTATCTCAAAGGATATATAATGCTTATGATTAAACGTATAAAAATAAAGAAATGATAAATCAAGAAGAAAGTGGCTATCAGTCTTGTAAATAATACAAGGCTAAGTCTATAACAAATATAAAATATGACAATAGCTTTTTGCTGCTACAGTCTGGGTTACTAAGGTAGTTATGAGGAAGTGGTGGGTTGAAATGCTGATCCATCAACTATTCAGTCAACCAACTCAGAGGGGAGACTTTTCCTTTTGTTTCACATTTACTTGTTGATTCCAATTTTCATACTGATAATTGGAATACCACTTAGAACTTTCAAAGCATGAAGATTATATTATAAGACATCACCTGTAAATTGATGGTTAGTAAGCTGTTCTTTGAGTTATTTTTTTTACCAAGTGCCTTCATAAATGTGCCCTTGTATTAGACTAAACTTAGAAAATAGCATATAATTTATTGGTTTTTCCTTAAGTTACTCGACTATTCATCTCACGCATGGATAGTTGAGTTATTTTACAGCTAACTGTATCACTTCTTTATTAAAGGAGAGGAAATGACCATAGTTCAAAGTTGGTTGAAGCAGCAGCTGCATCGTGTCAACATTGCTAAACATTATTTTACACAATTTTTTTATTTAATTTGAAATTAAGTTTTAAAAGTTAATTTTATTGGCACGATATATTTTCAAAATGCTAAATACAGCTTTACAACAAAAACCGAGAAGAGGTGATCGCGTTCTTAAAACTAAATTTAAAGAAAAGTACATTAACAAAATACAGTAATGTAGAATTAAACTGTTGATATCCCAAACTAGAGGTTAACCTTAAATGGGTTTGTAAATAGGAAACTTTAAATAAGTGGTACTTACAATGAATGAGTAATGGGTCCTCTCATTTTAAGTCGAGGAACACAGAGGGATAGTTCAAACTGTACAGAAGTTCTATATTTAAATGCAACCTGTTGATTTGATTTAACCAGTGGCACTCGACTA
This sequence comes from Sepioteuthis lessoniana, assembly GCA_963585895.1. Lineage (NCBI taxonomy): Eukaryota > Metazoa > Mollusca > Cephalopoda > Myopsida > Loliginidae > Sepioteuthis > Sepioteuthis lessoniana. The sequence goes on from OY757920.1 coordinate 23,672,296, forward strand.
ATTACCAGTCGGTTATTCTAAGACGCCAATATTACAATTCAATTGAATAGTTTCTTACCGTTTCGAAGCCAACAGTTTTTATTTTGTTTTTTTAATGTGCAAGATTTCGTAGTTTTAACTACTTGACAGTTTAAATTTTCGTATAAATTTCTGGCTAAACAAAACTTGAACTTGCTTAAAAAATAAACGAATGAATAAAAGAAAATGAAAAAAGTAACTGTTTCCAATTTACTACCCAGTTTTTGTTGTTTATGACGAAAAACTAATCATATTTATTTATTTATCGTTTAACAGCGTGGGGGAGCATGATGCAATTTACACTTACAAAAAAAAGAAATGAAAACAAAAAAATACTCCCATCTTCAAAGTTGAATAGCAAACTTGCTTTAGTTTAGTAAGACCAGTATTATGAGGCACCCAGTGAGAATGGAACTCACAAACAATGGTCCACTACTTAGTCTAACTCGTTAACTAGAACACAGTACAAGATACAGTAACATAAGTAAACTTTAGCAATTAATTGTATATATAAAATATAGCTGTTAATTGTTTAACAACACGTGGTCTAAACGTTCTTTTTAATCGCGATTAAAAATATTTTAGTAATTTACTTTCAAAGAAGAAAAAAAGCTTTTAGGTTTGAAATAAGTTGTTTTAATTATCTTTACTTTTAATTCTATAAGTTTCTTTTTTCCTTTTGCAAACATCTTACAAACAATACAATGCTTAATTTAATGGATAGTCTATAAAAAAATTCTTTACTTGATCATTTCATCGAGGAAGATGATTTTTTCATCTTTCTAATTCAAGAAACATTTTTTACTAAGGATAAGCATTTACTAAATTTTAATCGAATGGGGGTTCTAAAATAAATAAATAAATAAATTCACGGCAGTATTTATGTGAGAATATTTTTTGTAAGCAATAATTGCAGACGAATTTTTAGAGAATCAATTAATCACTTAGTAACAATATTTTTAATAACTTTCTTCGTGAGAATTAGGTGCATTTAGTTAACGAAGGAGTCGTTACATGAAATGCATTAAACAGGAAATTTACATTCTTCGAGAAAAGAAGTTTTAAGAATATGGATTTTGAAGTTTAACATAGTTGTTTTAAGTTGTGTAAGTTGAAGGCTACATCGAAATATTAGTATAACGTTACGTTATACCAGAAACAGTCTTGTTGTTTCTCTCATACGAGATCCCTATTTTAAGAGAGAAAAAAGAACGTATTTTAAGGTATTTTCAATAGCGACCGGCGAAAAGGAAGAAGCTACTGAATGAATTTGAAGTGGAAGGTCCACTCATAGCGGCCTACGTGACAATTAGTAAACAAACACTGAGAAACATGTTGCAATTTGTAATGAAGACCAGTGGTAAAATAACGATACATACCTTCATCATCATCTTCGCCAGCTTTATTACTATTGGCTAGTAAAGCTTGGGAGAATAGTGCTATAGCTAGCAATAACAACCAAAATCCACTTGTCTCGCTCTTCGAAACCGCCATGCTGAAAACAAAAAGTGTTCTCTGATTTGAAAGACACAAATAGTCGAAATTTAAAATCACTTGGGCACCGGGCCACACAACAAGGGGATTTCCCGATATTCGTACGCTACTAAAATTAGTCCTTATGAAAACAAAACTTATTTAAAGTATAAATGATATAGAATATATTTTCAAATCTAAAACTCATTAAAATATGTAAAATCAATATGAAAGTAACTGTTTAATATACTTTTTAAAGAAAATTTAGTGCTGTTTTTGGCTTTGCGAAGTGATATTTATGCGGGTTAGTCGACCAATGGGCAACTGACAAGTTCTCCACAAAACATGGAAAGAGCTAAGATTTCGCCACGTTGCTTATTAATCCCTGTTTGTTAAGTCTAGAAAATACGACTTTACTCGTTATTGTTAAGAAAATATCATCACACGTAAAAGTTACCAGTTGTGTGAACTTATACATTTCCAAAACACAGTAGCTTATGCGTTAATTGTCGAAATTTTATTCAACGATTTAAAGTAACACTTAAAGCAAACTACTTTTTAAACACGCCCACATAACATTTAAAGAAACCTACATAAATATTTTTTTGAATAAGTTAAACTAAACATTAAACAGAATCAGAATTGTTGTAGTTAGTATTAATTAACTAAGTGTGCACGTTACAAAAATATATAAATCAAATTAATTTACCAATGAATGTTCATCAACATACAACCATTGTGTTTTTGTAATGTTGGTATTATCGTAACCACTTGCTACTCACGTCGGAATTCCTTGGTATAAGTGCTTCCGTCATGAAACGAAAACTATTTCCAAGATTATTAATTCTGTGAGTTATTTCAGAGATATTTTCTGACTGCTACCTATAGAAAATAATATTTGCTACCTTCTCTAGGCCGTATAATGATGTTTTATTATTCACAGAAATTAAATTCCTGCACTAATTATTCTTAAGTGTTCGAGGTCGGCGAGGAAGCGACCAGTTTCGCTATAAAATCAGCAATGTGAACGGGCCTGTCCCAAGGTGAAAGGATTAAAGTGGGTAGCCCACTTTGAGTGTTCCTTTTACTGTATTGCGGAGCCGATAAGCACGTTGACTTCACAAACTTTTTTAGTTAAGCATACCAGTAATGACAGCCAGAAGAATAATGAAGGAAACAAAAAGGCAAAATAAAAGTATAACAAATAGGACAATTTATTCATCGAGTTTACCCGAATAGATGAAAATTCGTGGATAGATGTTGTAGTCATCAGCTAGATGGTTGATGTTGGTAGCTGTTATGGTCGAAGTCGTAGAGCAGCAGCTAGATGATCGATGCGAGTAGCTAGTGTTAGCTGAAATCGTAGAGTGGCAGCTAGATGACCGATGGTGTGAGTAGCTGATGTTGGTCTAGGTCGTAGAGAGGCAGCTTGATGTTCGATGAGAGTAGCTGATGTTGGTTGAGGTCGTAGAGCAAATTGGTGAGGCTAGAGCTTTGCCATGGCCTAGCTGTGCGGATGTATTGGGAAGTGTAGCTAAGGCTTTGCCGTGCCAAAGCTCTGTTCTATCGAGCAAACAGGCCGGGAGGCCGCAGCTAAGATTGCCTATATCTTACGCTGCGCAGATAGGGAAGTAGTAGCTAAAGGCTATCCTGTGCCTTAGCACTGCGCAGCCAAGCGAACGAACGGACATCGGAATCGACCAGGGGGAAGTCTTAGAACCCTCTTCGTGTTTGCCTCCTGGCCGTCTGCTTCGACGAGTCCGTAAGAACTGTCAGAGATACCCCAACCCACAGAAGAAGACCTCTAGTTGTCCTTAAAAGGACCTTTATCGCATATCTATGTGATACAAGGCGAATGCGACCACGAGATGTAGGATTCAGCCTTGAGAGCCTCGCTCAGAGAGCGAGCTCCTGAGAGCTTCGTAAAACGACCTCTGGTATTTATCATCCGGCCCACCACCGGACAAATGTGGCATAAAGCCGTTTTAAGGTGGGTCTGGTCACAGGGCATTGCTAAAAATACCTTCGGCCTCGTCGGATTCGTCTTATTAGGGGTACATCAAGCACTAGGCAATAACATCCCCCGAAGGGGGTAAAAGTCTGGGGGATGGCCCTCTGAGACCAGAGGAACTCTCCAGTGCCGAGGCACACCCGGCAGAACCGCCCAGAGGTGAAACAGCCTGTCGAATGCGACCCAACAACTGGAGAGGTAGGTTGTAAAGTAAAAACGACCTCTGAAAGTTTTGACCCCGGAGCTTTGTTTATAAAAAAGGAAAAGTATGTCACTCTGCTGGGCTGTGTAGAAATAAAGTTCGTCTATTAAAAATAGAAGTAAAAGTAAAGCTCTTCTTTAGACTAATAGGCTAAAGAAGATAATTCACTCTATTTTAATAGTTACTTTTGACTGACGGTTTCTGTAAATGTTGTTAAATGAAATTTATTCCCTTTTCTTAGCTGTAACGGCCAGTCAGGGTTATCGCGGTGAGGGATAACACTATATTTTTTAAGGCACAGAAATGAATTACGAGACTTTGATTTAACAACACACAATAACGAAAGTTTTTATTTGCAGCTTTGAGGCGGTTTGTTCTTGGTGCTGCAAGACTCGTGGTGGTTAGGCTTGTTGGTTTTGGAGACGCGATAGCTTAGCGGGATGTTGAGATGGCAGCGTGTTGTTGGACGTGTGAGGGAAGTATTCAAGGTCACCGTGTAGTTTTGTGTGTCTGGTAATTGGGGAGAGTAGGCGTTATCTCCATTAATGTGGACCAGAGGTGAAATGGGAGCTAGTGTGTCGAGAGCGAAGTGGCGCTCGGATCGACATAGTGAATTTTTGTGGTGCTTGTGGAAGGCATGCTGAACGTATCTAATTCATATTCAACTAGGATTCCTTGGTCTAAAATAGATTAGACGCAAAGAATCCATAAATTAGATGGTTCCCCTGTTGAGCGCCCATGCTGCTGCTGCTAGGGTCAAAGCCACAGTGAGATGTCCCACTGGGTGGCTTGTTTAGCTAAAAAGCATCGCTAAGCAGGGACGACCAGAGACACGTCTGTTCTGGTCGCCGTCTCAAGCTGAAGAGAGTGTGTTTGGCCGCTCACCCGTTTTGCTAGCCGGAAATGAAGGTCCGGGCTGAATAGGATATGTCATCCTGATTGAGTGAAATTCAGTGTTGAATTAAATAGCGCGCCAAAACAAAATATGAGATTTTCCCTTCTCTACAGGGTCATATAAGGCTTCATCATTTCCGGTTGTTGGCGGGTGTACTGTTTTTAGGGAGGTGAATAATCCGAACTGTTTACGTTTGTGAACCGCCGGGACAACTGATAGGACCTCCCGAGTTCCAAACAATCAGACACCACCATCTTGGTTTCCCAGTGACATCCCGTAAACTCAAGAGCATCAGATTCAAAAGATTCAGAAAGTTTTTCACGCCAATCTGACTAAGAGGATCAGCCATTTCCGAACGAGCCAGTCTGATGCTGTGACACCCAACATATCAAACCGACTAACCCGATGAAGTGACACCCGGAGTAACAATTCACCGACGCCTAGCAACTCAGGTTGTATTCTCACGCGCTGACAACACTTGTCTGCGAGCAGTAGACACCGCTCGTACTGGGGAGAACTTCCACAGCTTGCTCGCAGCAAACACCGATCAAACCCCAGGTTAGCTGCCGATTCAACCACCAGGACGTCAACTAGTTTGCTTCAGCAACCCAACACGGCTAACCCTCTGGTCACCCGTAGACTACCTAGCCACATAGCTGCAACTGTTCACTTATCATCCATACTTTGTCCTACTTCCCTTAGCCATTGCAATTTATTCCAAAATTTCTTTGTGGTATTTGATTTTTTTAAAATTGCACACATCGAAGTGACAGTAGAGTTTAATTTTTAACTAAATAGCAAATAATAATCCCTTATGAAAACCTTGAGAGCTACCCTTTCTTTCTTTTCTTTCAACGAAAAATCTCAGTAGAATAAAAACTAAAAACTCCTTGAAAACCTCTCTGAAGTTGAAAGTAGAACATCTCATCTAAACTTGTCAACATGTGCATATTTTATCATTTTTAAGTAGTCCTTTAACTTAAAGGTAAAAATTGTATTAATTCATTTTTAAGTAAAGCATTATTTAAGCAAGTTCCTTTTATTCACCCAAGTTACGAATAGCTATTAAAAGACTAATTCTTTTTAATATGTATCGATAATATTTATTCATTATATTTTATCAAATTTATACAAAAAAAAAAAAAATGTATATTTTCCTTTATTCTTAAAACCAGAGAAAACGGTTCGAATATCGCTCTTTTTTTCTTTGCATGCAAAAGACATTAATATCATCAATTTATGGACGCTTTACCTCAGAGCACAGATTATTTTTGTTGCAATGAGGACATACACAATATCGCTTTGCACCGTTGAAGCATTTTTAGTGTTAAAATGGTTAGTTTACAAATTATTTGACAACACAAATAAATAACGAAACTTCTTTTGAAACACAACAACGAAAGGTTTTATTATTTTAGCAGAAGTAAAAGAGTCAGGGTGAGAAAGTGTTACTCTTGGTGTCGCCGGTTAATATGTTGATCCTTGAGTTTATAGGAAGTGTGTGTGTGTGTCACTGTAGCAAATAGCTCGTATGACTGACCGCAAGACTGGTTCTTCTGTGTGCGAAGCTTGTAGCAGCGTGTTCTTCAGCGAAGGGGTTCCAAGTTGAATCTGTAGCAGTGGATGCGAGAGAGGGCTGTCTTGGCTGCTAACTAGGTGCTCTCCGGGTTGTCGTCTGACTACCTAAAAGGACTAGAAAAAATAGTTCTAGAGAGGAGAATGAATCAATGCACTCTGTCCCTGATTGGTCAGTGTATAGCCGAATCGCTTGGCAGGGACATTGATTCACGAAAGAAAATTGATCTGTGACTGCTATACATTAAACAAGTCGAATACAACTGAAATATTTTGTCCATGAGGCTGATTGCTTTTATAAAATACGGTGATGTCTATAAAATACACATTAATGAAGTTGTTACAATATCGCTCATAAAAAAGTAAACCCTCACAATTTTTTCGTAAAAGATACTAGGATTTTATCATTTCTAGTGGAACATTATACAATTAAAAAAATATTAAGTATTGTTTATAGTCAAACTTTTTTGCATTGTGACTCTAACAGAAATAGAAATATGTAGCAATGAGAACACCTCTTATATTAAAGCATTTTTTTAGATTTGTTGCAATACTATTTTAAGTTACAGTTTCAATGTTTTTGAATATCAACATAACAAATTCAAGAAAGTTCCAAAATAAATTATAATTATCTCATTGAAAAGGAGACATGGAGGAAGAAAAACCAAGTGTTCAAAAACGTTGTACGGATACCTACCTCTGGTTTCTATCGAATTATTTGCCCTTGCTTATTACTATTCTTCATTTTTTCGCTTATTTTCTTTGTCGTACTTTATTTACACGACTGTTAAGAAACGTCTTCCTCTGTTACTGCAACCCATCGAGGTATAAAAGAAAAAGAGAAAACATGAATCTTCCTCTTTATCCAGCATGCACTAGCAGCAAGAAGTTAGCTTCAGTCGTCTGTTTGAGTAAACTTGTCAGGGCTTTCTGCTTATAGCACGCTACACACAACTACATAATGGACGATACATGATACCTAATACCTGCATATGATTCGGACACACTCAACCCACAATGAAAGGAACTCTTCTCAAATATATAAGTTGTTGGCGACCGTAGTCGAGGGCGACCAGGAGGCTCCCTTCATGTCCTTTTATTTTTCACACACATATGTGTAGAACTCTTTCACACACACACACACACACACTAGAGAACTATCTTCCCGTTCCGCACGTTGCAGACCGTCCAAGTAAGACGTCAACACGCCAGTGACTTATAAAATCCCTTGTTTTCAAAATAGTACTTCGAATGGCCGCTAGGTAGCGTGACTAAAGTAACATTATAAAATGTGCGGCAAAGTCGAAACGCTCTCTCTTTCTTCATTCCCGCCTCGGCCAGTCGAAAACACGCACAAGTGTGTGTGTATTCCGGCAGAAGGGGGGGTTGGTCCCAACAAACCTTGTATCGTACTTGTATCGAGATAGAATTATCCTACAAGGGTTGACATGCCATTAGACCAAACAGCCATTTTCTCCCTTTTTGTTGTTGCGCGGTGGGGAGATTAACCAAGAAAAGCAAATAAATTGAATACTGTATTTTCTTTAATTGAAATTAAACTTAGAATATTAAAAATCATTTATTAGATATGCTGTATTTTATGTACAGTTTCTTGATATTTATGTTTATCAGATAAAAAAAAAATGGAACATTATCTCTCTTTGAATTAAACTGTTAAATAAATATAGTATACTTCTGAAAATGTTTTAATGTCTATTCCTTGTGAAAGCTTCAAGTAAGTTTATAATAATTCGACTCATTCAGGTCACGAATTTGTGAAGAATGTTCAAGCTGGAAGGGTGATTAGTCATAAAAATAGTCAACATTGTGATTGTTTGAGGGCCTGGTTGTATTTTTATAGCAGAAAGATGTTGTTAGGAACACGAATTCTTTCTTTCCCCTTTTCTCACATTTGTGAGAAATGCTATTTTAGAAGAAGAGGAAGAACAGTATGAATGATAATGGTCTTCTAAAAGATTGTGAATTGGTCACTGTAATCACCAGAAAAAAAGGCATGCGTTTTAAGGACAGCGCGAAATAGCGGATCGTAATATTGAGTCGCAGAAGCGACGGCTCTTTAAAAAGAGAGAGTACCCGAGTAAGCGTCTCCTTTTTTTCGTATATTTTGTTTCTGCCATATATTTTTGTACCACCTTTTCTTTTGGACTTTTTACTTATCAGTCTATATTGTTCCTTGTATTTACTTTCAAATTCCTGCTGCCAGCAACTTTTGGACTGTCAAACAGAAGTCACCCACTTACTGAATATATAAAGTGAGATTTTTTCCTTCCAATTGTAGGAATTAAATCCCTTGCTTGCAAAATAGTACTTCTATAGGCCGCTTGGTAGCGTGACCAAAATAGCATTATAAAACGCGCAGCAAAGTCGAAACGTCCACTCTTTCTTCATTTCTACCTCGACAGGCTGAAAACACGAGAAAACATGGTCCCCAAAAAACTTATATAATACCAGGCATGGTATCATTCTTTGACTTAAATCTTCATACAATAACTTTCATTCAATAAAAGACTCTTCAGCGACTAGATAGGACTTCCACTCCATAATGTACTCTTAGTATCCTTTCTATTAAGTTTGCACCGGCAATAGATATATTGTTGTTGCTAATTTGTTGTGAATTGTATTATATTTTTTGGCCTGTAGAAATGTCAAACCATAGTACATTTTCTTTGCAACATGTGTTTGAATAGTGTTCGTCATTCTCAATAATTGTGGTGGTAAGATACGATAAATATACGAAGACCAACTTTCAAATCATCGATACCAAAGCTCACTTGATCTTATCCCACACTGTTATTAAGCTTATTTTTTTCTGGTCACTGTGTTCATTGTTGTTGATCCTCGTTTCTATTAATTCTGCTTGCCTGGTTTTTACTTGAAAAATGCGACCGTTGATATAGTTAGCACCTAGCTTGGAAAGTTAATAAGCAGTGTGGTTTAGCGGCAGAAAATAGTCCGTAACAATATCATAATTTAATTCCTGTAAATAGAAATTAGTGTAGGGAGCAAAAAAAAAGTAATTGTTTTCTTTTGGTTGTGGTCGTTGCATCGGACATCACGTCTTCGTGGTCACGTGAGAATTAGGAAACCTTTATCTTCTCTTTTGGTTTCCGTCTTCGAAGAAATAAAACCTATCTTTTGTCCATGCTTTTGGAGCGAAGAAGACATGCTTCTCATCGCTGTTCTTTATACAGAAGAGAACATTTATCTCCAACTTCGGTGAAGTACTTTATTTTACCTCACCATTGAGATGTAAAGCTGTTGCGGAGCCGATAAATATGTCGACCCCGCAAATGAATTATGTGAATGAGAAACAGCCAAAGCAATAGGAAGGAACAAAGGCGAGGTAACGATAATAACAAGTGACAATTTATTTTGTCATATTTACAAGCGTGAATGTAAATGTCTGTGATGGTTGATGCTGGTCGTTGAGTACAGCTAGCTGAGGTCGGTCGAGTCGTTGAGTTCAGCTAGACGTTGGATGCTGGTAAGCTGAGGTCGGTCGAGTCGTTGAGTTCAGCTAGACGTTGGATGCTGGTAAGCTGAGGTCGGTCGAGTCGTAGAGTTCAGCTAGACGTTGGATGCTGGTAATCTGAGGTCGGTCGAGTCGTTGAGTTCAGCTAGACGTTGAATGCTGGTAGGCTGAGGTCGGTCGAGTCGTCTAGTTCAGCTAGACGTTGGATGCTGGTAAGCTGAGGTCGGTCGAGTCGTAGAGTTCAGCTAGACGTTGGATGCTGGTAAGCTGAGGTCGGTCGAGTCGTTGAGTTCAGCTAGACGGTCGTCGCGGGCATCTGAGGTCGGTCGAGGTTGGTAGATCGATATCCCTGGTTGTGACGGTATGTTGTGGTTAACCGGGGGTGTGTTGATCTGGTTTCTGGCTCGTACAGCGGGTCGTACGTGAGTCAGGTGTTGCAGTGGTAGAACAGTCCGTAACAGCGAGTCGTTACGTGGACTGCGTGGTACCTTGCAGGAGCGTCGAGTTCGGTAGATCGACATCCCCGGTTATGACGATATGTTGGGTTAACCGGGGGGGTGTTGATCAGGTTTCTGGCTCGTACAGCGGGTCGTACGTGAGCCAGTTGTTGCAGTGGTAGGACAGTCCGTAACAGCGAGTCGTTACGTGGACTGCGTGATACCTTGCAAGAGCGTCGAGGTCGAGGAAAGGCTAGGGCCTTGCTGGGCCCCCTAGCCGTGCGGACGTATCGGACGGGAACGAAAGCTTTGCCGTGTCAAAGCCGTGCGAACGAGCGGACGAGAGCGAAGGCTTTGTCGGGTAAAAGCCGTGGGGGCGAGCGGACAAGAGCGAAGGCTTTGCCGTGTCAAAGCCGTGCGAACGAGCGGACGAGAGCGAAGGCTTTGCCGTGTCACAGCCGTGCGAACGAGCGGACGAGAACGAAGGCTTTGTCGGGTCAAAAACCGTGCGGACGAGCGGACGAGAGCGAAGGCTTTGCCGTGTCAAAGCCGTGCGGACAATGGCTATGGCTAGGTTCGCGCCAAAGCCGTGCGGACGAGCGGACGAGAACGAAGGCTTTGCCGTGTCAAAGCCGTGCGAACGAGCGGACAGGCCATGAGGCCGAGGCTAAGATGGGCGTTATCTTAGCGCTGCGCAGATAGTGAAGCCGTAGCTAAAGGCTGGACCGTGCCATTAGCGCTGCGCAGCTTATCGGACAATCGGAACCGAGGTTAAGACCGGTTGGTCTTAGAATCCGTCTTCGTGTTTGCCGCCTGGCCGTCTATTTCGACTGGTCATTACTGACCAGTCAGAGATGCTCTGACCCGCAGACAGAGACCTCTTGTGGTCCTAAAAAGGACCTTTGCGCATACCTATGTAGGTGGAAGAAAGGCAGGTCTACCACGAGAAGTGGGGCCAACGCCGTAAGTTAAGGTGGATTCGACCGCACAGAATGCGGGATTCCTCCTTAATGAGCTTCGCTGGGGCGCGCCACCGAGCGTTGAAAAGGGCCTGTTGATATCACGAAAGGGCTGTGACACACAGCCCAGCCACGTGAATAAGAAATTCCCTCATAAAATTGAGTGTAGCCATAAAGTGTTTTTCTAACCCGCCATAGGCTAGCGACGACTATTAGTTCTAGTCTTATCTAGTTATTTTCGGCCAAAGTGCTTTGTAAATGTTATTAGTTTTTAATTCATCCTTTTCTTTAGCTATAACGAGGTGTCAAGGTCGTTAGAAAAAAAAAGGGCTTAGTCAGTTCCGGTCGTACCCGGATATAGTTGTTCTACAGCGGGCGTGTAACTTCACATGTTTATGTTTATCGGCCGGTCGCGGCAAAGCCACATGACTAAATGACTCAAGACAAGTAAGACTTTTTCTTACAATTTTTGTCTTTTTTTGTACTCTGTTCGTTATGTGCATGTTTTATCTATCTGGTTCATATTTGTGATTGTTATAATATTAATGTATTATTTGTTATCTGTTTTTATGTATGTATGCCTTAAATGTCTTATATGTTTATATGAGCTTGTCGTGACTCGCCTAAAAAATGTGTAGAAATTTTGGTAAGGAACTGGTGATCCTGTTTCACCGAACAGCAGCAGCCCCTTGGGGTCACGTGGCGTCCATTATAAAAAAGAGCTCCACTGGAGATTCTTCCACTATTTTCCACTCCCACCGCTGTTAGCAGGAGGTCCATTCGTAGCAGCCCTTGACGGCATACGTAGTTGGTATCTTCCACCAGCCAGGACCCAGGAGCGACGAACGCACGTGCTGAGTTAAAAGGAACAGGACACACAGACAGTTAAGTTCCAGCAGGCATTTTATCTGCAGACCTTCACAAAACCTTACAACTTTACCAAACCTTCACACAACCTAACCTTACTTTATCTTACACCTTTACCTTATAACTTTATCTGATAACAACCTTACAACTAAACCTTACAAACCTTACAAAACCCTACCACCTATCGGATTCTTGAACTCTTTTTTGAACACTTACACATTCGTTGTTTGTTCCATGTAGTGTAAAACCCTGTTTATTGTTGTTGTTGTTGTTGTATATAAATTTTGTTACATTTAAAAGTCTTTCATCTTTCTTTCTTCAAAAGCTGTCACTAATTCCCTACAGCTGTTGAAGTACGGTTTATTCTTTTACAAAACGTAGGAATAAACCGGGCTTTTCGGGACTTATATAAAAAATCCCCATAAACGTAAACAAACCGGATCACTCAAACCTTAAACATTACATCCGGCTACGACCGGATGTAAAACCTTATATAACGCTGACATGCCGTTACAACTAAAAGAAAAAAGGGAATAAATGACATTTACATCATTAATAGGGCTCCTCTGTCAAAAGTAACGCTATCAAAATAAAGTGGATTATCTTCCGAAGTCTATACCTGGCTAAAGAAGAAGTGTATTTTTACTCCTATTTTTTAAAGAAGAACTTTACGCTAAGGCAGCCCTGTTATTCTGTCACAGCTCCTGCTGGACATCAATTTTTTTCGACGGTCAGGCGGCAGGCACGCTTTTTACAGCACCCCGGAGCCTGTTCTGGACTTAGGTCCGGAGCGTGGCTCCACAAAAGGAGCAATGGCAGACTTGAGACCATAAGGCTCCCAATTTCGGCTGGGCTACCTCCGGGTGGGCAAGCTGCATTATTGATTCCTTGTACCCCATGTATGGCACTAGACCTTGCCGTCTAGTTTAAGCCATAATCTGGCATACGTGCCCGGAGTCATGTTTGGGTCCGTAAAACTACCAGGCTCATCAGGCTCCCATTGCACTAAGTGAGCCGATGAGCAACATAGACCTGCAGGGTTCAAGTCTCGGCTCGTCCCCGACTTTATCCCCACTTTAATTGGCCTTCGGGCTTTTGACCTTGTGTCAAGCCTTGTCTGGTGGGAAACATTGGCAAATATCGACGGCACGCTTGTTACGGCTCCCCGGAGCCTGTTCTGGACTTCGGTTCAGAGCGTGGCCCCGAAAAGGAACAATGGCAGACTTGAGGCCGTAAGGCTCCCAGTTTCGGTTGGGCTACTTCTGAGTGGGCGAGCTGCATTATTGACTCCTTTTGTAACCTATGTATGGCACTAGACCTTGCTGTCTAGTTCAAGCCATAACCTGGCATATGTGCCCGGAGCCATGTTTGGGTCCGTGAAACTACCTGGCTCATCAGGCTCACATTACACCAAGTGAACCGATGAGCAACATAAACCAGCAGGGTTCGAGTCTCGACTCGTTTCCGACCCCCCTCCCCTTTATCCCCACTTTAACTGGCCTTCGGGCTTTTGACCTTGCGTCAAGCCTTGTCTGGTGGGAGATATTGGCAAATATCGGCACGCTTTTTACGGCGTGACTCTCTTCAGTGTCTGGGTCTCATTTCGGCTGGCCGTCTCGAGCTGAGCGGTTCGGTCTGGCCTCAGAGGCCGTCCCCCAAGGTTTTAAAGGGGTTAGGTTTATCGCTTGGCGCCTGAGGCGCCTCGAAAAGGGGAATGCTGACGGGGCCCCAGGCATTTTTGGAACTGCCAGACTCGTGTGGGCTTCCGGACCCACCTAAAAAACGGTCTTGTGCCACATTCGTACGCTGGTGGGGCGTATGACAAATATCGGCACGCTTTTTACGGCGTGACTCGCTCCGGTGTCTGGGGCTCATTTCGGCTGGCTGTTTCGTGCCGGGTGGTTCGGTGGGATGTGGCTCAGCACTGGAGATACCTCTGGTCTCAGGGGCCGTCCCCTCAGGCTCTAACCCTTCTCGAAGGGGTTATGTTTATCACCTAGCGCCTGAGGCGCCCTGAAAAGGGAATGCCGACGGGGCCCGAGACATTCATGGAACTGCCGGACGCGTGTGGGCTTCAGCCCTGCGACCGGACCCACCTAAAAACGGCCTTGTGCCACATGCGTACGCTGATGGGGCGTATGACAAATATAGGCACGCTTTTTGCAGCGATGCGCACTCAAGGCTTTATCCTACATCTCGTGGTCGCATTCGCCTTACTTCCAAGGCTGAATCCTACATCTCGTGATCGCATTCATCTCACATCAATTAGATATACCAAAAGGTCCTTTTAAGGACCATTAGAGGTAGCCTTCTGCGGGTTGGAGTATCTCTGACAGTCCTTACGGACTCATCGAAGCAGACGGCCAGGAGGCAAACACGAAAAGTACTCTAAGACCATCCTGTCTTAACCACTCAGTCGGTTCCATTGTCCGTTCGTCCGCTTGGCTGCGCAGCGCTAAAGGCACGGGTTATGCCTTAGCATTCGGTTCCCTGTCTGTGCAGCGCTAAGATACCGCATATCTTAGCTGCGGCTTCCTGGTCCGTTTGCTCGATACGTTTGCACGGCTGCGCAGCGCTAAAGCACGTGTTAGCTTTAGCTGTCGGTTCCCTTGTCCGTTCACACGACTCCGCAGCGCTAAGGTACAGCAACCTTAGCTGTCTGTTCCCTGGCTTGTTTGCACGACTGCGCAACGCTAAGGTACAGCGACCTTAGCTGTCGGTTCCCCTGTCCGTTCGACAGCCTTAGCACAGCAAAGGCACGATAATTTTCGTACTACCAACTACGACTTCGACTAGCAACCTCATCGACACCCCCCGGTTAATCCAATGTACTTCAAACCGGGATATCGACCTACTAATATCGACCAACATCAACTATCTGCATCAAACGTCTAGCTGCACCTCTACGACTCCGACCAGCATCAGCTACTCGTTTCGAACATCTACCTGCCTCTCTACGACTTTGACCATACTAGCTACCGACACCAACCATCTAGCTGACGACACCAACAACTATCACGAACTTACATACGTCCTTGTAAACACGACAAATAAATTGTCATCTTTGTTATATTGTTACCTCGCCTTTGTTTTCTTCATTGTCTTTTGGTTGTTATTACTCGCACGCTTAACTAAAACAATCTGCGGGGTCGACGTGCTTATCGGCTCCGCAGCAAGCCTATCTCTTCTTTCCTTTCCGTTTATACAGTGTTAGTGTATCAATGGATACACGAGTGCTGATATTGAACTTTTGTGAGAAGACACACGACTGAATATCCTCCCAAGCACCAAATATCGGTAAAGTAACAGATATGAGCTTTTCGCTTTTCCCACTTCATAACTGCTTGCAAGTCGCGGTGAAACATCAAAAGCAGGAAGTATGTTCACAAAACTTGAAAAAAAAAAAAAAAAAAAAAACGAAAACAAAGAAAAACACACACACACACACACACACACACACACACGCGCGCGCGCTAAAACAAAGGAATCAAGTTTTGTTGATGTGAAAAGGTAACTGAGAAGAAAACTAGAAATATTTGGAATAATATTTTCGATTTCAATGGAAAGAATTAATAACATATTTGTACCGGCAAATATATTATAATTTGAATTTCTTTTCATTAAAAAAATTAATGACTCACTTGAAATGTCCTTCAGATTGAAATAACTTTGTGAATGATAAAAAACGTACAAGTTCACACACATCTATCTGTAAAGGGAATCGTACGAAGAAGAAAATGTCTTTTGAAGAAATTGTTCAAAAGTCTGTACATGTTAATGTAAATTTTTTATTTATTTCTTCTTTTTAACTGGAATATTAAGCAGTGCTGATTCTTGGTAAAACTTTGTATCTAAGTTGTAAACTTTTGAAGAGAAAAAGCTGTGACGATTCAATTTTAAATTTTCTTGCCGGTAAGGACTCGTAAATTTTGTGACGGTATTTTGAACGACAAAAATATCTAAATGGTTGCGGAAACGGTCCGGACAGTAAAGGTTAGGTTATTGCCGGTTTGTGGTTGTCATCGTATGAGTCAACTGCTGAGGTTTAACATGTTTGGTGTATGATGAAAGAGTTATTTTGCAGTATTTAAGAAGACGGTCTTAGTGTTTATTTTGTGTTAATTGACAATCAACTGGTTAAGTCTGTTACGAGGGGAGCGTAAATATCAATGAATTATTCGTAACGAGTTCGTTACGAAATATGATTTTTCCGAGTTTTCCGGTCACAGTTGTCAAAAGGGTGAATGCTGAAATGCATAATAAATAAAATAAAAATATCAGAGTTTGCAAAAAATAAAATAAAATATCAGAGTTTGCAAAAGATGTGTTGTGTGAGAATTCATTTTTGTATGTGTACAGTGTAAGTAAATGTTTTAGTATTCTTTTTAAATGCTTATTTGTGTGTCAGTCCTGAAATTCTTAGTTATCGTCGTGAAATTTGGAGACTGATGTTTTTGGTTCGGCGTCGAGAATCTATCGTCTGTCTGGTTTCGAATAGTAGGGAAAAAGCTAGAGTTCAATCTCACCAGCTCTTGGCGGTAAAATAGGGAAAAGTTATTTCTGGAAACCATGACACACGTGAGTCTTTTTCTGGGTTTGGTGCAAGTTCATGGCGTCAAGGAAACGGTACAGTCATGTGTGTTTAATTCTTTTAGTCATTGAAGATTTGTCTATGTGCAGGTAATCTGGATACAGTAAATGTTTGAATGCACACTTATTTCGTTGAAAGGGTTTGGAATGTGTACGGCAAGGATTTAGACAGTCATAACATAACTTTGTATAACAGCCGAAGAACTGTTGTAGAAATTTAAGAAAAAAATTATATTGTTTGGGGAAATCTAAAACTAACCCATGGAATATTATTGATTTAAAAATTACTTCTGTTTAGTAATGATTGTTTAAATGCTATCAAATGTAAAAGTGTTGTGGTTGTGATGTAAACGTGTGTGGTGATTTGGAGCTAATTTACATTTAGTTGAAACAACGGGCTTCTCTGGAATTTTTAAAAATAGATTTAAGCCATTAAATAATATAATATTATAAAAGTTATATAGTGTGGATTCGCTTGTTTCGAGAAATCTGGCGGGCACTCAACAAAGATGGTTCCTTCTTTTTAGAACAGAAAGTTCAATTTTGGCAGAAGTGGAATTATGGGATATTTTTATTTGATTCGATTATATTTTCCTATCATATTATTTGTTTTATTTTTCATTCAAGCTTTATTAATTTAATAATTCCCACAAATCTCACCGGATCAATTATAACCGGAAATTTCAAAAATTGTAACAAAACCCGCCAACTTTTATCTCAGTATAATTAGGGACTTTGAAAAGACAACTTCTGTACCATAGCCATGATATGACTATGTGTGAAACGTACATCGAAATCCTCCGCGCTCTTCCGGTGCGTGACGTCATTCGCACTTGCTAGCCCGGTTTCCCATCTCGGGCTATTGTGACATCTTTGAGTGATACGCCCGCTCCGCCCGCGCGTGCCCGTGAACACCTGCGTTAATGTTGCACCTAAGTAACCCATGCACTGTTCTTAGCCTAACTAAACCCAAAGGCATAAAACGAAATCCCTCGGCCATTATAATACACTTCCGGTTCTCTCTCTGAAAGGGTTATTGTGTATCCAATTTTAACAAGTTTTAAAACCAAAAAAATATTGTTACAACGTAAGGTTATATATGTTGTATTAACAAAAGTGAAAGATTTCTTTGTTCAAAAGAGTATGCAAAACAAAACACAGAGGTATATAGTTTAAAAAAAGGTGTGGCTTGGTACTTTAGGGAGGTAAAAATCATTGTCTTCCCTAGAATTATGGGCGTGTCTTCCCACGTCATATGTCAGTTGGTTACGAGATAATACAGCCCCTTAATCTTTCTCTTTTTTTAACCTGAAGCTTAAATAGAAATAGGTAGTTTCTAACCTCTGTTCGTTGAACAGAATAGAGATCTTTCTCTCCAACTCTGGCAAGGTAATTTATTTAGCCTTTTCATTTAAATACAAAACAACAAAGACAGGTAAGACTTGTTTTTTACCATTCTTGTACTCTTTCTAACTCATTGCATGTTTATAAAACAATATATACAATTTATTTATTGGCTTGTTATTTCAACACGGTTGATATGTTTTCATATATATATTGTTCATTTGAGTTCGTCTCGTTTTTCCTTTCAGCTTCTTCTTTAGTGTTAGAGCATCAATAGATAAACTAATGCTAATATTGGAGATAGGTGAGTAGACAACGGCTAAACATCCTTCCTAACAACACATTGCCAGTAAAGTAATAGATCATTCCAGTAATTCTATTGAGATGCTCGGAAATCGGAAAGATGTTTATTCAAGTCCACTCCAGCCAAGGACCTATTGCGGAGGCCAGATAAATATACCGGTCCCCGCAAACTTTTGAAATATAAGTGATTGACAACGAACTAGGCAAGAATGACAAAACAAGGGTGTTGCTTCGAAAGACCAAACTTTATTATGGCGAATCGTAAATCGAAAAAGCGTACGGCGAACAATCGCTGCGGCCTGATGGTGATCGTTGGAACAGGATCTAGTTGCTGGAGCAGGTCTGGATAGCTAGTACAAGACTGCTATCCATTTGATAGGTGGTCACTGGTACAGGACTGGTTTCTACTGGTGCAGGACTAGTTTCTGCTAGTGCAGGAAGTTGGTCGCTGGTTTAGGACTGGTAGTTGCTGATGTCTGTTGGTGCAGGAAAGTAGTCCCTGGTTCAAGACTGGTAGTTGCTGGTGCAGAACTGGTATCTGCTGGTGCAGGAAGGTGATCGCTAATACGGGAAGGCGGTCGCTGGTTCAGGACTGGCAGCTGCAGGAAGGTCGCCAGTGCAGGGCTGGTATCTGCTGGTGCAGAATTGACAGCTGCTGGTATCTGCTGGTGCAAGAAGATGGTCGCTGGTACAGGACTGGTAGCTGCTTCTGCAGAGAAGTGGCCGTGGGTGCAGGAGTGGTAGTTGCTGCTGCAGTGAAGTGGTCACCGGTGCAAGAAGATAGCTGCTAGTGCCGTCTCAAAGAGTATTAGACTTTCTGAATTAGCCCTGAAAAGGCTGTTAGATTGAGAGGCTGGTAGTTGTGTCTGCTGCATTGTGCCATCTCAGGAGGTGTTTGGATAGACTCTCTGACTAGCCCTGAAAAGGGCTTTTAATCTGAGAGGCTGGCAATCTTCCTGCGTCGTCTGCGGCTGGAATCAGGACGTCTGCTTTAGGGGAAGCCTTGAGCAGTCCTCAAAGACAGTTGCTGCTGGTTAGGCTTCAGTCGTAGAACGACCAGAGGAGAATCTGCTTTCTCTCACATCCTCGGCTGGCGTCCAGCCCCACTGATTTAACCCGGTTTGATACCACTGCTTTTATAGCTACTGTGTGTGACTACGCTATGTGGTCTATATTGGATGACCTTGCTTATTATTACTATATTATAGTGAGAAACTTCATTCTAATTCGACCATGTGTTTTTAAAATACTACTTATTTTGTCCATTTGTTGAGGACTGTCCTTAGAAAAACAGGCTGAATTTAATATTTAAAAAAAAAAGTTCTGTGCGGAGCAATTTAGTCCCTTAACGATTTGTTCCTAGATACTATTGGCTGACGACATCGGTGACTCATCATTTTTAGGAATGGGGTTTGTTTGTTTTGTTTTTGTTTGGGTTATGAATAGTCGGTCGACTACGATAGACCAATTAGTACATCCGAGATATACTAACCCTGAATAAACGGAAGAAAAGACAAGGTAAGATCATATACACATGCAGAAACATTTAATATATCCACTAGTAGTGTGGAAAAGAATACACAACCGTGTCCCAACAATAAGAAATATGCATATATTGTTCAATGAACAAGCAGTACGTAAAAGAGGTTCCAAAATAGAAAAAGGCTTACTTGGTGATGGTTAGTAAAATGGTCAAGGCTATGTTGGCTTTACTCGTCAATGGTAGAGGAAGATACGTCTCTATTGTTTAAAGAACAGAGTCAAAAGAGGGTTACAAATGGGTTTCTAGAACTGTTGCGTGATATTTCACGAGGCCCTTAACGAACATGCCAATTCTTTGAGAAAGACAATTATTAATACTCTGCTTTATGAAGACTAAGACTAGGAAAATAATATTAACCAAGCTTTATTCAGCAAAATACAAGTGGTATCGAAAACACGTGCGAAGGGCAATTCTGAATATGGTTGACTGCCGTAATCCATAGACAGGGCCATAACCGTTTCCGGGTATCCAGCGTCGTAAACTTCTCTTATTTACGAAACAAGTGGTTCTAATGAACTATCATCAGATCTTTGAAAGATTATAACGAATGACGTTAAATCACCGATAAATTTTAAATAAAATTAAAAAAAACAAGGAGGATTTCTCACTTGGAAAAACCCAAGTTATTTTAGTCCCAACCATACCTTTTTGGGGGCACGAAACACGGCCTGCTCTCCGGTGTGCTTGCCCAATATCCCTGTCTGATGGATCATGTTCTTCCATGTAATGACCACTTTCTGGGCTCACTGAAGATTCATTCTGCATATCTGACAGTCCAACAGATGCCGGTTCTGGAGGAATCTCAATTGAGGACTGATGAGCAGTTTGCTGGGGTGAAAATGTTTCAGTGCCGGTAGGATATGGGGCCAAATTTTGAATTAACACAGTTGATTCTCTCCTGTCCGGATATCTGATGCAAGCAAATGATTGATTGCTGTCAATCGGGTCAACTTGATCCACCAAAGGGTCACTCTTGCTTGTACGAATGAATCGTCTCAACAACACCGGCCCCGGGTTCATCAACCAGGATGGGAAGGAGTTCCTATGAGTTGTGCGTCACTGAAATTAAAAAAAAACGTTCATGTGGTGTACAATTTGTTGTAGTACATAACAGGGACCGCATAGAATGAAGAACCTGTGGTAGGACCTGCTACCGATGTTTGTCTGGTGGTTTGTGTGTCTTAAGGGCTAATTGTATTGTTTTCCAGACAACTCCAACATACCGTTCAGCCTGACCATTACTCTGTGGATGATAGGGTGTCGAGTTACAGGTAACAACCACTTTTTAGTTGATATTCCTTTAGCTCTCGGGATATAAAAAAACGACCTCTATCCGAATGTATGTTGTAGGGGATTCCATTCATACTAAAAAGGAGTTCCAGGTAATTTATGACTGTGGAGGTTTGCATGTCTGTACAGGGTTATAAAAATGGAAATCGTGAGTATTCATGAACAATAACCAACAAATATCGATTGCGAGAAGCAGTTAGGAGAGACCCCTTAAAATCAATACTGATCTTTTGCAATGGGCCAGTGGCCTTAATCAGTATACCTTCAGCAGGTCGATAGAACTGAGGTCTAAGTTCTGCACAAATTCTGCAGGATGCACAAGTTTTCTTAACTTCTTCAGTTGAAAAGAGAAGGTTTCTTGACTGCACAAAATGTAAGAGTCTCAAGACATCTGCATGGCATAGCTTTTCATGTAACTCTACCAGGATCGAGGTTCTTACCGGTCGATATTCAATATCAAAGGACAATTCCCTGAGTTCCATTTTCCACTCATTAATTTTAGCATTCTTTATTTTAATTCGTTTTCTGTTATCATACATAAATGATACAGATCTTGCATCTGTATGAAGTTTGAAGCGATTTGGGGACAAAAGATGCTTCTATTTCTGTACAGCTTTTATTATGGCTAGAGGTTCTTTCTCAACAATGCTATATCCCCTTTTACTTGCCTGGAGTGATCTTGACATGAATGCTACGGGTCTTCCATTCTAGCTAATATAGTATAATCTGAAGCATCACAATCTAATTGAAGGGTAGGTTCTTGACAATAGCCCACAAGGTCGCTTTACACTGTTCAGATTTCAGCGTATTAAAAGCTTTAAGTGCTTTCTCCCCAATGGGAATTAATCTGCTTTTGCTAAGGTTTGTTTTTGTCTGAGAATTCAGAGATCCACTTAGCATAATAAGCAAACATTCCCCTAATTCTCTTTAGGCTGTTCATATTTTTAGGTGGTGGTAGTTCTTGCAATGGCTTCATCCGTTCGGGGTTTTTCCATTCCTTACACAATACCCTAAGGTATTTATCGTAGTTACATTCCTTATGGTTTTAGAATCATTCAAGATCAAGTATCTTTTCTTCACTATCCTCATGAAATTTTCCATATTGTTATCATGTTTTTCTGTTTCACCACCAATTATTACATTGTTAAGATAGGGGGGTGTATCAGTTAGATTTTCCTTTCTAACACTTTCATTCATTGCACGTTGGAAAGCAGGAACACCATTACTTACTCCGAATGGGAGATGGGTAAATTCAAAAAGCTGACCATTTGTTTCAAAGGCAGTATATTTTCTATCTGATTGTTAAAGCCTCATTTGATGGTAGGGACTTTTTAAATCAAATGAAAAATATTTATACCTGGCAAGATTTGTAACCAGGTCAGAAATCTTTGGTAATAGAAAGGCATCTAATTCTGTGTAGATATTTATGGTTTGGGAACAGTCCACACACAATCTTTTTTTTGTGTTTTTTAGTTTCATCCTTAACTACTACTACTTGTGCATGCTACGGTGACATACTGGTTTCAGTAATCCCATCCTTCTGAAGTTTACCAATTTCCATAGCAATAATATCCGAATCCTCCTTATAAAACATCTTGATTTAGTAGCAATCAGTTTGCATGTCGTTCAAATTCTCGGGAACAAGGTCAGTTCAGTTATATTGGCAGCTTCCGAGGCAAAACAGGCACCTGTGCCTTTCACAATGAGTTCTGGCAATTGACCGCCATATTCAAATGTAACTTTGAGATGTCGGGATTGAAATTCTGGTCCAAGAACAACATCGCAACAGGTCTTTTATGATAGTCAAACGAACAGAAGTATATAATTAATAATTCAAACCCAGTTTAAAATTGAGTATTACAAATCAGTTAGACCAAGTATTGACACTTTTCTGGAACATAGTTACCCGTTTAAAAAAAAAAAAGGAAAAATCTTCTGAGACAACAATTTTACAATTTTCTCGCTGATAAAATTTTCGGAAGCACAAGAGTCTATCAAGGCGTTTAAAGTCTTATTTTCAACTGTGACAAAAGTAGCAGCATGAGAAAGTCTTACAGGTACCATTTTAGTGTTTACAGAAATACAAGCCGAATGAATCATAGCATTAGTTGCATTTGATCTACGCATTTTCTGGTAATGGCCCTGCTTATTATAGCAATAGCAAATTACGTCACGTGCCAGACAATTACACCGTTTATGGTAAGGTATAGTACCACAGAAAAAACAAGCTTTCTTACTGTAACACTATATAGGTGGCCCGCCAAGCAGACGATTCCTTTGTCTGTTTTGGCGCGAAACCAGACAAAGGGTTTTTGGACCTGAAATCTCGCCGTATCCGGAAGTGGTAAGGGGACGCGAAAGAGAGTTGGTTGGAGAAAGGAGCTGACAGGCAGTTGGTGTGGAACCACGGATAGGGGCAGTTGACACCGGACACCGGAGCGGTGAGACAGTAGCAGAGAAGATAGGGTCCAGCCAAGAAGATCGAGTCAAGAGATGTCGGCATTCCGGTGGCTTTGTGGAATTTTCGCTAGTAACCCACGCTAGCGTTAGTCCATATATGCTATCAGGAATGCAAAGTGTTGCATTACTCTCCTTCTGCTCTTGAGTTAACCCCAAGCATTGTTCGTGTTTGTTCGTTTGTTTTATTTTCTCCTGTCCCCCCGATCGTATTCTTGTAGTGGCAAGAAATGTGCGTTACCCCCCTCGGACCACTAGTTGATCACCGACCAGCCGAGAAGTGGAATGGTTAGAAGAGGATGAATGCGTGTGGGGGCGAGGGCGGTAACGTTACATTACCAGCAGTGTTGTTATTTGAAGTAGTTGGAGTCTTCTTATGGCGCTGTGCTATTTTTTGTTAACTGTGGCAGTAACGGTTGTTTGGTTATCCTCTCTCCTTCCACTGTGACAACTACAACTGTATGTTGAGTCGCTATGTAGTCCTCTGTCGCCAATGGTTGTGAGGGATGAATTAGGGGGAAAACCCAAGCCTCATTATTTTTCTGGGCAAAATCCAGCCTTAGTGCTTGTTCATACGCTGTCTGGAGGTCCAATGTTTTATTCTCAAGTCTTCTCAGTCGGATAACTGTTGACGTTATCCCACAGATAAAAACATCTCTCACAGCTTCATCACCAGCTTGCTTAGACGTTCTGCCTTTGAAGTTACAATCTCACCGTAATCTTCGAGGCTTTGGAAAAAATCTTCAATCGATTTGTCTTGTCTTTGCTTCTTTGTAGCTTGTAGGTGGCGTGCAAATACTTGATCAGTTTTTTTTACGTATGTTGAGTTCGTAGGTTGTAGGCTTACATAACTGAATAATACACATAGTTTGTTGGGAAGTTTGTTCCCCTGGCAGCGTGTGTTGGATTCGGGTCGATGTTTAATATTTTCTGTTTATTGCCAAAACTTGACACAGAGTCTGACATGCTGATTATTGTATATTTTGCTGAATAAATTGTCTAGAATGAAGACCAAGACTCGGAAAATAATATTAACCAAGCTTTATTCAGCAAAATACAAGTGGTATCGAAAACACGTGCGAAGGGCAATTCTGAATATGGTTGACTGCCGAAATCCAGAGACAGGGTCATGAACGTTTCCGGGTATCCAGCGTCGTAAACTTCTCTTATTTACGACGCAAGTCAACGCTATAATGTTTCGGTTGTAATGAACTATCATCAGGACTTTGAAAGATAATATCGAATGACGTTAAATCACCAATGGATTTTAAATAAAATACAAAACAAGGAGGAAATATTAAGTATTCAGAGAAAGGGGTAACTGTTTAGTCAATAAAGCAGCGTTCGTATTTTAAAATGTTACATGACTGTTTAAGACAATGATATAGAACAAATAGAACCATCAAAAGGAATAATGAATTAAACGGAGGAGGAAGGAAGGAAGGAAAGAAGGAAAAGAAAAGAAGAAAACAGAAGAATAAGAGAGAGAGAGAGAGGCGGGGAATGTTAGGAAAAAGAAGGAAACAAGCTAACATATCATACGTTGGTTGTTGGTTGGTTGGTTGTTTGGGTTTTATGGCATATCAACCTTTGTTGATTATTTAATACTAAATCCAGTTTTATAAAAATAATCAGTTCTATTTCAAACAATTCAGTTTAGCATGAGTACATAGTTTAATTGTCAAAAACATTTCTATTTCAAGCTACTCAGTTTAGTCAAACAGTTCTAATTTAGCTAATTCAGTTTAGTATAAGTATAGTTTTTGTCCACACAGTTAAATGTCAAAAACAGTTCAATTTTAAACAAATTTAAACAATTCAATTTTAAACAAATTCTTTTGATATCAAAACAGTTCTATTTCAAGCAGTTCAGTTTAGCATACGTACACAGTTTAATTGTCAAAAATATTTCTATTTCAAGTGATTCAGTTTAGTCAAACAGTTCTATTTGAAACAATTCAGTTTAGCATGAATATGCAGTTTAGTTCTATTTAACTCATAGCTAGGGCCATATCAGGTGCTACCATTCTGGGCTAGAGTGGACTTGGGAGCGATGTCAGTGGAGGGGTGCTCTGCATTCCCCAAAGCTCCGGCAATACTGTAACCTCATCATCAGATTGTTTAGTGTTATATCCAAGACATTCGTTGGAGGGGGCGTCTTACCCCTCTGCAGAGATGCAGACGATGTATTCTACAGCATCAGCAGACTGGGCAGCTGGATCTGATGAAGGCCTATCTGCAGATGCGGGTCGACGAAACTTTATGACCGTTTCAGACGGCGGTGTTTCGTGGCCAAAAGTGCTGACTGACTAGACTGGGTTTCGGCTTAAATGTCGAGTCGCAAATCTTGAAGAACATTGTTAGTGCTGTGTTGTCACAAGAGAAGACGGTTAAAAAGGTGCCGTTGGCATACTTCGATGTCAATCCAGCGTCATAATTCCGAGCGAAATTGGCAGTTTGCCCAGAGTTGCAAGGATCCAGAGCGGCTTGAAAACGGAGCGTGTGTATTGGGCTTGGACGTCAGGGGAGAGGAAGGCATCCTCCGATGGAAACGATGTGGTTCCGGGCGTTCCTGAAATTTTCACAAGGCGGACTTTTTTTTCCCCGGTGCGGAAAACTTGTAGGGCATCTGCCAGTGTGTGGTTGGATTCGTGTAGCAGTGGGTGTAATAAACTGCAGGGCGGAATCGACAATTTCAGGATGGGACGATCAGACGAGTGATGCCCTTCTCACCCAAATGATTGCAGAAAGTGTTGAGAGAGCGACACACGAGGACCTCGCCAGATGAGAATGGTGCGTCAACTGGGAAGAAATGAACGTATGGGTGCCTTGTTGGTGAAGGACGGGGTCGTGTTGGAAGATGCATATTGGTTGCGGCCCGCAAACGATGAACGGTACATCAATCTAGCTAAGTGGTGAATGGCGACAAGCAAGCACTACAGTGGCAGCAAGTGCACCTCGGGTGGTGTAATGGTTTGCAAGGTAGACTAGCAAACCTACATGAGTGAGTTCGATTCTCATTGGGTGCCCCATTCATGCGGCCTTGTGCTACATCTAAGCAAAAGCTTGTAAATGAACACTACAGTGGCAGCAAAGAAGTTGCACCTGCACACCGACATTCTTTATGTCAACCACTGAGTGTCTGACAAGGTGTGTGGTACTATGTTTTTGCACCGTCTGGGTTCTTATCTTGGGCACGGTACTAAATGTGGTCACAGCAACAAATGTAATACTACAGTTCGCCAACCGACCACAATGCGTTTAATATGTTTGCACGGTAACAAATGTAGTACCATCGCTTGGCCGTGGGTTTTCAGGGTCGAATCCTGCATCTGGCTGTGTCGCGAATTTTCAGGGTCGAATTCTGGAAACGGTGCCAAATGCATTTTCAAATAGAATGTGGTAATGGCAATGAAGGGGTGCTCCGCATTCCCCAAAGCTCTAGCATCATGGGAACGACACACGACACATCAGATTGTCTAGGACACTCTTTTTGGAGGGAGGTCTTACCCCTCTGCAGAGGTGCAGTCGGTGTATTCTACAGCCCCAATCGATTGGGTAATAACATATCAGATGTAAATAACTAATTATAGTAAAATCGAAAATCAAACCTATGTCAATTAGTTTTTCGATTGTTCTCTATATTGTCGGATTCATATTCCTTATTTACTTTTTTTTCTTAATTATGTAAATTGAATCCTTAATTGTTTTTTCAATTTGTTCCATCTTTTAGAATATAGAATCAATTACAAAAATTGTCATTGTTTGATAGTGAGTCAGAAATTGTTAGGATTGTGAAAGTTGTAGTAAACAAGTTAGTTTAGTTTAGCACAAAACTTGAAGTATGCGACCCCCAGTGAGAATCTAACTCACTAACAATTGTCTGCAAACTTAACTTGCAAACCATTATAGTAAACGAGGTGCTCAAAATGTAGCTTAAATTTGGCGCAGTGCTGCATGTATAGTGCACTTAGTGAGGATCGAGTTCGTAACTCAATAGTAAATGATCAGCAAGAATGTGTCGTGTCAGTCTTTCAAATGGTAGAGGACTACCTACTTTGAAATTCATTATTCGTAATGTTGGCTTCTACCGGGACTCGTACGGTACTCGTCAAAAGTATACAACCATTTTAGTAATTAAACACACCTTCAAATTGTTTCTATCTGCCTTAAAATTAAATTCATGACAGATAATAGTGCATTTCCCATTAGCACCAATTGCTTGAATTTGAATACCAGTTTTCAATGCAGACACTCCTCATTTAGATTATTGGCGCAATACAATCTTCATATTATTCTTTCTTTAATCCTATGCCGGACTGAATGGAGCTGAGTATATATTTAGTACAATATTATAGCTGTTTTCTTATTTTTTGACGTCATCGATTTTTCTGAAATATCTCCACCCACCAAAACCACCTTCACTGCTACTGAAGCAAAAAAATTGATAAGTAACTGGTGCAATCTAGTAAAATTGTTATATTTTTTAGACTAGAATTCACCCAAATCGATGATGTCAAAAATAGGACCACAACAACAACATTGTGCCAAATATAAGAGAAAAGTGTGCCAAACCTCCTTATCTTTGAATTAGTCAACTTGATATTACTTATGTGTCACTAAATTTAGCATCGTAAATGCCTAAAAAAAAAAAAAGAGCGGGTCTGTTGAGGAGAGGAAACAGTTGAAATGCCAATTGTTCGAAAGTTGATTTACTACAGAAATGAAAGAATTGAAATATTTTGTGATTGGTAGGGACACGTTTTAACTTTCTTTTGTTCTGTAGAACAATTTTATTTTATTCTTCGTGTCACTGAACACACGTCTATGTGAATGCAAGAAATCAGCAATGAGAAAAGTTAAAAAGAAAAGAAAAGAAAAGAAAAGAAAAGAAAAGAAAAGAATAGTAAAGAAAAGAATAATTCAATAAAAAAGAATCAATTCAATTAACGAAGCGTAACTGAATATATAGCATAAATATAATAATCAAATTTGTATGAATGTCACTATAGAATAAGTATTATAAGTATTACTCCAGACCATAAAATATTCCCCCTGTTTACATTTATCATTACGGTATAAGCATAGTACCCGTAAAAATAACAGAATTATTTACTTATAGATCGACTCATCTGTTTTGGATCAGTGTAGTATCTGCGCATTCTGTCTAAGAATAAAGTGTCCCTCGTCAACCATCTGCTTTGGATCAGTGTAGTATTGGTGCACTCTATCTGGGAGCAGAATGTCGCTCACCAGCCCTCTGTATTTATTGATCACAACATATAACTGACGCCAATTTTTTAACACTATGCATAGAAGAAGCATTCAAAAAGAATACCGGGTAGGAAATTTGTTTAATACTATGGGATACACATTTTTTCTAGTCTTAAAATAAGTATAGCTATGGGTGAAATGGTTAATTGTTTAGCGCTATATTTTTTAAGGCACACAAATGAATTACGAAACTTTGCTTTAACAACACACACACGAACGAAAGTTCTTTATTTGCAGCATTGCATATTTGGTTTGTTCTTGGTGCTGCAAGACTCGTGGTGTTTAGGCTTGTTAGTTTTGGAGACGCGATAGCTTAGCGGGATGTTGAGATGGCAGCGTGTCGTTGGACGTGTGAGGGAAGTATTCAAGGTCATCGTGTGGTTTTGCGTGTCGAGAGCAGAGTGACGCTCGGATCGACATAGTAAATTTTTGGGGTGACAAGAAGTGGTGCCTGTGGAAGGCATGCTGAATGCTTCTAATTTATGTTCCACTGGGATTCCTCGTAAAGAATCCATAAATTAGATGGTTCCCTCGTTGAGTGTCCATGTTGCTGCTGCTAGTGTTAAAGCCACAGTGAGATGTCCACACTGGGTGGCTTGTTTAGCTAAAAAGCATCGCTAAGCAGGGACGACCAGAGGCACGTCTGTTCTGGTCGCCGTCTCACGCTGAAGAGAGTGTGTTTGGCCGCTCACCCGTTTTGCTAGCCGGAAATGAAGGTCCGGGCTGAATAGGATATGTCATCCTGATTGGGTGAAATTCAGTGTTGAATTAAATTGCGCGCCAAAACAAAATACGAGATTTTCCTCTTCTCTACATAAGCAATAAAAACATACTTAAGAACATTCTAGAAATTTAGGATCAAAACCGTATTAGCATTTAAATTACATTTTTATATTTTTCAACCAATCAGCTAAAAACATAGAATAGAACATTCTAGAAAAATAGGATCGGAAGTCAACTCACAGAAAATATTTTGGCTCGAAAATAAAATAGTAAAATACAAATCTGATTGGTCAATAAATGTCCACGCGCCAAAATTTTAGGACGATTCTTTGATCCACCTGTAGGATATAAATAACACAGAGTTAGGGAGCCAAAAACATAGACTTACACGAAAACACAGACGAAGACAAGCCACTAAGCCAGTAAAGCAGTAGCCGATACTATGTCCGGCAAATTCCTTTCCTTCCTAAACTAAAGTTCATGACCTCTTTTCAAATGGCCGCGAATCACATTCAAAAGAAAAACCCGACAAACTTTCTTTCATCAACGCGACACGCTGTCGCCACAATGATAAACAAGACATGAACTTAATGTAAGTAAGAACGACTTATTTACGGAATCCGTTAACATGAACATACACACATCTTTAAACAAATTTATTTTCTTCTTGCCAAACTTTATTTTCCAAATAAAATACATGATGTGTAAATACACATCATGTATTTTATTTGTTTTCATATTCTGTTATATGCATATTAAATTGTTTGTTGTTTAATGTTCGCTGTGTTCAATTCCATTTCTTTTACGCGATTGTAAAGTTTTGTGTTTTATTTGTGGTGGGAATAATTCAGAGAGCAATACCCGTAAATTACGGACGCACATCTACTGAAATAACCAAATTACATACAACCACTACAATACTCCAATACAGAAAGGGAAAAATAATACATATTTTATAAAATAGTTAACACTAATCAAAGAATGTTAATACCGTTAACATTAAAAGTAGAACAATTTAATGCTTACTTTTATTGTTACGAACGCGAATTCTTTTTCCCCTTTTTCTCATATTGTCGAGGACAGCTATGCTGACATTGGTCTTTTAAACGAAATATAACCCACCCCTGACACGCTAATTTTCAAAGGGAAAGAGTTATTTATGGTCTCTACGCCATTATTGATCCTTGGAGAGTGGAGAGTCGACTAAACATCTTCCTTACCACCAAGTTTTCTAACAGCTGTTATAGTCACCACGTTTCGACCGCAGTACTCTGCGGCTTTCTTTATGTGGGTTTCATCGTAATCAGTACTGCGGTCGAAACTGTGAATATAAAAGCTAAGATGAGAACAAAAGCCTAAATAGAGTAATGTAAATTGTTTAAAATCTAGTTGGCAAATTGTGATTCTTTAATTGTACTGGGTAGACAACAGTCACATTCAGTGATTGACAATTCCGAATTCAATGAAGGAGAGTCTCCGTGAAGTAATAGTTAACGAACCGAACTGCGACATTGTAGTGAGTGAGTTCGAACTCCAGTTGAGCAATTAATCTCAATTTCGGACTTATACCTTTCTCAGCTTTGGGTTAAATAATACTACCACCGTTCTACAAGGATGACCTTGGCATTAAATAACCCACGAGGGTTGATATGCCATTAGACAAAGTAATCAATTCAAACTAAGCTAATTTAATGTATTTACCTACCCTTCGAACGAACAAGATGCAACGCAAGGTCGAGTTTTAAGCGGAGTTTGAATTCAGAGTTGCCCTTCTCCTAAACCGGCTGCCATTCCAAGTTTAAAGAGCCCAATCTTCCCTACTATTTATCCATAGCCGGAGGGAGAATAGTTGAATTATACCTTTTCCAAGAGTTTTAGCGCAATGTGAAATGTAAACAGCCTTGTCCTCGATTTGAACTCAGTCTGCTCTGTCCATTTCCAATAGCGATAACCATTACACCACGAGCACCTCCACTAATTCTATGTTACTGTTAACAACATATAAAATTTGTTCCGTTTGTGCAGTGTGTATCCTGAGATTCTATTGATTTTGTTTGGAAGCAATAAATTCCTATCTCCCTTTGAGAACGGGGATGTTGGTTAGGTGTCACATGACTGACCCAGAACCCATTCTCACCTTCTTTTGCCTCTGTTCTTTGAACAATAGAGACGTTGTCGCCTGTCTTTACAATTAAACAGTAAAACCAACGTAGACATAACCATTTTTCTCAGTCATCAAGTAATTCGTACATATTTCTAGCCGTTTGGACATGTTTGCGTATTTTTTCAATACGACTAATATGTATATTATGTTTATATTAAATGTTTCTGCGTGTGTAAATGACCTTACCTTAGGTTTCCTTCCGTTTCTTCAGTGTTAGTATATTACGGACATTCTAATACTAATATAATAGAAATACTCGTGGTTATCGACAAATGGACAGGGCTACCCGAGTTCAAATCCTGGATGAGGTAGTTTGCATTTCACATAGCGTTTACCACAAAAATGAAAGAATTGAAATATTTTGTGATTGGTAGGGACATGTTTTAACTTCCTTTTGTTCTGTGGAACAATTTTATTTTACCTTGCAAAAGGTATGAATCCAAGATTTTTCTTTCCAACCATGAGTAAAGGCTCTTAAACCCTGATATGGCAACCAGTCTAGGAAAAGGAAATTTCTAAATTCGAACCTATTAAACCCCGCTTGAAAATTAAACTTGTGTTATATTCTGTTTATAGCTGAGGTGTAGGGTAAATACATATTAATGCTGATATTGGTCATTGGTGAGTGTGAACTCTACTAAATATCTTTCCTACCTCCAAGCAAACTACATCCAAACGAACCCAAGTAAAGATCAGATTGTTGGGATGGAAGGTTCATTCACCCTCCATACTCAACGGATTTAGCCCCTTACATAAGAGGCAGGACATTCAGAAACAAAGTTTATTGAAAATTTTGTAAAAACAATTTGTCTTCCTTTCCAAGAGTTTATTTTCTATCATAACCGATTTTTCATACGCTCACTAGATAACCTCATTTTTTCTCACCTATTGCCTGTATAATACAGCTGACACCATTATATTAACATGAGTTATTGATCTCTTCTCGTTTGGACGTTTTGCGATTGTTACTCGACCCAATTTCACAGTAGTTCGCTAACGAAAATGAGGCTACATTGAATTAAGGTCTTGTTGGTTGATTCGG
Organism: Sepioteuthis lessoniana; assembly: GCA_963585895.1. Taxonomy (NCBI): domain Eukaryota; kingdom Metazoa; phylum Mollusca; class Cephalopoda; order Myopsida; family Loliginidae; genus Sepioteuthis; species Sepioteuthis lessoniana. Next base: position 23,704,956 of record OY757920.1, read on the forward strand.
GAATCCGCCGCAGAGAGAATAGAACCTGCGAACCAAGTTTGGTTTGGTTTTATGGCACATCAACCATTGTAAGTTATTTAATGTCAAATCCATTTTTATACATTTAAACAGTTCTATTTCAAACAATTCAGTTTAGTATAAGTATTGTTTTTGTTTACACACAGTTAAATGTCAAAACCGTTCCATCTTAAACAATTCAGTTTAGCATAAGTACAGTTTAGTTCTATTTGACTCATAAATAGGACCCTATCAGGTGCTACCACTCCGGGCCAGAGTTGACCTGGGACCAATGGCAATGAAGGAGTACTCCGCATTCCCCAAAGATCCAGCATTACTGGAACCTCACCATTAGATTGTTTAGTGTCATATGCAGGACACTCGTTTGGAGGGGGGGGTCTTACACATCTGCAGAGAAGCAGTCGGCGTATTCTAAAGCCCAAGCCGACTGGGCAACCAACGAACCAAGTTCAAACTCCGTCTGGCACAGTTTGTATTCACTTCGCACCAATGTTTTTGAGGAAAGGCATGAATTCACCCCCCCCCAGTTTTGAGTAAATTATCAATTGGTAAAGTCGAGCATTTGGTATCATGTAACCAAATACAACCTGTCGCATGTATCACGGTATTAGCTTAGTGACCATAATTTGCTTTCGCTCTGATTCAATACAGAATTAAGTGCATTGACAAAAGAGGATATTTTAGTGTAAATAAATATTTGTGTAAATTAAACATTTTTTCATCATTAGGCTATAGACTTACTGATATACTCACAGGTAGACATCTCTGCATATATTTACCCACGGACAGGATTCGACACAAGGGCAATTTTTCACTGGAGTACAGCTAGTTTGAATTCAGAGTTTTCCTTCTCCTCGACTGGTTGCCGTATCAAGATTGAAGAGCCTATTCTGCCCAACAATTTACCTATAGTTGGTGGATGGAGGAGAGAAGGGATTGGTCAAAGATTTGAACTCGAATCGCTGTGTCAATTTTGATAACCATCAAACCATGCGTTTCACACTCACAGATCTATGTATGTATGTATGTATGTATGTATGTATGTAGGTAGGTAGGTAGGTAGGTATGAACGAGGATCATTAAATAAGTTTCCAGACTTTTTTCGTATGGGCACTTTTATTGATAGTACACACATGAAACTCTAGTCCCCTTCGAAGTAATCTCCTCCGGCTGCAATGCACTTGTACCGTTCCAACAACTTCTGGAAGGCCCCATGGAAGTCCTCTTGTGTGAGCGTGTCAATGACCTTCGTCACAGCCTCTTTCATCTCTTCAATTGTCTCATAACGACAGCCTCTGAGCTTAGGGAATGACCAAAAGTCACAGGGACCAAGGTCTGGACTATAGGGACGATGAGGAATTGTCTTGATGCCCATCTTGCTCAAATAGTCTGTGACAAGGATGGAGTTGTGGACTGGTGCATTGTTCTGGTGGAAATTTCACTGACCCGATTTGAAGAGTGATGGCCTCTTCCGAAGGAATCTCTTCCTGAACTCCCTTAAAACCTAAACATAGTAAACCTAACCCTAACCTTAACCCTTTGGCCAATCAACTCTGGTGTATTGACTTCCTTACTCCTCCCACACCTCTCATCATCCCTCACAGACTCCCTGCCTTCCTTGAATCTCTTATGCCACTCAAAAACTGATGCTCGATTCATGCAAGATGGTCGAAAAGCAGTCTGGAGCATTCCATACGTTTCTGTGGCATTTTTTCCAAGTTTAAAACACAATTTTATTGCATATCGTTCTTCTTAAGTCCAGATTGCATTTTTGAAATTCACCAGCTGTGACAATCAGGCTTTAGTAGGGTGTATTCCAATTGCTGCTGTAGCTGTTGATTTGAAGCTGAAATCATAGAAATTGGTCAGTCATCTCATAATATGTATAGCAATAACATACTTAATTTTCAAGAGTCTACGACAATTTTAAATGCCTGTACAAAAAAAGTCTGGAAACTTATTGAATGCACCACGTATGTATGTATATATGTATGTATGTAAAGACACACATCTATATATATGTATGTATGCATGTATGTATATATGTATGTAAATACACACACATCGATATATATATATATATATATATATATATATATATATATATGTAAACACACATACACATCTATATATGTGTGTGTGTATATAAACACACACACATGTATATGTATGTATGCATGTATGTATGTAAATACACATTTACATCTATATATGCATGTATGTATGTAAACGCACACATGTATTCATGTATGTATGTATATATGTAAACACACACATCTATATATGCATGTATGTGTATAAACACACACACATCTATACACTTATGTATGTATGTATGTAAATACACACACATCTGTATATGTATGTATGGAAAAACATATATATGTATATATATATATGTTTATGCATGTATGTATGTATATAAACACACGCACATCTATATATGTATGTGTGTACGTAAACACATACACACATCTATATATGTATGTATGTATGTATGTAAACACATTCATGTATGTATGTACCTTTGTATGTGAATACTCACACACATCTCTATATGTAAGTATGTATATATATATATATGTATGTACATATATTTATGTATATATATATATGTATGTATATATGTATGTATGTTCGTGCGTACACACATCTATATATGTATATATGTATGTTAACACATACACATCTATGTATGTATGTATGTAAACACTCTCACACATCTTTTTATGTCTGTAGGTATGTACATATGTAAAACCACACACACACATCTATATATATGTGTATGTATGTATATAAACGCACATGCATCTATATAAGTATTTATGTATGTAAACACACACATGTATGTATGTATGTATTTAAACGCACAAATCTCTCTATATATGCATGTATGTATGTTAATAAACACACATTCATTTATGTATGTATGTAAACAAACACATCTATAAATATATATGTATGTAAACATTCCCACGCATCTATTTATGTATGCACGTATGTATGTAAATAAACACACACACATCTATTTACGTATATACCTATGTATTTATATAAATACACACACATATATATGTATGTATATATACATACACATCTATATATATATGTATGTAAACACTCACACACATCTATTTATGTATCTATGTATACAAAAACTCACACATCTATTTACATATGTCCGTATGTATGTGTAGAGAAGAGGAAAATCTCGTATTTTGGTTTGGCGCTCAATTTATTTCAAGACTTAATTTCACCCAATCAGGATGACTTATCCTATTCAGCCCGGACCTTCATTTCCGGCTTGCAAAACGGGTGAGCGACCAAACCCACTCTCTTCGGCTTGAGACGGCGACCAGAACAGACGTCCGTCTGATCGTCCCTGCTGCACCCAGTGTGGACATCTCACTGTGGCTTTAACACTAGCAGCAGCAACATGGACACTCAACGAGGGAACCATCTAATTTATGGATTTCTTACAAGGAATCCCAGTTGAATATGAATTGGATGCATTCAGCATACCTTCCACAGGCACTACTTCATGTCACCCCAAAAAATGGCTATGTCGATCCGAGCGTAACTCCGCTCTCGACACACAAGCTACCATTTCACCTCTCGCCCACATTAATGGAGATAATGCATACTCTCCTCCAAAAACCAGATACAAAACTACACGGTGACTTTAAACACATTCCTCACACGTCCAGCAACACGCTGCCATCTCAACATCCCGCTAAGCCATTTCGTCTCCAACACTAACAAGCCTAAACTCCACGAGTCTTGCAGCACCAAAAGCAAACCATATTCAAAGCTGCAAATAAAGAACTTTCGTTGTTGTGTTGTTAAAGAAAAGTTTCGTAATTCATTTGTGTTGCCTTAAAAAATATAGTGCTAAACAAATAACAATCTCACCAACCGCTATAAATTGGTTACCCCGCATGGCACCTTCTGAATTGCGAAACAAATAAAAACTATTCATAACAACACCTTTCGACCATCGCCATCTTACTTCTCCTTCAACCACCTTATTATTTCCAACAAGCATTAGCGAGGGCCTTACAACACTCGGCGAGGAAACAACATAACGTAAACACACATACGTTACACCATCTTCCTCGCTGAACCAAACAAACTTTTCCTCGCTTACCAACAACAAAAACTGGCTACAAAAATGTTTTCCTCTCGCTAAACAATAATACTCACTTCAAACAACACTAAATATGTATACAAACACACACACATCTATCTATATGTATGTATGTATGTATGTAAACACACACGCATCACTATATATATGCATGTATATATAAAAACACACACATAATAATTAATATGCACATGCTGCTGCAAACAAAACAACACCTGTGTAGCTTACAAAGCCTTTATAAGATGCGTCTAGGATCAGACGTCATAACCACAAACTTAGAGAGCGCTAGTCGTATTTTACAACATTATCAGGCTTTATTGGCTATCCCTCACACGTTTGGATTGCTAGATCAACATGCAGCCACTTCGTGTAACCCTTTGTTGTATTCACAGCTTCCCAGTGATGGAGTGTTAATTCAGTAAAGTAATATTTGAATTAACGTTATTACACTGAACGTGAACGAGATGAGAATTTCCATGAAATTCAGTGATGTTAATATGAATTGTATGACGAATTGATATCGGGATTGGAAATATCAGATAACTCTTGTCTCTGGATCTCAATTTACAACCTTGATATAAGATTTACGTTGTCATTGACACAGACCAATCAACTTTAATAAGACAGCTATGCATTGCTTTTTGATAGAAAGATGTTATTCTGCCCACATTTCTTTTTGGCATAGCGATTGCGTGGTCTTTCCCAGAAGTCATTAGTCTTTCCCTGTAAAAACAGAACTTTCTGGGAAGTGTTTATAAATAGTACGTAATATTTTGGTTAAGTATATTACAGTGCTGAATTCAACTCTCGGCGAAAGTCTTACATCTTGAGGCTTGCACCTGACAAGACTATATCAAGAAACACATACATACGCATGTATCAATCTATCTATCCGCTACGTTCATGATGTGACTTAAAATTCAATTTTTAAGAGGCGTAAAGTTAGTTTATATTCAGAATTTTCCTTCTTTTAGTCTGGTTGCCTTACCGAGGCTAAGGAAATCAGTCTCTCCTACTATTTATCCATAGCTGGGTGGAAAACAGTTGAACTCTTTTCCCCAGGGGAATTACCACGAAGTGAAATGTAAAAAGTCTTAACCTGGATTTGAACTTGGGTTGCCGATTCTATTTTCTGTGACGATAACTGTTACACAAAGTGTGCATCTATCTATGTATCTATCTGTGTTTATGTGCGAGTGGGTTTGCTCTCTCTGTTAAAAAATAATTTAATGAAATCATGTAGCAAAGCCAGTAGAACACTGCTATCGTTCACTTTGTAAATATTTCTGTAATAATTGATGAAATGTACTGTATGATTGATTGATTGCCATTTTACTGGTTGTAGTAGAAGGCTAATCTCTGAGGTTGTACCTTGTTTTTAGATTTTGTTTCTGAGCCTATGCTCATTTTTACTGAGATGTTACAGCCGTTACTTGGAGTTATTATTTGCTATTGATCAATAAAACAAAACAAGCGAATCCCGTAGGAATTTCACGTGGCATTTTCAGTGTATAAATAGAATATGTAGTGTATATAATAAGTATTTGAACAAACAGAAAATTTGCTTCAAATCGATTGATAATATAGAAACGTTACGCAAGAAGACTGCAAATTTTATTGCTATTAGAATGAATTGACAAGTATTCATACTTTGAGGCTCTGAATTTCTGGAAAAAAGGTTTTAGTAGAATTAAATGATAAAAAGTTTTTCTTTTCTGTCGTTCTAAAATTTTGTTCGGGAAAAATCAAGAAGATTGAAAAGTTGACTTCACATTGATATTTGTAATAGTTTCTTAATGGCCCCTACAATTTTGGGCAATAAGAAAAAAAAGACAGATTTTTTATAACTCCAAATTGCACACTTGTTTATTCATATCAATTATATCATATATTATTGATAATTGATGAAATTATAGCTAATTGGTGGCACACCCTGTTTTCAGATTAATATTTGCTGCTTCATTTGGTTTGGTTTTATCACAATTTTGTTTAGTCAGCAAAATTGGACACTGGTAACAATAACAATATTACAAAAAATATGAAGGCAAAAATAAAATAAAATAAGGGGGAGAGAGAACTTTGTTTACAATTCAAAGTAGTTTATTATGACTAAAAGAAGGTCACTCCAGTTAGTTGCATATGTGTCCCAACGCAAATATGACAAGTCTCTCATAAATACAAAAAAGAAGTAAAAGAATTAAAAAAATCTTTCACCTATTGTTACACTCACAAAACGGAGAAAGAAGTTACTATTTCTTCCCTCCAGCTAAACAAGGGTTCACACGTGTATCTTTTCTCTTTTTTTCTTAGAGACCAAGTCCCTAAAATGTTCTTTTTTTTCCTTTTCTTTTAATAAAAAGCCACACTCTGTCTTTCGTTCTTCCTTCTGCGAGACAATGTCTCTAATAATGTTTTTTCTCTTTCTTTGACAGTCGTCTTTCCTCTCGATAGAGCAAGTAACGACGTCTGAGTTGTTGGAGTTGACTGAAATCGTTAATGCTTTTTCTCAGAGAAACATTTCCTCAAAAATATAAATCTATGTAGTAGAAACCTACTTTTTTCGGTTTCTTTTTTTCTTTTCTTTTCTTTTCTTTTCTTTTTAGCTTGAGCAGTAGAAACCTATTTCATTCGGTTTCTTTCTTTCTTTTCTCTTCTCTTTCAGCTAGTGCTAACTTAGAATTCCCTTCTGGAATTCTGAATGTAATACAAAATCCTTCAGGTGGATTTAAATTCTTCCTATTTCTTTTCTATTCTTTTCGGCTTTCAAGCCTTCTCTGAATTCCCTTCTGGAATTCTGAAAGGAACACCAAATCAAGTGGAGTTTATTCTTGATACTCAACTCCAACGCAGCCTAATTCTAAGACCTCCTGTTTCCAGCTTACTACGGATGATTTCGGCGGGTAACGCCAGAGGCAACAGCCCCTCCTCCAGAGACTCCAGCCAATCAGATCAAAGCTCATCTGTCACACACAGATTTTCACCGAACACTAAAGCTAACCAGCAGTAAAAGAAAGACAATACAAAATAGGCTCCTAATTAACCCAGAAATGTTGCCGCTCCATTCAATAAACCCATTTACCGATAAAATTTCTATGGTTTGTTTGGGTTTTATGGCATATCAACCATTGTTGGTAATCTAATATCAAAATCTGTTCATTCATATATATTGAATATATAGGATTCGTAAAAAATTTGTTATTTTCAAACGAACCTGAGCTTTTTTTACACAGTTAACTGATTTTAAGTATTGCTATGTGACGTTATTAATTTAATATCAGTCATTTATTTGAACATTTAAATTGATATTTATATATGATTTGTAAGTGAATATTTTGTGAGTAAATTCATTTTTGAATGAGTTCGAACTAATTTGTTTGCACTCTAATTTGTTTGCACACTGTAAAGTGGTTATAAAGGGTAGAAGAAGGTTTGGGTCGGGTGGGTTGTTGGGAAATTATGAAATTGGTAACTGACTCCTTCTTTCTTACCTTCATTTATTTGTTTTCTTCTTTTTGTTTGTTGAAGCTGCAAAAGAATTACAGACAGAAAAGAAAAAGACAGAGATACCTTTAAACTCAATTTTTATTTCCGGGGTTTACAACTCTTTTGTGGTGTGGAATGTTTTCCTGAACTAGTAGAAATGGCCGTGCTTTCCGGTCAAGGCGTTCGAAGAATCTTAGTAATCATTTTTTGGCAAATTGTGAATTTGAGAGCCCACTATGTATGTCTGTGTTCAGTCGGTATGTCCAGCTGACGCTGTTACGAGCAGGAGAAACAACGCGTTGCTAAGGCCTCTGACCTTAGCAAACACGTGTACTCCAATTGTCAGGCGAGAGAAAAATGTGCGTCCGCTCAGTCGATGTATGTCAAGGGAACTAAGAAAGAGTTTCTCCTTGGTGCCCTCTTTTTAAACATACGCCGATTTCGCTTCCAGTCAGGGACCTTCTGGGGGGTGTCTTCGTGGTGTAATGGTTAAAGCGATGGACTGCGGAATCGTAGTACGCGAGTTCGTGCTCCAGTCGTGCTATTACGTTCACTTTCAGGCAAATACCCTTGGGAAAGGTATAAACCCCCTTATCCTCCCAGCTATGGGTTAAATAGTACCAGTACTGTTCTTCTAGGAGAATAGCTTTGGCATTAAATAACCTACAAAGGTTGATATCCCATTAAACAAAGAAACCAAACAAATCAGGGTTATTTTAGTATTTATCATTTTATTTCGTATTTATTTTATTTTTTATGCTATAGCATTTTTATTCCTTATTTAGTCCTTACAGTTATAATTATTGCTATTTAACACTAATTATTCTATTCAACACTATTCATTCATTTGCACACAGTCAATTGGTTTCAAGTATTGCAATATAGAATCGTAGTAAACGAGTTCGAACTCCAGTCGCGCTATTACGTTCACTTTCGGACAAATGCCCTTGGGAAAGGTATGAACCACCTTATCCTCCCAGCAATGGGTTAAATAGCATTACTGCTGTTCTTCTAGAAGGATGGCTTTGGCATTAAATAACTCACGAAGGTTGATATACCATTAAAGAAAGTAACCAAACTAAACCAATCCAAGTATTGCTATATAATACCAATAATTCAATTTAGGTACACGGTTAGAGTTTCAAGTATTGCTATTTAACTCTAATAATTCAATTAAACATTACTCATTCGTTTGCTCACAGTTAAATGGTTCAAAGCATTACTATGTATCGCTAACAATTCAATTAAACATCAGTTATTTGTTTACACAAAGTTAAAAGATGAAACAGTTCTATTTCTAACAATTCGATTTAGCATGTCATTTCTTTGTACACAGTTTAAATATCAAACAGTTCTATTTAACCCACAGATAGGAACCTATCTGGTGCTACCACTCCTGACCAGTGTGGACCTCAGAAAAATGGCAAAGAAGGGATACTCTCCACTTTCCAAAGCTCCTAGATTGGAGGCTCACCATCAGATTGTTTAATGTCATAATCGGGACACTCGTTAGGCGGGTTGGCTGGTTGTTTGGGTTTTATGGCATATCAGCCTTTGTTGGTTATTTAACACCAACTCCATTTTTATGAAAATAGTTCTATTTCAAACAATTCAGTTTAGGATAAGTACGCAGTTTAAATGTAAGTACAGTTTAATCGCGAAAAACATTACTATTTCAAACTATTCAGTTTAGTCAAGCAGTTCTAATTTAGCTAATTCAGTTTAGTATAAGTACAGATTTTGTTTACACACAGTTAAATGTCAAAACACTTCTATATTAAACAACTCAGTTTAGTGTTTGTGCAGTTTCAATGTCAAAAAACAGTTACATATCAAATAATTTAGTTTAGAATAAGCACGCAGTTTAAATGTAAGTACACAGTTTAATTGTCAAAAACATTTCTATTTCAAGCTATTCAGTTTAGTCAAACAATTCAGTTTAGCATTAGTATGCCGTTAGTTCTATTTAACCCACAGATAGGACAGAGTGGACATGGGAGCAATGGCAATGAAGGGGTACTCTGTATGCTCAAAAGCCCCAGTATCACTGGAACCTCACCATCAGATTGTTTAGTGTCATATCCAGGACACTCATTGGGGGGCGGGTCTTACCCCTCTGTAGAGGTGCAGTCAGTGTATTCTAAAGTCCCAGCCGACTGGGCTGATTTGCTTCAACATTTATTTTAAATTGGTCAAATGAAAACGTGTTCTGCCTTTGTTAAAGTTGTTCTAGGAACCTCTTAACTGTCTGGAAAAGAAATGAAATGATGAAGTTTATCGTTTTTACCATTTTTCAAATTAGCAAGTTTAGTTTCCTTTGCATCTTTTCCATTTCCTTATTTGACCCACTTTTCAGTTTCATTTAGCCAAGTCTGGTACATGGGCGCAAGTTCAGACAACTCAGTAAATTCAGACCGCAAAACTTTCAGGCTAACTACTTCAATAATCAAAATTACTACTATCACCCTAACATTCGTCTACGATTAGCTATTTTCTGTCCTCAATATAAAATGAAATCTTCACAACTCTAGTTTAACCTTTAATTGTAGTAATATCTTAAGCGGTCAATTGGTTTTTATTCACTCCCATCGCGCTGGAATGTCACACAAGGGTCGTTTATTGTGGAGCTAAGCTGTCTATTTGTGCATCGTAATTTCTAATAATTAAAAAAACCTGTTATTATTGAAACATTCAGCAAACATTCAGTGTTGGACATATTTTTATAATTTTGCTTTTAAATTTCTGTTAATCCCACATTCATTTCTTATTATGATGGAGAAAAACACCGAAATATAATAAAATTAAGTACATTTTGCTTTCTAGTCAAATCAAAAAGAATGCTTTCAAGGACACTTTTATTCTTGATGTTTCAATTTTAAAGGAGAATATTACCAAAATAACGGTTAACATCGTACACGTTTGATTGTTTCCCAACACCATTGAATAAGTTTTAAGTTTAATTTGATCAATAGTTATCATTTGATTTAGTTGGTTGGTTGGTTTTATGGCATCTTAACCTTTTGTGGGTTATTCATATATAGAATCCTAACAGCCACTTCGGGTCAGAGTGATCCTGGGAGTAAGGGTAATGAAGAGGTTATGGGTCTCGGATTTTTTTTTAGGTATTTTTTTTGTTGGTCGTAGGTTGTTGGTAGTCGTCCATGTTGGTGTTGGTTAATTGCTTGGTTCTATGGGGATGGTTTTGTAGTTTTTGATATATGACTCCTTTGTTCTTCTTCTTACTCAATTAACATGTCCTCTTATGGTTGGCCGGGGCAGTAAATGAACTTTAAATGGGAAAAGGCCAAGATAAGGATACTTTAAAACTTAACTTTTATTCTATAGGTCAACAATTATTTCGTGAGGGAACTTTCTTCCTGCGTCAGGAAAAACAGTCGACCCAGTTGGAAGGTGTAAAGAGATCTGGCCTAGAGATTCTTTTTGGTGCCAGGAAGCCTGTCTTTTTTAAGCATGCACGGATCGCACTTCCTGTCAGGGGCCTCTTGAGAAATTATTATTTTTGTATTATTCTATTTTTTAAAAATCTATTTATTCTATTTCTTATTCAATCCCACAGGTGACTCCACACCCCCAAGAGCTCCAGAGCCGGAACCTCATGACTTGATGCAGTTGCTAAACAAATGCTGGCGCCGAGCATACGCGGACCAGAGTTTCAGAGTGTAATTCGACACAGCACTGTGTCTACTCACTCGATTCCTTTCCCCGAGTTGCCCATGGCTGCTGGTCTACTGGACCGGGATGCACATCAGCCAGCCTTGTTCGCTGGTACGCGGATCAAATTGGGTGTGTTTTGGCTTGGTGGCAATCGGTCAAGACCACCTGATATGGATTCCGTGAAACCGGCATTTATGTCATGCGCGCTAACGCCGTTTCTCCATGAGTCTCAGGAGCCGCTCCCCTAGGCTTTAACCTTCTCAGAAGGGCTAGGTTTATCTCCTGGCGTCTGAGACACCCTTTAATGGGGGAATGCCGACGGGACCTGAAGCATTTAGGGAGCCACCGGGCATGTCTAGGCAACGGCTCTGCACTCGGACCCACCTTAAAAATGCCTTGTGCTTTACTCATCTGGCCGGTGGGATGTACGACAAATACCAGCGCTGGGCATACGTGCCGACAGGAGATAGATCTGCGCCTCTCCCAGCAGCCAATTGCCAACGTGGAATCTAAACAATCACAGCCGAAGACTCAGCATAGCCGATGCCAGATTCCAACCAAATCACAGCAGATCTCTTTAACAGCTCTTTTCAGAGCTAATTTACGAAAGTCATAACCAGCTCTTTTAAAACCTAATTTCAAAAAGCCTTATGAGGATCATCTCTGGTCTCCTTACTTCACCCCTTTGCAGATACCACGAGACGACGACGCAGCAATCAGCCCGACAAGCAGAAAACCTGCTGCATCTATTCCAACATCATCAAGCAGCAGACACATGCATCACCTACTGCATCTGTTCCGGCATCACCAAGCAGCAGACATTTGTACCAAGCCAGCACTTGCATTTTCCATTTCAGCAGACAAGACCAGCCAGCAGAACCCCAGTCCACGAGAGAGAACTCTTCTCGGACTACTATCAGCCCTCCGAGGCCATACCGACTTACCACGGTTAAGCAAGGGCTAAATAAACCGGGACATCAATCATCCAGCCTATATAACATATGCATTCACCTCTTCGACCGTCTCTAGATTCCTTACCATTCAGAATCACCTACAATCGGCACTTTAGCGCAGTTCTTGAGGAATTACACTATTGTTTTTAGGCACAACACAAATGAATTACGAAACTATTCTTTAGCAACAAAACAACGAAAGTTCTTTATTTTGACAACACACAATGAAAGTTTTTTATTTGCAGCTTTGAATATTTGGTTTGTTCTTGGTGCTGCAAGACTCGTGGTGTTTAGGCTTGTTGGATGTTTGAGACGAAATGGCTTAGCGAGGTGTTGAGATGGCAGCGTGTCGTTGGGCGTGTGAGGGAAGTATTCAAGGTCACCGTGTAGTTTTGTGTGTCGAGAGCGGAGTGGCGCTCAGATCGACATAGTAAATTTTTGGGGTGACCAGAAGTGGTGCCTGTGGAAGGCATGCTGAATGTTTCTAATTTATGTTCCACTGTGATTCCTCGTAAAGAATCCATTAGATAGTTCCCTCGTTGAGTGTCCATGTTGCTGCTGCTAGTGTTAAAGCCACAGTGAGATGTCCACACTGGGTGGCTTGTTTAGCTAAAAAGCATTGCTAAGCAGGGACGACCAGAGGCACGTCTGTTCTGGTCGCCGCCTCAAGCTGAAGAGAGTGTGTTTGGCCGCTCACCCGTTTTGCTAGCCGGAAATGAAGGTCCGGGCTGAATAGGATATGTCATCCTGATTGGGTGAAATTCAGTGTTGAATTAAATTGCGCGCCAAAACAAAATACGAGATTTTCCACTTCTCTACAGCACCGACCTTTGACCCGTCCTGATCTTCTGGACTCACTGACGCCAAGAACTTATAAACAGCCGGGTCTACGCCTTTCGACATGACAGAGATTACACAGACATTATTCAGCAACAGCGATTCTACACCCATGACCACCTTTCGTGTGTGATTCGCTCAATAAAGACCTGACATTTAAATCTTATCCTCTTGTCCTTGTCATTTGTTTTATCTTCTGTCATTCATCACTCATGTATAAACGTTTGTGGGATCGACATATTTATCGACCCTGCAACATGTCTCGGGTCTTTGAAATTATATGTCCGTTCTCACACCACGTCTGTGATTATGCTGCGGTTCGTAGCTTATAGGTCTTTATGGGATGCAATAGCTGGCACCACGCCCCCCTGATTTTGCATCCAAATTTTTTTCCTTCTCTCACAATGGTTATCTTACCAAGAGTTTGGCTTGCCCCACAGATGGGGGAGACGAAAATGATTATTTCTGGTTTTGTGCTAAACTAAGCTAAGTAAATAATTACTGCCGTGTGTAAGAATTAGGTGGGACAGAAGTAACAGGATACTCAATATCAACATAATATGATCATCTACTTAGTTTCTTTTGTCCCACTGCCCTGCCTGTATGTATTGTTGTTGCATTTCTGTCACGAATCGTTACTGGAAGTTGCATTCTTTCAAGTGACTGTTTCAGACTGACCTTATTACTTCTCATCCAGACTGACAAGTAATTGTTTCACTCGTCAAAATCATCAATGGTGACTTATATAGCTCAAAAGAAAAGGAAGAAAGGTTTAATAACAATAAATTGTCAAACAACAAAGCTTATTTTGTCCTCTTTTTTACAAATAAAAATAGAATGTTTAGATTGTTACTGAGTTACGTTTTTGTAGACGAGAAATCTGAAGAGTTTCTATTGAGCAAGCCAGGCATATCTGAACTCCCTGTATCCCGTTTAATATTGGGATTTATCGGACGCACATGGAATGGTCAAAGAGAGCCAATAATAACACTCCTAGAGATCACGTGAAGTCCCTGTGGAACCCTCTATGTAATTCAGCTTCTTTTGTCTCCATCGACCAAGCATTCAACATCTGACTATCGTTTTCTGTGGATTGATATCTTGCGACCAGCCCAAGACAGCCTGTGAGAAAGCTGCCTCTTCACTACTACCGTCGCTATGCAATGACACTAAAATCTGCTGGAGTTCAGAACCAACAACCTTATGAAGGAAACGACCGACTACTGTTAAAGCCTACCACGTGACGTTCCAGTTACGAGGACGTATTTTCAACCATCTTGTTAAGTCTGCAGAAACACGTTATCTGCAAACCATTTTCTATTATCTCGTTTCTGTCCTTGAATTAAAAAGAAATAAAAATAAAATAAATAAATTCAATGGTAGCAGTTTCCCGATAGTCCTCTGATAGGAAGCGAAATCCGTGCATGTCTGAAAAGATGGGCTTCCTGGTGCCGAAGAAAAATTCTCTCATTGAGCTGTAACGACTTTTACGGGAAGGACCTTTTTCTCTCGGTTGCTAGTAGTGAGCGTACAAGCTGATCGAGTCTTGGAGTTTAGTAACCAGCCTTATCTTCTGCTAGTTGCAGCTTCTGCTAAACACACCAATCTGAACACGCAGTGAACTTCAAACTTATAACTCACTAAAAATGATTCTCATATATTTTTACTACTTGTCTGCCAGACAAGACTATTTCTACAGGTTCAGGAAAACGTTTCACACCACAGAATAGCCGTTAAACCCTGAAATAAAGTCTGAAGTTAAAAGTGTTATGGACTCTCCCAGCTATAAATAACAGCAGGTACTGCTCTTAGGCAGAAGGCAATATTCTAGCTGACAGCCTTGACAGTCAGACCGAATAGTCTCGCTGGTAACCCTCTCATTTGTATATGTTGTATTACTGTTCTTTTGTTAATATATTTTTTTAACTCAATTCCTCTCTTTTGTCTTTATTTCTGGCCCCTAACAAGGCCACAACAACTTGGCGACGAGGACCCATGAGGACCCTAAAAGGACTACATGGAAATTGTCCATTTTGTTTCAACATTGGACACGCAAAATTCTATTTTCGTCACACTTTGTTCTACTCAAAAATACTTGGCAATCCAGAAAAGGAAACTAAACACAAAAAAGGTGTAATAAACTTACACTGAACTCGAACGCGAGCCGCTAAACTACGAGAAATCACGTTTAAACAAATATGCGCTTGTGATTCCCTGAGTGAGTAAGAAATTGAAGTTTTTAAGTCCCAGAAACTAACAAACAGTTATTGCGATTTTCTTTCTTCAAAAGATGTCGACCCTATTCATTTTTGTGCGCTTTACAACTGTCAATAACCATTTAAAAATAGTAAAAATAATAACCATTTCAAAAAAGTAAAAAAAAAAAATTTTTTTTTCGCAAATAATTGTTGTTGATGAACCTTCAAAACAAAACTTTTCTATTCGGGTAATTTGTTAGATTTTTAAAATATTCATTTTCTATGTTTTTTTTATGGAATGTTTACAATATAAATACAATGTCGAAACTTTCCGACATGTATGGATGTATTTACCAACCCTCTGCCACAGGCAGGATAGGACATAAGGTCAATTTTTAAATGGAGTAAATCTGGTTTGAATTTAAAAAAATATTTCTCCTACATTGGTTGCTTTTCTAAGGCTAAAGAACCCAGTATGTCCTACTATTTACCGGAGAAATTTCCCATAGGCATTATTGCAAAGGGGAAATGCAAAGAGTCTCGTCAAAGTTTTGAACTTGAGCTGCCATTTCTTATGACGTCAAGCGCGCCTTCAAGAAAGAGTAAGCATACAGATTATTTAACCACAAAAATTATAAAAATCATTCTAATCATAACACTTGTTACATAATTTGAACCTGTTAGGTTCAACCACAAAGTCAAAAGTAAATTCTCAGCAGCCGAATTTTTAGATATTTATATTTAAATCCTGCTGATTTCGTGATGACGTAGGAGAAGCAAGACTTAAGGCGTTGTAGGAGAAATATCCGTCATTTACAGGATGTTTCCGAATTTTTGAAAGAAAATGATCAAGAACAAATCAATGACCACAAATGATAGAGTAATGGAAATTACATCTATTGGAAGGTAAAAGGATAACATTTTAGGATTTGCAACCATTTAGTCTCAACCATGAACGAAAAATGTCAAGACAAGCCCAAGAGTACATGGTCCGCCATTCAGTTGAAGGGGCTGTTGAATGTGGCGTGCAAATGTTGCATAGCCAGAATGAAAAGGTAATAACACTTATTTATAAAAATGTAAACTCTCTTATTTATGAATAAACGACTGAAATTGTTTGTGTGTGTATGAGAGAGCGAGAGAGAGAGAGAGAGAGAGAGAGAGAGAGAGAGAGAGAGAGAAAGAGAAAGAGATAGATAGATAGGGAGAGAGAGATAGTCGGACAGTTATGAATTACACTATATATTCAGGTTGAGATACATCTTCAGGTTTACACCACGTTGCAATACATCTCCAGAGAGCCTTGCTTCTTCGTGCTTCTTTCACGGAAAACTGATACAGAGCTGGCTTCTTAACCCGGGGGCCGCCAAAATGGCGTGACTTGTCTATTCTACAAACTGCTGTGTCCGACTGACTGCTGGAGTCGAAAACTTCCGTCATTATATATTTTCCTGACGCTTACACATTTCTTCCCACGTAATTCACGAGGCATTTCCGTTGTCTTTTTTTTAGGGCACAGCCTGTTTTTTTAAATCCACACTACTCGGCCTCTCAAAGGTCAATATGTACACAAAGTTGTTCATAACACGTGTACATTCTTCCTAAGTGATTGCTTGAATCTTCTCAGTAATGGCTGGTGAGGAACTCGTTGCTGTATGATTTTTACCAATGCCATGAGCTTTAAAGTTCTTGACCAATTTGAAAATCTCACTCTGTTGGGAAATGTGTTAAAATTGAACTTCCTTCTGATCTTGAAAGCCTTTATTTCCTAAAATGTTTTCACACAAAAGATCTGCTCTATCGTCTTAGGCATGATTTTGATATATTTGGTTAAATATATCAAAATTTTATTTATTTCCCAGTAATAATATGAAAAAAAGAAAGAAAACAGGGAGGATCTTAAAGGCCGCCACTTTGTTTCAACAATTGTGAAACACCCAGTATTAAGAAATTATAATCCATTATTTCCTTTATTTTGTTGGCCCACTCGGCTGGGACTGTAGAATATACTAGATATGACACTAAACAATCTGATGGTAAGGCTCCAGCAATGCTAGAGCTTTGGGAAATGCAAAGTACCCCTTTATTGCCATCGCTCCCTGGTCCACTCTGGCCTGGAGTGGTAGTATCTGATAGGGTCCTATCTATGGGTCAAATCGAACTAAACTGCATACTTATACAAAACTGACTGTTTGAAATCATTCTGTTTTGACATTTAACTGTGTGTAAATAGATGATTGATGTTTAATCGTGAGTTATACATAGAAATATTTGGAACCATTTAACTTTGTTGACTTAACTGAATAATTTGAAATAGAACTATTTTTAACATTTAGACTGTGTACTTATGCTAAACTGAATTATTTGAAATAGAACTGTGTTTACATTTAGCTGTGTGTAAACAAAAATCTGTACTTATGCTAAACTGAAATGTTTGAAATAGAACTGTTTATATGCATAAAAATGGATTTGACATTAAATAACCTACAATGGTTGATATGCCATAAAATTAAACCAAACCAAACTAAAACAAAGTTTTTATCAAAATGACTTAATTAAGAATTAAATGACCCCAAAAGGGTTGATATACCATAAAACAAAACAACCAACCAACCAACCAACTTTCATTTTCTGGAACTGATTTCTAATTGCAATATTATATAAGCAGGTGATTTAAGATTTAATTCAGCAGTAATGATTATGCTGAATACATGATAGTAAGATCAATCTCTCTGTTCCTTTCTGACACACAAGCATGAAACAAATAGTTGGAGTCATAGCAATGCCAAAATGGGGATTACTTCCCTTGATGGCTGAAGAGTTTTGTTATCTAGTACTCAGTGGCACAAAATGTCACAGCCTCCCTATTAAATAGTTCTGCTAAAGACCACTTGGTGGCATAGTCAACAAAAATGTTGTGTTGCATGGTGTCAGATAGCATTTCTTAAACATGTAAATTGTCATTCAAAACTTCTATTTTCTTTTATATGTATGTTTATTAAAAACTCTTTCAACTACATTAGGACATTTCGCAACATTCACTCTTTATGTACTTTTTTGTAATTCATGTCATTCTTATATTTATGCCATTATCTAGTTAATTTATCATGAACTGTTCTTGCATTATCTTGTATGAGGAAATATTAAACCATACATTTCCTCTGCAACAAACCGTCCAAATCATTTGTTCTCACTCATTTATTGTTAACAAAAGTTATGATATCCAAATAAGACAAAATTATGAATATAACCTTTGGTTGTTGGTACTATAGCTTACACTACAATCTAATCAGCTGAGGTTGTAGAATAAACTGACTGGACCTCAGCAGAGGAGTACCTCCAATGAGGCTACCTGTTAGCTGTAAACCATGGTTCCTGAGGACAAGATCCTGATAGCTGAGCAGTCCATAACCCAGCAAGTGAACTAGTCAAGTGATTTGCAACACTCCACTTTGGCCCTTATTAGGCTACACGAGGGAACAGAGGGTCCTGGTCTGATCATTTGGTCAGTTAAATCAAACCCTACCACCTATATGATTGTCCCGATTGTATTCTTCAAATTGCTCTTGTGACAAACAAGTAAGTCAAAAGTAAAGTTGGCAACCATAGTCAAGGGCGACTTGAAGGCTTCTTTTTTAATTGCTATGACACCAAGGTGTAGGGGAGGGTGCTACTCCTTTCCCTGGATTGCTCTACTTTACCCTTGATCTCTACTTTATAATGGTGAGTGCTAAGAAAGGTGGCATCAAGTATCATTTTATGTGTCTTTGGTTTTATTATATCTCCTACCAAATTACTAAAAAATCAGCTCAATGTCAGAAACTATTGATACCCAAAATGGTGTTTAGTCCATTATTCTAATAGTAGATTGTGTAATTAATTTTTTACTGTACGTCAACCTGTCTAAGGTTATTTTTTGCCTAGTTAAGGAATTGCATTCATTGTATGTTCTTTTCCACATTTTTTGTATGATTGTTTCTGATGATTTTTTTTTTGCACACTGCCATATTGAATATCCAATTCAAGACTGACATTGAGTTTTTGATCAATTTATAAGAAATTCTGTTTTCTGAACAAAAAGGTGATATCATCAACAACAAAGATAAATTTTATATCCAGAAATCAATGATAGCATACAAATACAAATAGAAGTTGCTTATAAGAAAAAGTTTTTAATGAAAAATACTCAAAATAGAAGAATTCAAAGTGTCTTTCCGTTTGTAAAGAACACAACATAAAACTTCTGTCTCTTGGTATTCAGGCACAAGTTGATTTATGCAGAAAAATAGGAAAGTAACAAAGTAAAGAGTCAGTGTGATTTACTGGGAAGCAGAAAGTTTGGTTATTTGGTTAAATAGCATATCTAACCTTGTGGGTTATTCAATGCCAAATTCTGTTTACACATACATACACCCATCACACACACACACACACACACACACACACACACACACACACACACACACACACACACACATATATATATATAAGATTTGTAAGGGAATAGTTTGTGGATAACTTTATTTTTAAATGCATTAGATCTCATTTGTTTGCACACAGTTAAATGGTTTCAAGTATTGTAATCTAACACAAACAGTTCTATTTAATATTAATCATTTGTTTGAACACAGTTTGAATGGTTTCAATTATTGCTATCTTAGCACAATTGATTCTCAGCCACCACTTTATTGGCCTAATGAGACTAGGGTTCAATCCCAGGTTGAGTCATTCCAAAGGCACAAAAAATGATACTTGATGCCGCCTTTCTTAGCACTCACCATTATAAAGTAGGGATCAAGGGTAAAGTGGAGCAACCCAGGGAAAGGAGTAGCACCCTCCCCTACACCTTGGTGTCATAGCTATTGAAAAAGGAGCCTTCAAGTCACCCTTGACTACGGTTGCCAACTTTACTTACTTATATGTACCAAAGAAAAAATTCTGATAGCCTAAATCTCTGTCTTTCATTCTTCTATCATTCACAATGAGAAAAAAACTCATCATGTATGTTATTTTATTCTTCACTAATTAACTCAAATACTTTGGTAATTATCTTCTGGTGATCAGTGATTGCTTTAGCAGGAAATAAACAATAACAACAAGTCTTTTAAAAAGTCTTTTATATGTATCTACTCAACCTCTCCACACATGTGACACAAGTGTTATATAATTAAGGAATGATTTTTTTATATTAATCATTTTTTGTTATATTTTATATATTATAGTTCATCATTCAGTTTGGTAAAGCTTTGAACTATTTGAGTCTCTTAGTTCAAGTGCATAGTCATTTGGTGCAGTTTTACGCTCGTGCGCAAAGGATATGACAATCACTATTGTCATAATAAACCCCCAGACAGGTATATGGGGCTGGAGTGTGGATGACATTAGGCCCAGCAGAGATGGTCCTGAGAATTTGAGGATTTTGAAAAGACGTCAGTTGAGATTGGACCATTGAGGCGAGAGTTGGGTATTTGGCCGTTGTGAGTTGGATTTTGATCGTTGAAAGATGTAGTTGGGTTTATCAGATCTCTACAGACAGAGATCTTAAACATCACAAGATGCACTGCACATTGGGGTGGGGTCAGCATAGTATGGTTAGAAAAGACGTTTAAGAATTGTGTTTCTCCTCGTGTCTCTTTCCTCATGTCGTCAGGAATTAATAAACCTGTTCGTACCTGAAACGACAGAGTCGGCCTGTATTTGCATATATATTTGTGTATGTATTGTATTACTGTTGTGATTGATCTGATCACGGTATACAACACAAAGTCAATTTTTAAGTGGATTTTAACAGGTTTGAATTCATTGGTTTCCTTCTCCTAGACTGTTTGCTATACCAAGGCTAAAGAACCCAGTTTGCCCCACTATTTACTCATAGCTGGAGGGAGAATAGTTGGATTCATACCTTTCCTGAGGGTATTAGTGCTATGTGAAATTGTTATGTAAGATGAATGTGCCGACACCAACCTGTGTGGTTGAACGTGGATCTCCAGGCAACAAACACAACAGCTGAAATGGATTGTGCTCCTGGGGGTCACATGACTAAGAATAGTAAATATATAAATCATTCAAACTATGGTAGCATTGTGTAGTATTCATTAATCAGTGTTAGACATTGTATGAGAATGAAAACATAAGAGTTGGCAAAGATTACACTCTGAATGACCATTATAAAAAAATGAAAATAGTCTCGTCCAGGATTTGAACTTAGATCGCTGTGTCCCTTTTCTTAAGATGATAACTGTTATGCCATGAGCACTTTGAAAAAATTGTTGAACTTTTATTATTTTCCCAGATTGACTGAGAGTAGAGATTATGGGCAGTCAGGCCAGTTGTCTGAATGAGAGAACATTTCAGTTAACTGCCAATTCTAACCCAGATGGAACCTCCCCCATTCAGCAGCTTTGAGTTTGCTCTTTTGCAAACAGCATGAGTCTCACTGTCCTTTCAGCAGGTCAGTAAATCAGTCTCTCTCTCCAGCACATAGGACCAATATTCATGCTCGCTTAGTTTCCAGCATCAGAGATTTTCTTTTCAGATTAAGAGGCATGTTTAGTGTAACAATTATCATAGTAGGAAATGAAATTGGCAACCCAAGTTCAAATCCTGAACAAAGTTGTGGGCATTTTATGAATGTCCTTGGGTTAGGTAACCAGTCTAGGAGAAGGAAAGCTCTGAATTCAAACCAGATTTACTTAACTTACAAATTGACAGCGTGTCACATCCTACCTGAGGCAGAGGGGTTAGGTAAATGCATATAACACTTCAGGTACTTTTGATGACACCTGCACTTTCTCAACCTGAATGACATTGGGGTCATTTCCATATGCTTGTTTCCAGGATATCTCGATTAACATTTGAATTTGATGACATTGTCATCATATTTCAATGCAACCCAATCCAGTTAACTGGGACTGTAGACTATGCCATCTGCATTACTGCAGAGAGTTAAACCTCCCTTCCCACAATTATCCTGGATATGATACAAAACCATCAGATGATGAGGTTCCAATCCTGTAGCTTTGGAGAATGTGTAATACTCTTTCACTGCCATTACTCCCAGGCCCACTCTAACTTGGAGTGGTAGTACTTGTTAGGGTCTTGTCTATGGGTCAAATAAAACTAGAATCCTGGGTATGACAGTAAACTGCATCTGATGGTAAGACTTGAGTTCTTAAGCTTTGGAGAATGTGAAATACCTCTTCATTGCCATTACTCCCAGGTTCACTCAGACCGAATTGGTTGTACCTCTTAGGGTCTTGTCTATGGGTAAAATAGAACTGTTTAATCATTTACTATACTTGAGACTATTTAACTGTGTAAACAAATTATTAATATTGAACTGAATATTAGTACTGGATAGTAATACTTGAAATCATTTAACTGCATACAAATAGAATTATTAGTATTTGATAGAAATACTAGAAACCATTTAACTGTAAGCAAACAAATGACTGATGTTAAATTGAATTATTAGTATTTCATAGCAATACTTGGAACCATTTAACTGTTGGTGAATAGAATTATTTGTGTTAGCAGTACTTGAAACCATTTGACTGTGTGCAAAAAAATGAGCTCTGGCTTACTTAAAAAATGTTACCTACAAACTATTTGTTTACAAATTTTATAATTTAATATATATATATATATATATATATATATATATGTAGAAACAGATTCGGCATTAAATAACCTAGAAAGTTTGATATACCATAAAATACAACCAACAATGCAACATTTTGTTCAATCAATTGCCACCTGCCATATTTGTGGAAAAGGTTGTAATGAATTATTCTGGACCCCATGAATAAAATTGAGATTGATTTCATAATTATTTAACTGTAATTCCTGTTTTTCACTTCATGTTACTCACTATGACTCTGACTTGATGAATTGATTACAACTAATTTACTCCTTTAACTCAACTACCAACTATTTATACATCTTGGCTCCCAGATAAAACAGAAATGGGAGGAGGTAATATCACATTAGAAGTAGTAGGAATAGCCATATGGTCCAACTGATCCTCACAATTGTTGCTTTACACCAGACAATATTATAATCGCTAAATGTTGTAATCTGTTAGGCTATTAAATAATAGATTACATTTTATGGACAATCGTGATGTAGAAATGGGGATTCCATGGCCAAAACTTAAGCCACCCATGAATTCTAGGTAGCAGCATAAACAAAAACAATCTTAAAACAGGTATTCCATGGCCAAAATTTAGGGCCACCTGTGTATATATATTTCTAAGAGGCAGCATAAATACCAGTCGCTCGGATTCCGAGAGTTAAACTTTATAGGTAACTATTTCAATGTGAAGGTTATATAGTGTTGAGGTTATATAGTGTTGAGGTTATATAGTGTTGAGCAGAAGATTTGCTTCTGTATTGATTGATTTTAATAGCATGTCAAGTTATCTAAGTTGACATGCCATTTTATAATATAATTTTATACCAAGAGGTTACGGAATCACATTCATTGCACATACATATTTACATTTTTTGTGTTGTTGTTTCTTAAGAGGTTTTTGTTTTGATCACGGTTCAATCAAATATGAAAGTGAACTAATAAGTTCATATGATAATGTCATGTCTGCTGTTGATGAGATTTATGACCGATGGGATCCAAGCACTGCAACATGAATGGAAGAAGCATGTGGAGCAACAAGAAGGACTACACTGAAAATTAAACCTTATTTGGTCACATTCTATGCGGGTATCTTGGTCAGCCTATGAATTTTTTAGCCAAACCTAGTATGAATATTTAGAAAATAGATCTAACCCAGAGACGAGATCCTAACATGTTATAGTGGACCTGAGAATAATGATAATGAAAGAGCACTCTCTAGTCTGTAGAACTGGAGTCTCATTATCAGATGCAGTTTGGTGTCATACCGTGGACACCCGCTTCTTTGGAAGAGGGTCTTACTCTTTTGCAGAGGATACAGTTCGCATATTCTAAGCCCTGCAGTGAGTTTAATCCTAAAAGTTCAGCTGTTGTGTTGATGAATGTGGGAAAATTTATTTGCCAAGCTTAGCAGGCTAAACAAATAAGCATCAACACATTTTCTGATGTATGTAATTTAACCTTTTTGCTGTTGAATTTGTGACCTAATTTAAGTCACTTCAGTGATGCTTTTTCTAAAGAATAGAAAGACCTTCAAAAGACCTTCAAAAGAATTACATAAAATGTCAAGATAATGTAAATAAGAACTGATGTTAGAAGATTTAAAAAAAAAATTTTCTGAATAAAACCAGTAAACTTCCTGCTATATTCTCCTATTTTTGTCTATAATTAATGTTTAACTTCATGAGTTTTCATAGCAACAGTTTGAATGAAAAATATGGAAAATATAGACAAATTTAGTGTTAAAACAATGAAAAACTTCTCTAGTAATTGCAGATTGGCAAATAGAAGATAGTATAGAATACACATTTTTTTTAGCCTAAAAATAATCAACAAAAACATACATAAGAACATTCTAGAAATTTGGGATCAAAATCGCATTAGCATTTTTATATTTTTCAACCAATCAGCTAAAAACATAGAATAAGAACATTCTAGAAAATCTGGACCAGAAACTAATTAACAGAAAATTTTTTAAAGTAAAAAGTAAATTTTTATTTGTAAAAATATGAATCTGATTGGTCAAGAAATGTCTATGCGCTTGAATTTTAGGACTCGCAATAAAACTATTTTTTGATCCACTACTAAAGTATAAATAACAAAGAATTTAATCAACCAGGTCATTTTTCGGTCATTCAATTCCTTTCTTCCACAGCCAAAAAGTCATTCCGTCTACTACCAAAACGACTTTTCACTATGGGTGGCAGAGAGCCACACATTAAGACTCAAAGGAAAAGGCTTGTGACTTTCTTTTATCAATGCGACACGTTGTTGCCAAAGGCTTCAGAAAACACATGTGCAGACTTAATGAAAGTAAAGACCCATACTTATGATCTATCATTCATATACACACACACATACCCACATATGTAAGTAAAGCCAATTATCTTTACCCTCCTTACTTTAGCCAACCATGGAACCATTTATTTAATAGACTTTATTAACATGTAAACACACATACACATGTGAACAACCCTATTTTCATTTAACTGGCCATAACTGTATTTCTACCAAGGCTGCTCGCATATTATGTTTCTCATTAATTTTCATTTCTGTTTTGTTATGAATATTAAATTGTTTGTTTCTTAATGTTCATTGTTGTCTTATTCCATTTGTTTTACGTGCTTGTAAAAATTTGTGTTGTATTAGTGGTGGAACTAAATGTGAAAGTAATACTCGTAAAATATGGATGAGAACTCACTCTCACTCGCTACAAATTGGAGAGTAACATATCCACTAGACAATAACATGCACCCACTACAATAGTATGAAATTCAACTGTTTGCATGGTGCTAAGAGTTTGATAATACTCAAACACAAATAGTGAAAAGGCTAGAAAATGACTGCTGCTCTTTACAGACTGGAAATGAAAAAAAGAAAAAAAAATTAATAAAGGTCAGGTAATATCAATTATCATTTTAAAACTCTCCAAAGTGAAAAGAAATTGATTTTTAACTGTGAAAAACTGAAAACATTATTGAATGGAAATGAAATCCATTTTGCAATGCTTGAAGTGATAAAAACAGATGATGTTTGAACAAGAGTACAAGTAGTATTATCTGGAATTTTATTTGATGAAGCATTGTCAATTATTATTAATTTTTACCATTATTATAACTAATATTGATGATATGCAGAAAAATAGCAAACGTAGGTTATGAAGTGACGGATCAAATAGTTAATCCCATAAGTGAATATAACAAACTGACACAAAAGGAATGCAAGACTATGCATGATTGGGGGGAAAAGGTGATCCACTGGAAATTGTACAAAAATTTAAAATTTGACCACACTGACAAATGATATATATATTTATCAACCTCTCCTCATTAGTAGCATGTGATACAAGGTCACTTTTAAAATGAAGCTTTACAGGTTTGAATCCAGACTTTTCCTTCTCCTAGACTGGTTGCAACACCAAGATTAAAGAGCCCCATGTGTCCTACAATTTACTTATAGCTGGAGAGAGAATAGTTGAAGGCATACTTTGTGGAGATTAATAAATATAAAAATTTAAAAAATAAATTCAAACATGTAACAGTTCCCAGACACCTCTCACAGGAAGAAGGAGACAAGCATGCCTGAAAGACAGACTTACCAGCACTAAAAAGAAACTCTGCTTCACTTCTGTGGTACCCCTCAGACTGACCAGACCTCTTTCTCTTAGTTGCTTGCAAGCAGATCATGTGTCTGCCCAAGTCTCAGACTTGGTAGAAGATCATGTCACCTGCTAGCAGCAGCCTCAATTAAAAAACACCTACCAGACATTACCACAAACCTCAACTTCATAAAACCACTGAAAATGACTCTTAATAGACTTTAACTCCTTGTCTGGGAGACACGGCTATTTATATTGGTTTCAGGAAGTATTTCTATACCCACAGAATGGTAATTGAACCCAGAAATAAAATTTTGTGTTAAAAGGTATCTTTGTTTCATTTCTTTCTTCTTTTGTGGCCTTTTACAGACAAAGAAGATGCCAACAAGGTAAATGGGGTCATAAGAAGAGAACAATGGATACTACAACAACCAACAACTAATAACCACCAATGACAATAACCTATGAACCACGAACCTACGAAACTAAACAAAAACCAAATAACCAACTATAAATCTTTCTTTCCCCATACCTTTTCTAAGGGTATTAGTGCTACGTGAAATGCAAACAGTCTCACTCAGAATTTTTACTCAGTTTGTTGTGTCCATTTCCTACAACAATAACCATTATATCGCAAATGCTCTGAACAAATGGTCTATGCACAAACCAGAATCTGTCCTAGAAAATAAGATCCATAAAATTTTCTTGGCTACAAACAGATCACACAGAAAACCAGACCTAGTGTCAATTAACAAGAAAAAACAAGTGGATTTTATAAACTAGTGGACTTTGTTGTTGCAGCAGACCCTGGGCTGAAAATAAAACAAAAATATTGATAAATACTTGGATCTTTCCAGAGAACTAAAAAAGCTGTGGAACATGAGGGTGATGGTGATATCAATTATAGTTGGTGCCTTTCGGATGGTCCCCCAAAGGCTTGGAAATGAGACTGGAGGAGTTGGAGGTCAGAGCAGTGAGAATTCTGAGAAAAATCCTAGAGATGTGAGGAGACTTGCGGTCACTTTAGTAAAAACTACCAATTAAAACTGGTGAGAAAAACTCACAAAGAATAAAAAAAAATGATCATAATAGTTATTATTATCATTATTATTATTATCTATTCCTTGAGGGTTTTTCACATTGGCATTAGCTGATGGTCTTTCACTGGACTTTGAGTGACAACAAGTCTCCTCAAGTCTCCAGGACTATTCTCAGTATTCTGGCTGATCTTAATAATGTATTATTTTGGATAGTTTCCACACGTCCTGTTATTGCCAAGTCCTCCAGTCCTTTTAATAATCCTTCGGGGACTGTACCAAGAGCACCAATTATAATCGGTGTAAACATCACTTTCATGTTCCATATTTTTTCAATTCCCTAGCAAGGTCAAGGTACTAATCCTTCTTTTCACTTTCTTTCAATTTTAATCTGTGGTCAGCTGGGACAGCAAAGTCCACAATTTTGCATGTTCTCTTTTTTTCTGTTGATTATTATAAGGTCTGGTTGTCTGGCCGAGATTAGGTGATCTGTTTATATGTTAAGATCCCATAGGAGTTTATGTGTCTCATTCTTAAGGAAGATGCTGGGTTGTGCATATACCACTTGTTTGTATGGCCAAATTTAAATTTCTTTTAGAACTCCCAATGGATCACTTTGCCCACCCAGTTGTGTCTAGTCTGATACTCCGTCTGTGCCAATTTGCTGCATTCACTTATTATGTGATCAATCATTTCATCTCTATCACCACATAACCTACATTTGCTGTTTTGTTGGGTCTTATCAATTCTTGCTTTAATAGGATTGGTTCTTATGGCGTTGTTTTGTGCTGCTATTAGGAAAGATTCAGTTTTTCTCTTAAGGTTTTCCTTTCTTAGCTACGTCGAGGTTTTCTCGTATGAGATGTTGTAAAAAAGCAGAAGTCATTTGTTTTCACAGTTTAAATGTTAAATAATTCTAACCCATAGATAGGACCCTATCAGGTGCTACCACTTCAGGTCAGACTGGACCTGGGAGCAATGGCAATGAAGGAGTACTCTGCACTCCCTAAATCTCCAATATATCACCATCATGACAGTTGGAGAAGTTGCAAGAAAAAGCAACTGAAATTAGAATGAATAATAATAATAATAATATTATTGATTCTAATTTCAGTTGGTTTTTCTTGCAACTTCTCCAGCTGTCATTCTACAGCTGTTAGCAAACAGCATAGATCAGAAATAAAGAATATGCCTCTCATGGGATACAAACAGACATATGTTTATTATTGGACTGTCTGAGATTTGATAAAAAGCAACAAAAATTAAGATGAAAGAAATATTTATCAAAAATTATTTTATATTCAAGTATATTTGAAATCCATTAGGAGCAAATAAAAGAATGTTTCTGTATTCACATACACATATGGGTATACACAAAAATATATAGGGATAAATTGATAATTGTTCTCTTTTTCTGAATATCAGAATAATCAAATATAAATTGGAACAGACTTACACCGACTGAATCTCTGCAGAGGTGTAAGACTTGTAGGGAACGAATAAATAAATTAAAAAAATTTAAAATTAAAAATAAAAAAATATAAAAAAATAAAAAACTATTAAATTTGCAGAAACTCCCAGAGGTCCCTAACAGGAAAAGGAGATGATGCATGCATAAAAGAAAAAAGGCATCCTCTTGACAAAGAGGAATATACTTTCTTTCTCTTTCAGGCGGTGATCAGCGGATTGATAACATCATTGCTGGCGTGTCTGGGCACCATGCATACATCTTTGGACGTAGCGTTGATTAGCCCCTTTCACCCAGTAGCAGCTCTCTCTCGGTTAGCATTATGCTGAAACATACAAGATCCACAAATGAACTACAAACTAACTCTTACCAGACTTTGACAAACTTCCAAAAGAAAACTAACCCTTATGGAAACCTGAAATACCAAATGAGGACAAATACAGACATGAAATGATTTAACGTATTTTTGACACCCTAACTGGGGGATTCAATCATTTCAATGTATTCAGGAAAAATTCCCTCATCCACGGAATGGTTGTTGAACCCAGTAAATAAAGGAAAGTATAAAAGAAACGTCTTCGTCTCTTATCTGTTGCTGTCTATTTCTTTTGTATAATTCTTTTTGGGACTTTTTGGGGCAAGGCGTTACACCGACTAACCAATGTAGGGGTAAAATAAAATAACCAAAATATGGAGTCAGATATCTAACGGCAACATAGCCTTGCCCATTGCCCTTGACCTTCAGAAACAAACTAACTCCACAGACTCCCCCAATGAGTGTCCTAGATATGACATTAAACTATATGATGGTGACATATTGGAGATTTAGGGAGTGCAAAGTACTCTTTCATTGCCATTGCTCCTAGGTCCACTCTGAACTGGAGTGATAGCACTTGATAGGGTCCTATATATGGGTTAAATAGAACTGTTTGACATTTAAACTGTGAAAACAAATGACTTCTGCTAAATTGAATTGTTAGAAATAGAACAGTTTGATCATTTAACTGCGTGCAATCAAATGACTGATGTTTAATTGAATTGTTTGTAATGCATAGCAATTCTTGGACCCATTTAATTTTGACTTATGCTAAATTGAATCATTTGAAATAGAACTGTTTGAACATTTAATTGTGTGTAAACAAATGACTGATGTTAGTGATACATAGGAATACTTAGGACAATGTTAAGTTATATTTACAAATTATATATATCTACTATATATGAATAGATTGGATTCGGCATTAAATAACCTACAATGGTTTATATGCCATAAAACCAAACCACACACAAACCCTATATATTGGAAGGCAATTATCTACTCAACTTTTTAACAGCAGGTAAATTTGAACTGAGAAATTAAATAAAACTGGACAATATGATAATAAATGATTTTTACTATGCTTGAAAAAAATTTTAAAGGTGTTGCATCACTCTATATAGGTGATCTAATCAATATGAGTGATTGATTTTAATGGTATGTCAACCTGTCTAAGGTTATTTTATCCCTACAAGTTAAAGAATTGTATTTATTGTATGTTTATATTTATACTTTTTGTGTAGTTGTTTTTTTATGTTGGTTTTACTCAGGGTCCTATCAAATATGAGTAATTATTAGAAAATAGAACTATTTGACCCATAGATGGAACTCCAATAGGTGTTATCACTCCAAGTCAGAGAAGACCTGGGAGTAAAAGGAATGAATGAGTACTCTACACTCCCCAAATCTCCAGAACTAGAGCCTCACTATTAAATGTAGTTAGTGTCATTTTCAGGACACTCTCTTTTGTGTATATAGGGGGGTCTTATCTACTTTCACGGGATACATTTGGCATATTTTAAGCCTTGCCAACTGTGCACCTATTCAATAGGAATCAAAGCCATTAATAACAGCTTTTGAGATCATTGCACTCTGGAAAAATGTTCTTTGAGTAGGAATTAATTATATAAAGTGCAGAAGAAAAAGTTAGGAAAATGGTAATAACAGCTCCATCTAGCTAATGTCTTACGGATTTTTTATTTATTTTAGATATGATCAGTTACGATTATGGCTTGGACACACGATACATTTGTTGATAAATGATTTTTAAGATTGGTGAATCTGTACTTTCTACACACAGATTTTTGTGTTCATTTCTTGTTATGGTGGAATGATAGAATTTTCAACTCAAAGCAATATTGATTTTCTATAACAGATTCACCAGTCTTAAAAATTGTTTCAACTGCAAGTGCATGATGTGCACTGGTTCAAGCCATCATCAGTTCAAAATTTGGGATGTATTTCTGCAGTACCATAGAAATTCCCCTTTTGATATAGCATGAAGCTGTACCTTTATATAGGGTTGTAAAAAAAATAAAAAAACAAACAAAAAAAACAAGGGGGTGTCCTCATGGGGTATTGGTTAAAGCGATGGACTGTGGAATCATAGTGAATTCAAACTCCAGTCGCACTATTATGTTACCCTTTTGGACAAATACCCTTAGGAAAGGTATGAACCCTCTTATCCTTCCAGCCATGGGTTAAATAGTACCACGACTGTTCTTCTTGAAGAATGGCTTTCACATTAAATAACTTACAAAGGTTGATATGCCATTAAACAAAGAACCCCCCCCCCAAAAAAAACAAGCAAACAGCAGGATACTTGAAAGGATCATCAACAATAACGACTTGTCTCTTTAATAAGAAATCCCAAACCCAACTTGATCCATCTTCAGGCACCTACTCAGCAATTGATCTAACTCGATGATCCTCAAATCTTCTTGGACTACACCTGGAGAGTACACAATGACTCAAGTAGCAGCAATCATTTCCCAATTTTGATGGAGGGGCTACGTTGTGAAGAAGAATATCTCCTCCAATGGAGGTAAAACAAAGAAAACTGGGAAAAATTCCAAACACTATGTCTGTGTAGGGACATAATGTGATCTAAAGATCCCTTGCCCTATGAGATTAAGTTAACAGTGGTCACATAACCCTCAGCTTCCACCTTTGCCATTATTTCTTTGCACTGTTGAAAAAGCTTGTAGCAAGTGGACAGTGGCAGAAGTCAAACCTATTCCTGATATGTCCGGACCAGGATAGAACATCACTACCCAGTGGGTAAAGCAATTCAAACCAACTAAGATGGTGGATGGTTGGTTGTTTGGTTGTTTGGGTTTTATGGCATATCAACCTTTGTAGGCTATTTAACACAAAATCCATTTTTATGAAAATAGTTCTATTTCAAACAATTCAGTTTAACATAATACACAGTTTAATTGTCAAAAACATTTCTATTTCAAGCTATTCAGTTTAGTATAAATAAGAACAGCAACACCTGATAACAAATCACAATACTGAATGCCAAGAAGTGCATTTCAAAGAACTCAGCCTCATATAAGCAGAACAGATTATATGGTTCAATGAAGAATGCATAAAGGCTATCTGCTTACGATGAGCACAAATTTAAAGATGACCCAACAACCTCCTATCTAAACTCATACAAATACCATGGAGCCAAAGTATGGAGAGTAATCAAGAAAGCCAAGAGAAATTCCTGGCAAAATTATGAGAGGATAGTACAAATCCAGATAACTATTGTCTCATTGCCTTGACAAGTTGCCTCAGCAAAACTATGGAACTGTGTTCAGTAACAGACATGGTTCTTACAGTCAGACAGACTAATCAACAACCTTCAATTTAGATTCCATAAAAAAAGAGGAACTATAGACCATCTGGTTTATCCTGAGACTGTCATAAGGGAAGCTTCTATAAAAAAAAGAGCACTTGACAACCATCTTTTTTGATCTGGAAAAAGCATATGACTCAACATGGATGTATGGTATTATGAGAGATCAGCATAATCTTGACCAAAGAGGAAGACTGCCAGGCTTCCTAAGCAAATTTCTCTTGTAAACTTCTAGGTTCATGTTGGAATCATCCTCTCTGACTAATACAACTAAGAGGAAAGGATCCCACAAGGAAGCATCCTTATAGTAATCCTTTTTTGTATAGAAATTAACAGCATCATTAAATATCTTAACCCTGGAATAGACAGCACCCTGTATGTTGATGATCTCATGATATGCTACAGATCTAAATACAATCACATATTAGAACATCAACACCAACTGAATGTAGACAAGATCAATAGATGGGCAACAAACAACAGTTAAAGATTCTCCAGATTAAAAACCCAATGTGTGCACTTCTATTCACTGAGGAAAATGCACAACTATCCAGCCATTAAACTGGAAGGAACTAAAATACTCATTGTTGATGAATATAAATTCCTTGGTGTTATATTTAATAAAACATTGTCTTTTATCCTTCACTTGAAATACATGAAATCAAAAAGCAACAAAGTGTGTTGGTCTTTACAGAATAGGGAGCCAACTGAAAAATCCTTCTAAGATGGTACAGATCTGCTCACGACTGGACTATGTCAGTTTTGTATACAGATTAGCCAAGTGGTCTTACTTCAAAAAGCTAGTCTAAACACAATGAAGGCTTAAGACCAGTCTTTAGAGCGTTCAAAACTTATTTTGAGTAAAGCTTGTATGCAGAGACTCATGAAGCTCCCCTACAACTCAGAAGTGAAAAACTTGCCCTAAAATACTATACAAAGCTTAAATCCTGCCGATCCTACACAATTGTATCTTCAAACCAAGATACAAGTAGTGTTTTACAAAAAAGCAAAATCAATAAAACCTTTTGACATTTGAATTGAACTGATCCTAGAAGAATCTAAAATCTCTCTCACCAACATACACCTAGAGTAAAGGTTATCATCATTGGAAATGAACACAGGGAACCGTGTTCAAATCCTGGATGAGGCTATTTGCATTTCACATAGCACTAATACATTTGGGAAAGGTATGAATCCACTAATTCTCCCTCCAGTTATGGGAAAATAGTTGGGCAGACTGGGTTCTTTGACCTTGGTTAGGCAACCAGCCTAGGAGAAGGAAAACTCTGAATTCAAACCTGTTCAACTCTGCTTAAATTGATCTTGTGTCACATCCTGCCTGAGTTTGGTAAATACATACAGGTAATTGCTAATGTGTGTGCGTGTGTGTGTGTGTGTATTATAACATTGTTAGCAAGGAATCACAAGGTGCAAACAGATGTTATAACTCCCTCCCCCCACAAAAAACACACAGCCAGAAGAGAGATGAGCCGTCAGAGTTCAAAATCTCATCCAGTAGGCTAGGTGTAACAAGATTTAGCATCTCCAACCGAAAACAACACTTAAATAGGACTTGATGAGGTCACCAGACTTGACTGGTCATCTTAGATGTGGTGAGACACCTTGGAATGACAGCCAGTTTAGGAAAAGGAAAACTCTGAACCTGTTCAAACCTATTAAACTCTCCTTAAAAATTCACATTGTGTCATATCCTGCTTGTGTGGAGGGTTCGTGTTAATACATAATTGAAACCATTATACCAAAAACACCACCTTGGATTATTAAAAAACCTAAAGTAATCCTCAAATTAAGTGAACTCACCAAAATAAAAACCCATACCAGCACTTATTAAGACGAACTCCACAATATTCTAGAACATCATCCTGACAACCTCTGCATCTTTACAGATGGCTCCGAGGACAATGATAAAACAGCATGCACAGCCATTTTAAACAAGAAAATTATAAAAGCATTTCCAAAGGAAGCTAATTTATCATTAAAACCATTATCAACAAAAATCTAATCATAAATGTACAACATACCTTATTTCCTAACCTATAGGCATAAAAAATCCCAGATGGGTTGTTATGCTGTTAAAATCAGTTAAACCAAAAAAATCTATCAAGATGTTGAACACTTCAACTATCCAACGCTAGTCCAATCTCACAACACCTCAAAACACATTCGTACCCTTGCTCCAAATACAGAAAAATATACAAAGAAAAACTCCAAATTCTTGAAGCTTTATATTATAGGACTTTACACTCCAATAAATTATTTTGGGCAGTATGCCACTTGTTCCCACAAAGATGGCAGACGCTCACATATTCAGTCTCGGAAAACCATTGGCCAGGAGAACCATGTGACATGTTTAAAACTACGTCCGCGCGTAAATTCTAGTCCTGCGTTTTTGAGCCACCTACAAGACGCGTATTTTCTATAAATACGTCGTCTTCAAACACCCTTGCTCTCTTTTACCAAATTTCTTCGCAGCGGCAACACACCACCTCCAGCGTGAATCAACAGGAGTGAAAGGCAACATAGATGGGCCTCGCAGACATTCATATACAATGACTATGAGACGCTTTCCAGTCTCAGTCAAACTGCCCGTTTCTAATAATAAAAAAAGGACATTTTAAACATGCAATTCTTTTAGGGCTTAGTTGTGTTAGACACACACACACACACACACACACACACACACACAAACTCACACATATACACACACTATTATTTTGTTAGTAGAGTTAGTAATTTCTTTTATGTATCAATGTAAGTTTTATTATTATAGTATATAAATTTGTTTTTGTTCGTCGCCTTGTTTTAAATGTTCATTTTGTCCGTGCCGTTTTACAACCTTTATTTGTTTCATATCTTTTACTCATTTTGTTGCATATTCTTCACTCATTGGCTTCCTTCATTTACTACTTTATCCATGTGCCTATATTATATTATGCCTATATTATTCTACCTTTTATTCTAAACTAAACACTCTATATCAAACCTCAACATTAAACTTGTGGGGAAGCATAAATATCAAACCTTATTCTAAATATATAAACTAAATATAAAAATAGTTGGGGAATATAAATAAATAGCCAAAATACATCCACATTCCCCTACAATATATAAAGATTAAAAAATCTTCCTTTAAAAAATCAACTTTGAACATAGCCACATTCTAAAATGTCTTTAATACTTTTCCAATTCTTCTTCTTACCTCTTGTTGAATTTGTAGATTCCCCAACCACTTGTTCTACCACCAACTTTTTATATCAGTGTATTTGAATTGTCATTGTCTTCTGTCATTTCATTATTCGTTCCTCAGTAAATGTCTTGAGTTGGAACCAAAAATACTTGGGGAAAAATACAGCACCTCCCTGAATTCATTCCATTCAGAAGTCAACATTGTATTTTATAAAGAGAAACTCAAAGAATGTGAAAGATCAAAAATCATAAAAAACAAAAAGGAATCAAACTGAACAATACAGTTTTTAAAAAATTAAACATACAAAAATCAAATATATGAAGACTTGAACAGATCAACATTAAAATAGGCAGATACAAATATGTTTAAAAGAGAAAATGTTGCATATATATATATATAAATAAAATGAGGCTTGGTAAAACACTATGAGAATATTTACATTTTTCTAAATGCTGACTGTAAATATTACACATTTCCCTTAAGTTTGGAGGGAGTGGTGGTTACAGTTGCTACTTACAAATTAATGAAAAAAATTACAATTCACATAAGAATCTGAAAATTGATACATATTGTGAAACAGAAAGTTATGTTAAAAGGCTTGTTAATGATTGTGATCTTGAACATTTTTAAAGTCTATAAAAAGCAATTATAACCATTGATTAGCATTCAACTTATAACTAATTAATTTTGAACCTTCTGGCAGGCTATCCGAACATCTTTGCGAACAAGCCTGGACCGATAAGCTGGACGATTGTGAAAAATTCTCATCTACAAGATCGATGATGAATTGCAGACAATGAAGCTCATGAATGAGGCAGGGGACCCCCTTTGGATACCAATCTCAGAGAAACTTCACACATGAGTACAATTCAGGGTGTGGAACTGGCTTAACCCACACTGTGTGAATGTCATCAAATACATACACTCAACTTATAAATATATATGAGAAGGAGAGGATAATTTGGAAAATCAGAGTGACATCTTTCATGAATTTTTAAATGAATCCATCATCAAAAATAGATCTACATTTCAAGGGAGAGAATTGTAATATTTTATTTTGACCAAATGTATGTTTAATTTTTTAAAAACTGTATTGTTCAGTTTGATTCCTTTTGGTTTTTTATGACTTTTGATCTTTCACATTCTTTGAGTTCCTCTTTATAAAATACATTGTTGAAATTTACAGTTGGTTGATCAGTTGGTTTTTATGGCATAACAGCCTTTGTGTGTTATTTAATGCCAAGTCCTGTTATATATATATATATATATATATATATATATATAAGCAAATGGTCTGAGAGAACCTCATTTTTAAACAAGTTATAGGTCATTTGTTTTCAAAGAGTTAACAGTTTCAAGTACTTCTAATACTAATAATTCTATTTAATATTAATCATTTATTTGCATAGATTTAAACGGTTTCAGATATTGCTATTTAACATTAGTAATTCTATTTATCAAGAATTCCAATGAGATATAGATAATTTGATCACAGTTGTAGGGTTTGAAATTGCTAATAATAATAATAATAATAATCCTTAGTAAATGATTGAATAGTTTTATTTAACTCTTAGATTTGACCCTGACAGGCACTATCATTACAGGTGAAGAAGTACTCCATATTCCATTGAACTCCAGGACAGGAGCCTCACCATTAGTTACAGTTTAGTGTCATACACAAGACACTCAGTGGGGGCTGGGGGATTTTACCCTTCTGCACATGTGCAATTGGTATATTTTACAACCCCAGCCGACAGGGTAGCAAAATTTCCAGGAAAGAACAGAACATTGCAGACCTGAAAATAAATATGCTTACTGCCATAACTTCTTAGACCATAACTTTAAGAAAAAAAAATGCATCTTTGATAGAAAAACAAAATCTGTCACAACCAGTTGAATCGACAAGCAGCCAGCAGTTACTTTACGTCCAAATTCTTACATCAATATTTATAGAATGAGTAATACTAAAATTTTTTATTGGAAAAATGCTAAAATGTCATAGCAAGCCTGGGTTCTTTAGTCTTACAAAGACAACCAGTCTATGAGAAGGCCACCCAGTCAGCTGGGGCTGTAGGATGCACCGACTGCATCTCTGCAGAGGGGTAAGATCCCCCACTATTAATAAGCATCCTGGATATGACACATTAACAAAAGGGCAAATTGTAGTCTGCCCTGTTACATTAAGAAGAAAGGAAATACAGGAATGAGGACGAGTTTCAAGAAGTTTAATGACAGCCAGAAAGATAACCCTTGTACTGTGAGTTCGTACATTGAAGAAAACAGTTGCAAATGATTAAGCCGGAATTAAACATCTAACCTTGAAGTTTCGAGGACCAGTGGGTCTAGGAGGAATGAATAAATGATGAAAAAATGAACTCCTAAAGGAAAACTGGCCCAAAAGTTGAATGTGCTCATCTCATGTTGTGATGGTATGTTACTGCTGCCGGGATTGTCAAGAAGAGTCAGTGAAGAAGAGAGTCAGTCTGTCCTGCTCGTAAAATATGTGAGAAAAAGAGGAGGAAAGAATGTTACACCACCTTTTATATTGCATGGGGGAAGTCATCTGGGCAGAATGGCATGAATTATTCTCATTGGACGAAATATATAAATTTGAAACCCCAATGGCAAAACGATTCCTGCACTAAATAATAATTTGAAATTCTTTCTTTCTGCTACAACACTAAATTGTATCTGATGATGAGGCTCCAGCTCTGAATATTTGAGGAATGTGGAATATTACTTCATCGCCATTACCACCAGTTCCACTCTGACTTGGAGTGGTAGTACTAGTTAGGGTCCCATCTATGGGTTAAATAGAATAAGTGTCCTGGTTATGACACTAAACTGACCCAGAGTGGCAGTAGTACCTGTTAGAGTCCCATGTATAAGTCAAAAAGAACTATATAATCACATTTACTATGCTTGAAACAATTTAACTGTGAGCAAACAACAAATAGTAATAGTTGAAATTATTTAACTGTGTGCAAACAAATGAACTCTTGCTTGTTTAAAAATATTACCTACAAACTATATGTTTACAAATCATATATAAATATAAAGAGGATTTGGCATTAAATAATCTATGGGTTGATATGCCATAAAAATCAACCAACCTAAGAGAAAGAAAATTTTGAATTCAAACCAGCTATATTTTGTCTAAAAAAATTTTGCCCAGTCGGCTGGTGCTGTAAAATACACTGACTGCACCTCTGCAGAGGGGTAAGACCCCACACACCTATGAGTGTCCTGGATATGACACTAAACAATCTGATGGTGAGGTTCCAGTAGTGCTGGACATATCAACCGATAAGTTGCGGGGTACCCCTTCATTGCCATTGCTCCCAGGTCCACTCTGGCCTGTAATGGTAGCACCTGATAGGGCCTTATCTATGGGTTAAATAGAACTGCATACTTATGCTAAACTGAATTGTTTGAATTAGAACTGTTTGACTAAACTGAATAGCTTGAAATAGAAATGTTTTTGACAAATAAACTGTACTTACATTTAAACTGCGTACTTAGGCTAAACTGAATGGTTTGAAATGGAACTGTTTTTGACATTGAAACTATACTTACACTAAACTGAATTGTTTAATATAGAACTGTTTTGACATTTAACTGTGTGTAAACAAAATCTGTACTTGTACTGAACTGAATTGTTTGAAATAGAACTATTTGCATAAAAATGGATTTGGCGTTAAATAACCTACAAAGGTTAATATGCCATATAAAACCAACCAACCAACCAAATCAAAAAACTTGACCTTGTGTCAGATTCTGTCCATAGCAGAAGTTTTAGGTAAATACATAAAATGTCATAGCAACATTCAAAGTTGGTATACACATATGCAGATTTAAAGGTGAAAATGATCCTCAAAACTAGAAGAACCAAATTTACAGATTGCTTTAAATTTATTTGAGTTTAAAATAAACAAATGTTTTGTATTACCATAATATATGCATTGTGTTTCATATATGCATATGTTTACTTAGCTTGATATACACTGATTTTTTAAATCTTTTGTGTTGAGGTGTGTGATTGTTTTTTTTCATGGACACATATGCACATATATACAAGGCTATTTCAATAAATAAGGTAAATTTTGCCTACATAGTTGACAAGAGAAAGCAGGGTTTACAGTTGCACTTTAAAAAAAAAAAAATCACCAGTGATGGGTCCTTTCATATCCCAGAAGACAATCAGCATCACCATTTTTACTGACTGCTGCAGCAGGAACTTTTTCTTTACTAGAGAGGCAGTGTGTTTCCATTCCATGGACTGTCTTTTCAACTCAGACTTGTAGTGGCAAACCAATGTCTAACCCACTTGTAAACATTATTTTGATTAAAACATGCTACATTATCAAGGCTAATCTTTGTAAACTGGCAGTCTTATGATGGCTGAAGTAGTTGGGTATTTTTAATGCCAATTATTTCATTAGACAGGGAGGCCTACTTTAGAAAGAAAATTGATTTACCACAATCCTTCCAAATTTTTCATGTAGCCTCATGTCAAACTCTGCTTAATAAG
This sequence comes from Sepioteuthis lessoniana, assembly GCA_963585895.1. Classification (NCBI taxonomy): domain Eukaryota; kingdom Metazoa; phylum Mollusca; class Cephalopoda; order Myopsida; family Loliginidae; genus Sepioteuthis; species Sepioteuthis lessoniana. Next base: position 23,745,404 of record OY757920.1, read on the forward strand.
TATGTATAATGATCTATTTTAAAGATACTTGTAAAATCTATTTTTAAAGATATCTGTATTTAAAGATACTTGTCTGAATTTTTGAGATGAAGCTTGATGATTTTTTTAATTCAGGTTTTTCAGACTATTGTCTTCATCTTTATTGATATATTCACAACTTTTTGGTCAATATGTCCTCCGGCCTTCTTCAGGTGTTTGTCGAATTCGGGAGACTACATGTAACTTTGAACCATGTCCTTTATTTAATCCATAGGGGTCATTTGTTCTAATTTCTGTTAACCATAACCGGGTAAAAGTGCTAAGTATTTCTGTATTGGTACTCGTCTGCAGTCAGGATGAACCTGCAACCTCCAGCAGGTTATGCTATGTGTCTAGCAGGACACATAGCATAACAGTTATAGGCATCAGTTCCTTAAGCTTTTAAAGAAACAATCATCTGGAGGTTGCAGGTTCAATCCTGACTGCAGATGAGTAACAATACAGGAATACCTAGCACTTATATCTGATTAGGGTTAACGGAATCAGAACAAGCGACCCCTGTGGATTAAATAAAGGACGTGGTTTGAAATTCCATGTAGGCTCTCAAGTTCAACAAACACCTGAAGAAGGCCCGAAAAATTGTGAATATATCAATAAAGATGAAGACAATAGTCCGAAAAACCTGAATGATAAAAACAAAAGATACTTATAAAATCTGGAAACAACAGTGCAAGTGAGGAATCTCCATGATGTAGCGGCAAACATGCAGGACTGCAAGTTCAAAATCCAGTCACATTATTGTATTTACTTTTAGACTAATACTCTTGGGAAAGGCATGAACCTCACTTATTTCCCCTTAATTATAGATTAAATAATACCACTACCATTCTTTTACAAGGATGGCTTTGGTATTAAATAACCCATGAAACTTGATATTCCATTAAAAAAAGAAAGCAAAGCAAACCTAAGTGCTAATGTAATGTTCTTGAACAAGCTTTAACAAGTGAGAAGGAAATAGAAAAAGAAAATGTTTGGATATCCCAGTAATTCAATATAAAGATATATAAACATTTGACATGTAAGTTGTAGAAAAGACATTATGTAGTACAACTGAGACAGTTATATGCACTAATAATAAATTGTAAACAAGTTTTATTTAATACCACAGATAATGGTTGTTCTTAAATATTAGAAACTATAATTATAAAGGAGAAAATAAAAAATACATGAAATAAAAAGCATTTAAACTCTAAATACATTTCATGACTAATAAATATGAAGACTCAAACAATTGCAAACAGTTTACATGAACTGGGCTGGTTTTCTAGCTCATAAGCAAATGAAAATAAGAAATTCAAATTTTAAATGTAAAATATCACAAAAAAAGAACTAATACAGGATGTGCTGTCACCTGTGTGATGCAAATGAATTTAAGCAAGTGGTAATGGTAGCTCCATCTAGCAAATGTCTAACCTTTTTATTTATTTTTTTATTCAGATATGATCAGTTACAATCTTGGCCTGGACTGGTGTAGCATATGTTTGCAGTGAATCTGTACTTGCTACACGGAGAGTTTTTTGTGCTCATTTCATGTAATATAGGAATGATGCTTTTCTGGATAGAATTTTTAACCAATAGCAGCAGCATCAATTTTCGATCCAGAACAGCATCATTCCCATGTAACATGAAATGAACACAAAAATCTCTCTGTAGCAAGTAGTGATTCACCAGTCATAAAAAAAACAGTTTCAAAAACAAATGCACAATGTGTACCTGTCCAAGCAATGATAAGTAAGTCAGCGACCATAGTCAAGGGTGACCAGAAGGCTCCCTTTTCAATAGCTACTACACCGAGGTGTAGGAGAGGGCACTACTCCTTTCCCTGGATTGCTCCACTTTACCCTTGATACATACCTTATATTGCTGAGTGTGAAGCAAGGACTTAATAAGTACCATTTTTATAGTCTTTGGTATAACATGACCTAGGATTGAACCCAGGTCTCCTGGACCATTGCTGAAAATAACTGAAAAAAGAAAAAAAAAAGATGCTAAATTGAGCTACCATCATTACTTGTCTAAGTTCATTTGCACCACACAGGTGACAGTTTGAACCATGAGAGGTATTTGTTACACCCTTTACATCATAGTTTCTCTGAATTCAGAAATAACATCTTAACTTTACCCTTGAAAATGACCAATGTTGGTAGAAGGCACTCAGAAACAAAATATTGGGCAATTTCTAAAAACTTGTATGAAAATAAGGGAAAATCAGTAAAAAAAACTATCAAAATAAACCTTGTCTGGGGTCTTTTATAAAACTTGTTTAAAAAAGAATTTGCTACCAAAATATAATTTAATTTTTTTAATAATAAATTTTAGATGCAGTGAGTCAATAAGGAGAATTTATTTCTTTAATTTTGACCTTTTTTAAAAATAATTTATCTTATAAAATAATGATGGAATTAAAAACAAAAAGAAGTACAGAGCAATCATTTCTAGTCTACAATCTCAGCTTAAAGAATTAGAAATATTACAGCTAGGAATGGCAAAGGAAACTCCCTGAAACAGCCATTTAACCTTTTGGGACTCACTTCAAAGGTCAGTAGTCCCTGAAGCAATCTGACAGAGTAGGGAGGCTGCTTGAACATTCAGTATACTGAATATTTTGATTGCAATAAGCATAAAAAGAAATCTGTCTGATAATCCCCAGTCTGCCTGATGATGATGTCTCAATTTGTTGTTAAAATTACAGAAGGAGAATTGTGAACGATTATGGTTATAGTTTCTGGATTAAGCATTTTTTTTTAATTAAACGGATTTAAAAAGAATTTTTCTTGCTCACTAAATTAAACAAAAATTTAAAATGCCACTATAACTGAAACTGACAATATTTTGTAACCCCAAACATTCTTATATTAAATATCTATATTAAAATAAGTTATGAATTACTGGTTAAATCTATGTATTAATTAATATAATGAGCTGAAGCACATGTTGATAATAGGTAAAATATCAAGACTTGGATTGTAATTAGGTATAATAACAATAAAATGTTTCCTGAGTATTGATGGTGAGCTTGTAAATGTTATTTCTGTCAGAGTCAAGTTACATGAAATTGGAAGTGCCCATCGTATAATGGTTATCTTCATAGGAAATGGACACAGCGACATGAATTCAAATCTTGGACAAAGCTGATTGCATTTCACAAAGCACTAATACCCTTAGGAAAAGAATGAATCTGATTATTTTCCCTCTAGCTATGGGTGAGTAGTAGGGCAAACTGGGATCCTTAGCCTTGGTTAAGCAATCCTTTTAGAAGGAAAACTCTGAATTCAAACCTGTTAATCTCTGCTTAAAAAATTGACCTTGTGTCACAGCCAGCCTAAGCAGAAGGGTTGGTAAATACATACAGGAAATTACTGATGTATGTGTGTATTGTAATATTGTTAGCAAGCAGTCATAGGATGCAAATAGATAAGTTATAACCCCCACCAAAAAAAAACAAAAAACAGCAGCCCGAAGAGAGTTGAGTTGACAGAGTTTAAAATCTCATCCAATACGCTAGGTGTAACAAGATATAGCACCCCAAACTAAAAACAGCAGTTAAATAAGATTTGATGAGGTCACCAAATGCAACTGGTCATCTAAGTGGTAACAAGATAATGCCACTTACACAAGGTAGAAACAGGGTTTCAGTATTCTGTGAATCCCAATAAAAGAAGCTGGGTTTTCAATTCTTTCTCTTTGGTAGTTGGGGACACAAGGAAATAAGTAGTCACTTGGACGGAGAGTAACTGAACCATTCAATGATCCAAGAAGAGCTAGTTCTTACTAGAACGAAAAATCTACCCATAATCCATTTCCACATTTTAGGAGGTGCCCGTGGTGTAATGGTTATCGTCGTAGGAATTGAACACGACGATACAAGTTCAAATCCTGGACGAGACTGATTGCATTTCACATAGCACTAATATCCTTGGGAAAGGTATGAATCCAATTATTCTCCCTCCAGCTTTGGGTAAATAGTAGGACAGATTAGGTTCTTCAGCCTTGGTGATGCAACTAGTCTAGGAGAAGGAAAACTCTGAATTCAAACCTGTTAAACTCTGCTTAAAAATTGACCTTGTGTCATATCCTGCCCGAGCGGAGGGGTTGGTAAATATGATAATCCATTTCCACAGACTGCCACAGCCTCAAAATCTCCAATAGTTCATATCTTTAACTCAGAGAGTATATGTATCCTGAAAAGACCTCAAATTTTTAGTGGAAAATCATTGTTTCTACACAGCTTAATGGCATTTTAATAAAATGTTTTACAATAAAATGATTTATTGTTTAGACTTCCACTTAATGAGAGCTCTCACTCTCCCCATAAAGAACACATTTTTTATGTGTTAAACCTCCTTCTCAATCTAGTGAGTATAAATGCCAAATTTGCTAGCTTTTTAGATAAAGATTCTTGCCATTCTGTCACACTATTTGGATTCATAACAGAATAGTGAGGAATTTCGTAGCTATAGTAACACAAGGCATTATTTGAGTAAACAAAAGGGAAGATGAAAAAAGTAAAGAGAGCCTAAATTAGAAGGAAAGAGAAACTGAAAAAGAGAGCAAAAACATACAGTAATGCAGAGAGGAAATACTGTAGTATAGAAAGAGGGAAAAAAAAGAAAAAAGTGAAAAAGCGAGAGAGTGAGAGAAAGAGACCGACCAACAGACAAAGATGAAGTGCTGTTTCAGATATAAATAATTGTCATTTAAGAAAAGAAGTTATATATTTGCCATTGACATCAAGCAGAAACCTGGATTTTGAAGACTGATTTTTATGGCAAGTAGGTTTATATTGTTTGGCAGACTAGTTCAACACAATCTTCTTACCTCTATTTTTCCCCAGTTAGATTTTGTGTTGTACTGGTAAATGTCTAATCAATTTGTTGTTTGCAATACTTTTTATCTATGAGTTATCTCCCTTGTAATGTAATTTTTTTTTGCTGATAAAATGACAATAACTTCCCTTGCTTTGAATTTTTATTCAAGAAATTTCTAACCTCAAAGGTATGAGTTATAGTAAGTAAACTCTGCCACGAGGCCACATTAATAGAGCATCCTAGAAAGAATAAACTTACTAGCAATGGCTTGCTCGCTATGAATTTATTTTTGGTATCCTTTCAAGATAATATTTAAGAATTATACTTAGAAATGATTGTTAAGTTTGTGGGCTAGGGTATAAGGCCATTAGTTACAGTTCCAACTAAATTTACATGCAATTAAACACTTTGAATAATTACACTAAAAATTTAAAGTTCATAACTTCTTTTTCTCATCTTCAGAAGCTTGAAACTTGACAGCAGTTTTTGAGGAAATAGACAATACTCCCATTGTGCAGTTATCGGGTTTGGTTTTGGTTTTGTGGCATATCTTCTATTTTAGGTTATTTAATGCCAAATCAGGTTTATACATATACATTACATATATATGATAGGTAAACATAAATCAACAAAGTCAAATGGTTCTGAGTGTTGCAATGTATCACTAACAATTCAATTAAACATCAGTTGTTTGTTTACACACAGTTAAATGACCAAACAGTTCTATTTCTAACAATTCAATTAAGCATGTCATTTGTTTATACTCTGTTTAAATGTCAATTTTATTTTACCCATACATAGAACCCTTTTAGGTGCTACCAATCCAGGCCAGAATGGACCTCGGAGTGATGGCAATGAAGAATTACTCCGCATTCCCCAAAATTCCAGCATTATTGGAGCCTAACCATGAGATTATTTAGTGTCATATCCTGGACACTCTTTGAGAGGAAGGGGGTCTTATCCCTCTGTAGAGATGCAGTCAGTGTATTCTACAGGTCCAGCTGACTGGGCTATGCAGTTACCTAGAATCAAGGGCTTATCTAAGTAGATCCATAAGTACATGGTGGAAACCTTAAAGAAGAATGCCTCTTTCTGTAAGCATGGTTAAAAACTGAACAGCTTAATGAATAATAGACTATGACATACATTTCTTCAACAACTGCTGATTTGCATGATTTCATTTTCTAAAATAGAAAAAACAAAATTGTTATAAAGTTCAAATTTTCTGTGTAATTATTCAGCGATTTGAACAGCATGTAAATTTAGCTGAAACTGTAATTCATTGTATCATTGCCTCATCAACATGGCATCATCTCAAACATCAATACATATTACACTTCTTAAATACAAGACGGATTTGTTGTTTCTTTAGATAAGAAAAGTTTATTTCTGACTGCAATATTTCAGAGCAGTCAGCCATCGCAACACAAGAGATAGAGAGAATTAAAGATATTAGTTCTTAAATAGAAACACTATAACTCTCATTTGTGAAAAATGAGCGATCAAAACAGGACTCGCTCCTTCGCCCCAGAGGGCCAAAATCTCTGAACTCAACCGACTATCTCTGACTCTCAGCTCTGAACTGCACCAACTAAAATAACTTCCAAAAGAATCTCCTGCTTATATAATATATTATCTCATTAACTAATGATGACAAGAACACATGTCATTGTGTCATTAAAAAAAAAAAAAAAGAAATTTGCATACCTAATAGCTAAATCAGTTGTTATTGAATTCAAAATGTGTTTATGTTGAACATTCGGCCTCTTTATGGATTTCAAAACAGAACTTTTGTTATGACAGGCTAACTGTCGTCCCATAATTATATTACATCATAACCTTTTGCCTTGACCTGGAAATTTATCGATCTCTTCTAATATAGAATACTATCCAAAACATTGGAGAAAAGTATGTGTGAACTGAATGTAGTATAGACATTTGTTTTTTACAAATAGATAGAATCATAAAAAGAAATGTCCACTATATACAACGGGATTATTTTGGAGAAAAGTGGGAAGTCATTTTTTTCCTGAACTTTAAAATAGCAATTCATAAACTATTAAAAATTGATGGATCGTATGCTGATCTTAAAAGCTATAATCATTCAGTTCAATTTTTGATGAAATGCAGCCCTTTTTGCAAATAGTGGTTAAAATACAGTATTGTTCATAAGTACAACCCTAAAAATTTTTTAAATAAAAAGTTAATTTTCTTTTAAACCAAACACACCAGGATTTTATTATTTCTAGTGAAACATTATAAAAAGAAAATGGAGATCATTACATATCATTTATTACCACATTCAATAGTATTGAAACTATGACAAAAAATAAAATTACAACACCTCTATAACCAAATATAAAATTAGATAAATTAAAGAGGGTGTACTAATTTTTGGACTCCTGTATATTTATGTTTTTGGTTCAATGCTGTAGAATTTGGTAATATAATACCTAATGATATCTGTTTTAATTTGATAAGGTTTAGCCAGAAATAATAAAATCTTTAGTTAAAAAAAAATTAAATGTGTACTTATTCATAGACATTTCTGGACAAGCTAATGATCTTCAGCAAGAATTATGGAATTACAGCCTAAGTCAGCCTAGTCACACAAGTGGACTTTAATATCAGATATGGATACAACTATATCTTCTTGCTTGTAATATTAAAAAAAAAAAACAACTCTTTAAAATTTACTGAATAGATGTATGTTACAACAGGGAAGGCATTTTTTGTATTTATACAAATCAAATTCCAAGCATAATATTATTATTTATTATCACAGTTTCTGTTAAAAAAATGAAATTAAAAAAATAGGCCAAACAAAAAATAATAAGGAAAAAAAAAGAAAAAAAAACTAAAATAGTAAAGAAAAAAAAAAAAAAACCCAAAAAAAAATAAACCAAAAAAACAAAAACAACGAAAAGTCCTTGAAATTCCAACATTGGAATTAGTTCATTGAGTCTAGCGAAGTTACCGACCATTTTCTCAATGATGAGAAAAAATGTTAAGTCTTGCATTTTGCTGACCCAATCAGTTTTTGCTAGATGGGCCCTATAAAAACTGTTTGAGATAATCAAGTAATTTTAATTTTTCTTGTGTTCCATTTTAGGTCATTAGCTGGCTTTTTTTTATACATTGGGAACAATTTTAAAAATCTTTTGACAGCATTAATAAAATCATTACTTGAAGATTGAAAAAAAATGTTTAAAAATATTATAATCTTTCAATTAAAAATTGATGTCTAATTTTATATGTAAACCTATTTCAACCAAGATAGTCCAAATTAAAAGAGTGACCTGCAGGTGAATTTTTTTAGACCATAGGTTTTTAATGCAGATTTCATTGGAGAACAGGAAAAGTTTTGGTAAATAAGCCTAATGATACCTGCATTGGAAAACTGAGGTCTAAAAGTTTGGCTTTGGGTTACTCTAATCATGCTTTTACCCTGGACTAAAATATTTAGGTTATTTTTGTAGACAGGTTTTTAATTCTGTCATTATTTGTTTGTCTCATTATAATTTTCTTTGATTTCTGCTTTACAATTATTTTGTAAATTACTCTACCAAAACAACTCAACAAAATGGATAAGCATTTTAAAATTCCAAATACTGAAAGTAAAACAAAAAAGAAAAAAAAGGGATATAAAAGAACTACAAACTCTTATTATATAAAGTTAAGCAGCAATGAGCCTACTCAGTACTTGGGTAACCATTTAGAAACACCAGGTACCATAAGCGATCTGAGTCCTGTATACCAGATTAAGCAAAACTTAGTAAATTCTAAGTCATAGAGAATTGGGGACACAACTTGCCTTCAAAGAATAAAACAGTCTATTATAAATCATTTCATTAGTTCTTATCTCAATGATATACACCTGAAGAATAAATACAGTAACACCATAACTAACAGACTAAAGGATAAGTTTAAAGATATGATTTGGACTGCTATGTGTCTATAACTTTTCTTAGTTCATTTTATAGATCAGCTAGTATGATCAACCAGACTTTAACAAGAAGAAGCAAATTTAAATCTTACAGAAGGCTTATCTTTATATTATTCCCAATCCTCAGTGATTAATGACTGAATGAATTGTGATAGATAGAAAATAAAAATGAAAGGAAATATTTGTTTAAATTTTCTTTGTTTAAACTTATAGCAATATTAATGCTGTCAAAAGTGTTGAGAAAGTTGTTTCAATATCATCATCATCTGAGTACCGATTTTTCTTTTTTTGTTGTAATAAACTTTGGATATAGTTCCTCCACATTGAACCAAGGATGATGTAAAAAAATAGATCTGACATCCAAATATTACCAACGTGGTTGAATATTGTGGCCATTGTAACAGAAAAGGTTCAAGCAGAACAAAGTGCCAGCCTTGAATCCCTGGATTGTCTCTTGATGGTTAACGGGAGCTTGGCACACGGGGCACGACACGAGAGACATCAAAGTCCGCAGGCACTTACGACTGATGGTAATATGCCGGTCCTCGTCTCCCAGAGTTGGGAAATCGAGGGGCACAGAGTAACCATTCTGCATTTTGACGTTATTGTTACTCAAGCAAGAAACGTTCGTGTTGCGATTGGCTGCACCCATATCCTTCTGCGGAGATTCGCAGCTCGAGTTCATAGTTGGGGAGAACTGAGGTAGAACAGGAGGAGGAGGAGGAGGAGGTGGTGGTGGTGCAGTGGGAGGGGCAGTTGATGGTGGCGGAGGAGGTGGAAGTGGTGGTGCAGGGGGTGCTGGATTGCCCACATCAGACGAAATACTGAGGCAGCTGCTTACAGGTGTCATGGTGATTGATCGATCATCGGCTGGGTATGAAACAGGTGTTGGGGGGTGAGGGATATGGTTCTCTTCGGAACGTTCTTGTTTGACCCACACAGGTGGCAAAAGTCCATGGGGACCAGATATTTGCTTGTTTGGATCAAATGTATTGTCCAGCAGTTTCAAAGATGGCTGAAAGATTAAAGAAAAGATGATTAGTTTTAACAAATTTCATGGGCTTTTTATATTAACTAACTCAACCCATGGAAATTCCATGGTTTAATTAGTATTTTTAAATAATAATATACAATATCTAGTTCATACACACACACATATATATATAAGAAAAGAAAATTTTATTCACTTAAATCTTACATTTAAATGTTTCCTAAAAGTAGTTCATTGTAGTGTTCTGACTTTCTTCAATGTTGAATTTCACAGCTTTCATATTAAATTCATTGAAATGATTTTAAGTATTTAGACAAAAGAAAATGTTGATAAAAAATGTTGATATTTATAGACTGTCACTGCATCCCACCATCTTAAAGTGCATCAAAAAAAGATATATATATATTTTTCTTTCATTTCTTTGTTGATGGCATATCAATTTTTGTGATTCATCGAATGCCAAAGCCATCCTTTTAGAAAAACTAGTGATATCATTTAACCCATAGCTGAGTTGGGGTGGGAGGATAACAGGGTTCATATCTTTGATATGATATCTTGTTATGAAAATTTCAAATTTCTCATCCATTCTTTTGAATATTTTATCCATATTCATTCAGAAACATTTAAAGTTTGGTTTTGGTTTCTGTTGTACCCCTACATAATGGACTTGCCCTCCTCCATAAATACATGTCAACGAGAGCGTCAGACGGAGTTCACCAATCAGCATGATACAATCAGGTATGATACCATTTGCATAGTGGATGGATAGTCACTACCCCACTGGACTCTCAGCTTCCTATCAACTAACTACTGTTTAACCAGGTTCACTTGTATCTTGTTTCTGTTACTTGAATATATATGTTTTTCTATCAACCCTTTTTGCGTTCCCCGTGTCTTTCTTTTTTCAGCATCACAACAGTTTCTTTGTTTAATGGTATATCAACCTTCATGAGTTATTTAATGCCAAAGTCATCCTTGTGGAAGAATAGTAGTGATACTATTTAACCAGAAGCTGGAAGGGATAAGGGGGTTCATGCCTTCCCAAAGGTATATGTCAGAAAGGGAACACAATAGGAGTTTGAACTCATTTACTATAATGTTGCAGTCCAGCACATTAGTCACTTTGCCATGGGGACTTCCCACATTACATTTAAGTAATTTTGCGTTTATATTGTACTTATAAAATATCAAAAACTTAATGTTCTGTATTTTCTTATGTTGAATATTTTTTAAATATCAAACTAAAGGTAAAATTAAATGAAGATAATAATTTGTCTTTGCTAAAAATAATCTAAAACATTGATAAATTATAGAGTTTAGAATAAGAGAAAATTTTATTTTCAATATGCCACCAGAATATTTCCTATTCACCATTAAATAAACATAGGATTTTATTTCTTATCAAAAAGACAAATACAAGAAAATTAAGTAATTACATTTTTGCAAGAAGAACAAAGAAAAAGATCAGTATATGAGAGTAAGAACTAAAAATTACAAACAGTAATAAACAATTTAGTAGAAGAGAACATTCAATGATTAATCTACAATGGGAGTCAAAATGGAAAGAGAATACTTTTGGAATTACTATACAATTATAAAAGGGTGGGTTGGGTATTTTTGGCATATAACCTTGGTAGGTTATTTAATACACGGACACACACACATATATGTGTGTGTTTGTGTGTGTGTGTGTGCAATTTGTAAACAAATAGTTTGTAGGTAACATTTTTAAACAAGCTAGAACTCATTTGTTTGCTCACAGTTAAATGATTTCAAGTATTTCTATCTTGCACTAATAATTCTATTTGCACACAGTTAAATAGTTTCAAGTTTAGTAAGTGATTAAACAGTTCTATTTGACCCATAGATGAGACCCTAACAGGTAGTACAACTCTAGGTCAAAGTGGACCTGGGAGTAATGGCAAGGAAAGGGTTCTCCAAAGCTCCAGGACGGGAGCCTTACCATCAGATGTCATTTATTGTTTATACCCAGGACACTAGTTCTACTTGACCCACGGATGAGACCCCAACAGGTATTACCACTCCAGGTCAGAGAGGACCTGGGAGCAATGGCAAGGAAGGGGTTCTCCAAAGCTCCAAGACAGGAGTCATGCACAGGACGCTCATTGGATGCGTGTGTGGGTGTGCGTGGTCTTACCCCTCGGCAGAGTTGCAGTTGCTGTATTCTACAGCCCCAGCTGACTGGGTTGTAATTAGTATTTAATACAATTATTATAATAGTTTATCTATGAAATCAATAAATGAGAGAAATATTTCAGTAATTTTGCAATTATGTTGTATTTATAAAATATCAAAACCTTTTTATTAACCTGTATTTTTTGTGTATGTTCAGTATTTTTTAAAAATTCAACTAAAGATAAAATTAAATAGAGATATTTAGAAAACTGGATCAAAATAGTTAATGCTTTTTTAGTTACTGAAGAATATTAATCTCAAAGAGAAATCCAAAATGTATCAAACTTTTCATATTTGATTTTAAGTCAATGATCACTGGATATATATAGTATATTTTTACCAGACATTGGCATAATGGTTATAGTGTTCTCCAGTGGCCCAGGAGACTTGGGTTCAATACCAGGTCAAGTCATACCAAAGACTCAAAAAATGGTACTTGATGTCTCTTTGCTTAACACTCAACATTATAAGGTACAGATCAAGGGTAAAGTGGGTCAATCCTGGGAAGGAGTAGCACCCTCCCCTACACCTTCGTGTAGTAGCTATCGAAAAGGGAGCCTTCAGGTCACCTTCGACTATGGTTGCCAACCTTATTACTTAATCTCAGGCCAATTAAAATCAATTATTCTCATTGGATAAAACAATAACAATAAAACCCATCCTTCTGATTAGTTAAATAATATTAGTCAAAAGTGAAGACTGAAACCAATCACGATTGGATAAAATCCCAGCAGTGGATTGTATAAAAGCTTCCACTTATGTAGGCACACTTGAACTCTTGTAACCATCCAAGAATTTAACAGAAATCCCACCTGGAAATTGATCACTCTTGTCTGGGTCCCTGAGAGAGAAAGTCTGATGTTGCAATGACCTAAAACTTTCTATGATCCCAGGAAATATACTACTACCCAGGCATTCCAGGGCACAGAAAACATATTGCGTATATAATAATTTCAGATAAAATTTTCAATTAAACCTGATCCAAACTTTTTATGTTTAATGATTTAATAAAAGCTTAATTTCTGTTCTACATTTATCAAATGCCCAACAATTTTAGGAGATATTTCTTTCATGCTGGTTACCTTTTTTCCAGGGCACACATAGCTCCATATCTTGACACATCAATGCATTGTCACATGGTTTGGAAAGCACTATATAAATATTAATTATCTGCCCTTAATTGGAGAGATATTATCTCCTTTAGACTGGTAAGGGGTACTTTGATTTGCACCCCTCCAATAGTCACAAGCAAAGGTATGAAATTCAAAGAGACTTCCTATTGTTTATTGAGCGTCACTACCAGATTCAAATAAGATGTTACAAACTTTTATTTCAATGTTTTGAAATGATGGGTCTATCATCATGGAAAATTTAATAAATTCTTTAAAAACAAATGCCTTTGTATTTTGTGTTCTTTTCTTTACATCTACTATAACACAAGAGTAAACTTGCTTCAGAAGCCAATTTGCTTATATAGTGAGATTGTCTGAAGATGAAGCACCTAAGATTGCAGATGGATTTACAAGTGTATTGAATTCAATGACCTCTGAAAAGAACTTCAGTGACTTTATACTAGATTGAATTAAACTTTGTAAATAACTACAAGGTAGATAAGGTAAATCAATAAGTTCATAGCCTAATAGCTATATATATATAGTTTGCTATATTTATAGATAAAGAGTAATCAATATTGGTGATAGAGCATATATAGATCTATGTGGTGCATACAATAAGTTTCTAGACTTTTTTGTATGGGCATTTAAAATTGTTGTAGACACTTGAAAATTCAGTATGTTATTGCTATATATCTTATAAGATGACTAATCAATTTTTATGATTTAAGGTTCAAATGAACAGCTACAGCAGCAATTGGAATACACCCTACTAAAGCCTGATTGTCACAGCTGGTGAATTTCAAAAATGCAATCTGGACGTGAGGACACTTTAGAAGAACGATATACGATAAAATTCTGTTTTATACTTGGAAAAAATGCCACAGAAACGTATGGAATGCTTCAGATTGCTTTTCGACCATCTTGCATGAATCGAGCATCAGTTTCTGAGTGGCATAAGAGATTCAAGGAAAGCAGGGAGTCTGTGAGGGATGATGAGAGGTGTGGGAGGAGTAAGGAAGTCAATAGACCAGTGTTGATTGACCAAAGGGTTAGGGTTACTATGTTGAGGTTTTAAGGGAGTTCAGGAAGAGATTCTGTTAGAAGAGGCCAGCACTCTTCAAATCGGTGAGTGGCATTTCCAGCAGGACAATGCACCAGTCCACAATTCCATCCTTGTCACAGACTATTTGACCAAGATGGGCATCAAGACAGTTCCTCACCCTCCCTATAGTCCAGACCTTGCCCCCTGTAACTTTTGGTTAATCCCTAAGCTCAGAGGCTGTTGTTATGAGACAATTGAGGAGATAAAGAGGCTGTGACGAAGGTCATTGAAATGCTCACAGAAGAGGACTTCCGTGGGGCCTTCCAGAAGTTGTTGGAATGGTACAAGTGCATTGTAGCTGGAGGAGATTACTTCGAAGGGGACAAAAGTTTCATGTGTGTACTATCAATAAAAGTGCCCATACGAAAAAGTCTGGAAACTTATTTAATGATTCTCGTAAGTTAGAATAGCATAGACATAGAGTCAATGGCAGTTTCTCGCCTATAGGATGATCAGATCAAATACTTCATTCTTTATTTTTAATGGCATATCAACCTTAATGGGATATTTAATGTCAAAGCCATAGTGATACTATTTAACCCATTAGCTGTGGGGGACAAGGGGGTTCAATATCTTTCCCAGTGATATTAGTCTGAAAGCATGATTGGTGTTTGAACACATGCACTTCAAGGCCACAGTCCAGCTCTTTAGCCATTACGCCATGGGAACTACCCATGCTAACCTAACACCCACACAAATACACATATATATTAAGGCAAGTTTTATTAAAGATAATGGAACACTGTTTACTATTTTTACTGGTAATTTTTCAAGTCTTCTTGTGTTGGGATTCAGGTGGTAAAGTAAATGGCCCATATCTTTTGCCCAAACGCTTTCGACCATACTTTTTGATTGTCATCAGAGGTAGTGTAGTTTGACTTGACAGTGTGAATTTTTATTGTTTTAATCATTTGTAGTGTTTTGTTTTGAAGTTGTTGGTTGGAACATAGAGAGAGAGAGAGAGAGAGAGGGAGATACTCTGAAATATTCTCTTGAATTAAATGAATAACAATAAAAATAAGATGTAATATATATTCGAAGATTAAATATGCACTTATATGAGCTAAGTTTCCAATCTCATACTTCCAATTCCAGTTCATGCCAAAATGTTTATGAAACTTACTAATCAATAAATTGATTTCCTTACCATGAGGTGGGGTCTGGTCATGTTTATTGAGTTTAGATGCTCTGGAGGACGAGAATTCTGATTTGGGTAAGCAAGTGGGAAGCTAAAAATGTTAAAAAATAGAAAAAAATGAAATATAAAAAAAGTGTATATAAAACTCATCAGGATTTTCAACATTTTTATAATTTTCACACAAATCAGTTTTAACTTATTGTGCGTAAAAGATCATGTGGAAAGCAAAATAACTTTTAAAGTAGATCTGGGGCCAATTAAGATTTTTTTCCCAATGTTAACTCAATCATTATGAGAATTAATAGCTTATTCTAGTTTATTTATTCATAATTTATAGCTTGACAAAATGAACATTGGATTTTTTGTATAGTTCTAGTTTTCCATTGGGTAAGATGCTGCCCCATCCATGAATACTTTATTTTAAAATATCATTTTATGTTAAGTATTGAGTCTGGAACTAAGACCCGACAATGAACTTAAAAGAAAATACAAATAAACTGTAATTTTAACTCATATTTCCTTCTTCTTAATTTTGAGTTGCTTTCTTTTTAATTGAAACTTACTAAACTGTTAATTTACAATAAGAAACAGATTGGAAATACTAAAAGATAAGTTCTTAGTGAGTGGCAATAAAAAAACGATTAGAATTAAATAAGATTAAAGGTAAAAGAAAATACTAATCAAAATTAATTGTTTACATGTTTTATCAAAAACATAAGAAAAAAAAAACAGAAACAAAAAAATTGTTTAGCAATATATGAGCATTATAGAGAAACCATTATTTATAGTTTAACACATACACAGGAAAAAGTTGAGCCTCTTATTTTGACTCCAAAAAATGTAATTTCCCTGAAATTATACAATGTATTTAAAAGTAGATTTTGTTTTTAAGACTTGCAGGTGAGGGTGCTGAAAAGTTCTCAGCTAGAGTGATCCAGAGCTATAAAATACACATACTATTCCAAATGTTCATTGCGTAGTTCAACACACTCAGCACATCATTTAACCAATTTTACCTTCTCTTCATTCCTCCAACAGAAAAAAAAAAAAAGTTTGCCTTTTGGTTGGTCTGGGAACTTTTCAGCCCCCCTTTGTAAGACACTTCTTTTGGGTGAAGATATTTTTTACATAACAGATCAATATCAAAAAGTCAAAGTATAGCATAATTTTGGATTTAAAAGACAAATTAATTATTTTTTTAAAATGAAATAAAATCACTATTAAAGAAAGTATGACATAAATACACAGGACATATGCTCATTGTCAACTTAGAAAAAAAATCATTAATATACCGGAAATTCTTTAGACAATAAAATCTCTTTATGTTCTAGATTTTACATTCATATGTCTATAAATCATTTTAAATATTATCTCAAACAAATCTATTTGACCTGTACATGGGACCCTAACAGGTACTACCACACAAAGTTAGAGGGGACTTGGAAGGTTTGGCTTTGTTTGATTTTATAGCATATCAACCATTGTAGGTTATTTAATGCCAAATCCATTTTTATTCATATAAACAGTTCTATTTCAAACAATTCAGTTTAGTATAAGTACAGTTTTTTTGTTTATACACAGTTAAATGTAAAAACAGTTCTATTTCAAATAATTCATTAAGACATAAGTATGCAGTTTAAAAATCAAAACTTCTATTTCAAATAATTCAGTTTGGCATAAGCACACAGTTTTTTTGTTTACACACAGTTAAATGTAAAAACAGTTAATTTCAAACAATTCAGTTTAGTGTAAGTACACAGTTTAGTTTTATTTGACCCATAGATAGGACCATATCTGGTGCTACCACTCTGGGCTGGAGTAGACCTGAGAGTGATGGCAGTAAAGGGGTACTCCACATTCTCCAAAGCACCAGCATTACTGGAGCCTCACCATCAAATTTTTTAGTGTCATATCCAGGCTACATGTGTGTGGGGAGTCTTACCTCTCTGCAATAATGAAGTCAATGTATTCTGCAGTACCATGTTAACAGCACCATGTACTTGGAAGTAAGAGTAACAAAGTAGTGACTCAACACTCCCCTAGAGCTCTAGAAGTGGAGCCTCACAACCTGATGCCTAGGACATTGTCCATTTGATTGGTAGTAGTTTGGTTTGGTTTATTTCTTTAATGGCATATCAACTCATTACGGGTAAGTTAATGTTGAAATTTGATTCATTTATAATTTTTGATTACAACTATTCCTATTTTCAACATTTCATTTATTCTTTTTAAATCACACTTTTCATTTTACTATAATAATAATAATAATAATAATAATAATAATAATAATAATAATAATAATAAAGACCTTGCTAGAGAACTGACAAAATTATGGCACATGAAAGTGATGGTGATACCAATTGTAATTGGCATGCTCAGTACAGTCACCAAAAATAGGTACAGGGCCTGGAGGAGTTGGAAATTAGAAGATGAATAAAGACCATCCAAACTACAACATTGTTGAGATTGCCCAGAATACTAAGAAGAGTCCTACAGACTTGAGGAGACTTGCTGTCACTCAGACTCAAGTGGAAAACCATCAGCTAATGCTGGTGTGAAAAACTCTCAAAAGAGTCAAATAATAATAATAATCTGTTTGCACAGTCATGATATCAAGTATTTCTATCTAATACTAATAATCTATACATAATCATATGGTGTAAAGTAACAATACCTATTTAATAATAGTTATTTGTTTACACACAGTTCAAGTATTCCAAACTAACACCAATAATTTGCAAGCAATGATAGTTTCAAATAACTAATAAAAATCCTTAGTAAACAATTATTCAAACCAGCTGAATTCGGCTTGAAAATCAATCTTGAGTTACATTGTGCCAGCAGTGGAGGGGTTGGGTATTGTGAAGGAGGCATGCTTAGTGTAATAGTTATCATCACAGGAAATGGAATCAGCAACCAGAGTTCAAATCCTGGCTGAGGCCATCTGTGTTTCACTTAACACTAAGGCCCTTGAGAAAGGTATGAATCCATCTATTCTCCTACAGCTATAAGAAAATAGTAGGACAGATTAAATTTTTTAGCCTTGGTAAGAAGAAGGGAAACTTTGAATTCAGACTAGCTGTACTCTGCTTGAAAATTGACTTTGTGCCATATCCTGTTTATGGCAGAAAGGTTGGGTAAATACATAGTTCTGAATTATGCCACAGCTCAGCTAAGCTTAGAAAATAATAAGTAAAAAAATCAATAAGACAGTGTTTCATCTGATGATAAATTCAAGATAACAGTGTCATTCCTTCTTAAAAAGAAATCTAAAGTGTGCAGTGTAGGGTTCAAATACTTACTTCATGGCATCAGTAGACTGTGGAGGTAAATGGCACTGAGGGTTGTAGTTGGAGGTGAATGTTGGGAACGGTTTGTTATTCACCCAATCAGGGGGTGGTGGTGGGGGTGCTGTGCTGCCCGTGTTGCTCTTGTGTCGCTTAGCCTTGTAGATTCTGCGATTATTATGCCGTTTCCACTGGTCTTCACCCCAGTGCCGACAAATACTGCATACGTCCTCCTGGCTACAAGTGCGGCATGATGCACACAGCTTGTGATTGTCCCAGCTTGCAAAAAGGTGACCACATTGACCCCGATGCTGAGGCATCAGGTCACTGCCACTAAAAAGGAAATAAACAGATGAATAGATTAGAATAAAAAAAAATGATATGACTATTAATCATGTCAGTGTGTGTGGGTTAAAAAGGGAAACAAAAGAAAAGATATAACAAATACAAAGAAAAAGTGAAGAAAAGAATTATACAGTTAGCTAGGTACATCTAAACTACCTGGGTCCTGCCAGAAAAAAAAAAAAATATATTTTTGAAAATTTTTTCAAAAATATTTGTTTCTGTTTAGCATATAGAAAACTTATTGCTACTCAGGCAAAAAAAAAAATTGATTTTCCATGATATTATAAAGGGGGTTCTGTATTATAAACACTGCTGAAATGATCTCTGACTTCCCAACATACATGTATACCTGTTATCTTTCCTTTGGGTTTTATTTACAAATATCACCTTTGAAATGGTGAAACTTGGGTCTGAATAGATTTTTCCCATACGTACTATTATGGATTTTCCTCCTTGGAAATAACAAAAATAAAAACAAGCCCAAGTTAACTGGTATAGAGTGTGGAAGCAAAATTAAGAATATTCTATTCTATCATAAAAGAAGATTAATTTTAATTTAAAAAAATAAACAACAAAATAAGAAGATAGACACTAAACAGTATATTTACTCAATATGGCCACCATTTTTTTCAATTATTGTATCAACACACTTTCAAATCGATTTGCATACCTTCAAAATAAATTCTTCAGACATTTTATTCCATTCCTCCTCAATAGCAGTCTTAAATGAACCAATATTTACAAGTTGCATTTGATTTGTTTTCTAAAATGCCCCATATAGCATAATCAAGGCCATAAAGAAACTCCAATAATTTCGGAAATTTTTTGGCTTGGTTTCAGCATTAAGTAAATCATAGAATTTTTGTCATTTCTTTTTTTGCTCACTCATGTCGGACTGGATTTTTTGAAAAAGTGCTTGAGTAACAAAGCTATTCATGAAAATTTATATTTATTGCAGTTTTTTCAAAAATTAGACTAAAAAACATTTTGAAAATTATTCCATATTTTGCTTCCGCACCCTGTGTACATGTGTGTTGGAAAGTCGGAGATTGTTTTGACAGAGTATTTATATTGTAAACAAGATCCTATCTTTCTAAAATCAAAGAAGATCAATATTTTTCAAAACTGATAAACCACATTAGATGGTCTTCTGAATGCTCAACAACAAAAATTAGTCACAAAATTTAAAAAGATATTTTTTTGACATTAGTTGTACTATGAATAGGATTTATTAAACAAATACATTTAATACCTTTATACACACTAATCATTACACAGTGACACTGTAAATTCTGACAATATAGTTAAAAAAGAAGATTTATCTATATAATAAATTGTGTGTGTGACCTTTCCTGCTTCTTTATTCATTTATAATACATTTTAGGTAGAGAGCAATTTGATTCAAGCCACTAGTACAAAAAGATACATATCAATATCTAATAAGTTTTAGCAGTAGAGAACAAATACTTTAATACATACAGAGTGTGTTTAAAAAAAAAGTATCAATACTAAAGCTATATCTACCAAGAGAGAAATGAATAATAAATACATTAATTTTCTTCAAAATAGTCTCTTTGGAATCCACGATTCCAGTGGGTTTTCCATTACTTGAAGCAGCTCTAAAAGTCCTCTTTTGATGAGGAATAAAGCTGTGCCAACATATTACTTTTAATATCCTCCATATTTTCAAATCTTACTCAGGAGACTAATTTACAGTTTATGAAACCAGAAAAATTCACAGAGAACTCTGAGGCGGGGGTCTCTGTTTTGTCAAAAAACATCAGTAAATCTTATGAAAATTCACCAAATATCTTTTTGGTCCATCTGTCTACCATCAAATGATTCAAGAATTGATGCTTGCTAAATCTAATGGTATTGCTGAAATCTTGGTGTTAAATAAGATTAGTTGAATCTTTTATTTGGCACAAAGTTTAGTTTATTTATATTGTCCTCGGAGTGGGAGTGTTGTGTCTAACTGAGGTCAAATGTGATTGACTGACATGTAGTAATCACTGAGATCTGATGAGAGCTTAGACCTCATAGAGGAATTTTAAGGTCATGTAACTATGAATTCAAGAAATTAGAAATTAGATTAGATGTTAGTTAACCTGAGGCTGCAGAGACTCATGTTTCAAGTAAAAACTTGTGAGGTAATTTCCATTATTGTTTAAACAGTTAGCTCCTGGTTTTTTATATAACTGGTTATGTAAAAGATAAAAAAAATAAGTGTGCCCACAAAAGAGATGGTTTCATTATTATTCGACACAGAAAAAGAATATCCCAATGAAAGCCAGTAAAAAAGATGGAGCAGCCAGGAAGAAGATGGAACAGTGAAGAAACCAGGCTGAAGATGGCAAGATGACAACATAACATTTGAGCTTATTTTTAACATGTTAGTTTTTGAAGATTCTAAAACTTCTTAAGTTTTAGTAAGATTAATTGATAGATGTTAACAGCATGTCAACTTTTCTAGGGTTATTTCATGCTTAATCATGTTTATAGCATGTGCATATTTGCATTTTTTCTGCAGTTATTTTTAAGGGCTTTATTTTTGCACACAGTCTTATGAAATACAAATAATTTTTAAATAGATTCATTTGACCCATAGATAAGACCCTAACAGGTACTACCACTCTGGGTCAGAGTGAACATGGGGATAAGAATAATGGAGGTACTCCACACTCCCCAGATCTGCAGCACCATCAAATGCAGGTTAGTAACATATCCAAGATATACTTTTTGGTGGGGAGGGAAGTCTTACCCCTCTCTGCAGGAGATACAGTCAGTATATTCTAAGCACCACTGATAGGGCTAATTTTAGAAAAAAGGTTGGATTTACTATGTAACTATAATGACCCTTAATTTGTGCCTGTCAAGTTAGTTAAAGCAAATTTTTTGGAAATTCATTTCATTGAATTTTCTTATGATACACATTTTAATTTATTTTAAATGTTATTCAAATAGTAAAAATAATATTTAAAAAGCAAAAAAGAAAGAAACTACTTACCCTAAATTAACAAAGTCTTCCGTTCTGCTTTGAAAAGTTCAAATAAAAAAGTAAAGAAAATTAAATTAAGATTGTTATCAACAAAATAAGAAAAACAAACCAACAAATAAGAAATAGAATAAAAAATGATCTTTAATTAAATTAAATACAAAGATGAAGGGTTGAGAAACATTCTTTACATTATCAATATTTTGAGGAAGATTTTAGATAAGATAGATTATTAAAAAAAAAAAATCTTCACTGATATCAGTACAGGTGACTGGAATTACAAGCAAGTGAAATCAGGTCTAGATGTTAATTAAAAAAAAAAATTTCTTTAATTTGATTGCAAATCAATTTCTATTTTAATAGAAACACAAACACACCCATAAATATATAATGAAGGTAATAATAGAAATGTGAACTGTGACTCAGAACAACTCAAAATACATTTAATACTTATTTAATACTCATACATTATTTAATACTTATTTACAAACTAACCAAAAAAATCTTCGATAAAAATGAAAGAAAGAGAGACTTCTAAATATTTAAAAACTAACAACAGAGAAAATAATCACAACCGAAACTGATAATTCTTTCAATCTGAGATGTCAAAGAGCATCAACAAAAGTGACTGAAAATAATCATCTGCAATAGAATAATTAGATAATTTATCGTATCCCTCAGTTATGAAGTTATTTAGTAAGCTAAGCTTAGTTTGGTTTGGTTTTATGGCATATCAACCATTGTAGGTTATTTAATGCCAAATATTGTTTATACATATATATTAAATATATATGATTTGTAAACATTTTTTGATAACATTTTTAAATGGGCCTGAGCTCATTTTTTTTCGATATAGTTAAATTGTTTCAAGTATTGCTAATATAAATAATTCTATTTACTATTAATCATTTGTTTGCACACAGTTAAATGGTTTCAAGTATTGCTATGTAACAGTAACAACTGAATATCAGTCATTTGTTTGCACACATTTAAATAGATATACATGATATATAAGACTATTAGTTTCTTGGTAATTTCATTTTTAAATGGATTAGAACTAATTTGTTTGCACACTAGTATTGCTATTGTTTCTACACAGTTAAAGGGTTTCAATTATTGCTATCTAACACTTATAATTCTATTCAAAACCAATCATTCATTTGCACACAGTTAAATGGTTCCAAGTATTGTTATATATAACTAACAATCCAATTAAACATCAGTCATTTGTTTACACAGTTAAATGATCTAACAGTTCTATTATAAATAATTCAATTAAGCATAAGTATATAGTTTAAATGTCAAACAGTTCTATTTGACCCATAGATAGAAGCCTATCAGATGCTAACACTCCAGGTCAGAGTGGACCTGGGAGTGATGGCAATGAAGGGGTACTCCACATTCTCCAAAGCTCTAGCATTACTGAAGCTTCACCATCAGATTGTTTAGTGTCATATATCAAGACACTCATTAGGAGGGGGCCGCCTTATCCCTCTGCAGAGATGCAGTAGGTGTATTCTACAACCTCAGCCAACTGGGCTGAGAGCTTAGTTTGATACAAGACCAGAATTATAAAGCATCCAGTGAGAATCAAACTCACAAACAATGATCTGTAAACCTAGCTCACTTATCATTATATCATGCAAAGTATACAGCCTAGTTTGGCACAAGGCCAGAATTATGGAGTACCAAGTGAATATCAAACTCAATAACAATGGTATGCTAACCAATACACCATACAAAATGCCTACATCTCTCAATGATGTGGTTTTAAGATCTTACCTTTTCTTTTGTTTTAGAATATTGATGAATGAGATTTACTCATTTTTTTCTTTTAAATATTTAAGCCAAGAATTTTATAAAATGCTTAACGACAAATCACTAATTGATTAAGTAAGCATCATCAGACTGTTTTCAAAATGAACAAAAAAAAAAAAAAAAAAAAAAAAAAATCAAGAATATTATTTTTGTTCTTTTATAAGTAAAAATATCCCATCCTTCAATATAAGTTACCACAAATCAAGATAAAGTTGTTTGTTCTTGACTGCATAGATGATCATGCAATAACTCACACAATATACTCTATATATCATTTATATAATGATAAAAGTCTTAGTGGAGAAAGATATGGTATGTTTAGATTCATGCGTTTCACAAGAGATTTAATGTGAAAATAAGATAAATTTAGCTAAAACCATCTGCTCTATTGACATCAGATTTAACTTTTGAATATGTTTAGCCTCCTATTTGAAATAACTAATATATCGAGCTGAAATGTAATGGTTTCAAGCAAAATATTTAATATGATTTTTTGATAAAGATGTTATTTTCATTGATGATGAATAAATTCCAAATAAAGCTAAGAATTCTTTGGTAACTATTCTTTGTTCACAAATTAAGGATTTGTAAAGAAGAACCAATTTTGAATAGGTTGTCATGGAAATGACAGTTTATTTATATTTTAAACTTTAGTCAATATAATGTGTGGTAGAAGTTTGGATTGGTTTCTTTGTTTAATGGCCTATCAACCATCTTGGGTTATGTGGGAAGTAAATAATATGACACAGTAAAAGTCACAATCGTGTTTTTTTTTGGGGGGGGGTGTCAAGTTTTTTCATAATAAATGTTCCTATTATATTATTAGTGACTGCCCTATTACATCTGCCCTGTGTATATAAATGAAGGGAAAATGTGGCCATTAGTCTGGTAAACATGAAATAAGAGATTTTAACGGAAAATTTATGCTCATGAACTTTAATCTTACGTTGCTTTTCCTTAAAATCAGAATTTTATTTTGAAAGAAATTTTATTTTGAATGTTTTTTTTTTTTACAAAATAAATTTTTTTACTTAAAACAAAACTCAAGGGAGATAATTTAGATAAAATTATGTCCCTTGCCGCTAGGGAAAACTAGTCGATAAAAATGTACTATTATGGGAAACAATTGAACTGTGACTTAATAAAAAGGATTTAATTCCATAAACAATTTAGAAAATTAGCGTTGGACTATGATGTTTAAGGTAACTTGCAATAAATATCGTATTCCATTGATTGGACATCAAAATTTAAAGAATATTTTAAATTGCTACAGAAGCTAAAGCTAGAGTTTGTCACTCGAGAAAGAAAAACAAATATTTATATTTTTATTGACAGATCAATTCTATAAGTTAAAAAAATATACTTAATGTTACAGTACTAAATACATTCTAATACAAGTGGTTTACCTGTTTACTGACTATATTTTACTTAATGTTTTAGAAAATAAACACTCATGGTTAAATATTGGAAATACAAATACCATAGGTACATTAAAAGTTAAAATAAGTGTATTTATCAAGTAATATTCACATTTCCCCCCTTATCAAAATAAAATAAAAACTTGCATATTGTTAGGATGCTTTTGTTAGAAAGAAGTAAATGACTTCCAATAACTTAATTTATCGGACAGTTGCGTATATAAATTAAAGTATAAATAATAGAATAGAAGTTTAATACGAATCTATTAAATAAAGATGATTTTTAAAATTCTAGATGATCTTTCTTTTTGATTCTTTAAAAGAGAATTCCTGATTTTAGATTAAAAAAAAATAGCCGTAATTCTGTTAAGTTGTTGCAAAATAATAATTGAGGCAGCCCACTTAAAGGACCTCACATAATTCTTAATTTGCTGAAAAACAGGAAAGCAAAAATCATAGCTAAAAATAAACAGCAATGTACATTCTTTTAAAAAGTACGAATAAACTCTCTTTTTCCAGGATAATCAAAGTGAACGAACGAAAAAATTAAAAAGCCAAAAAAACCCCGAAAACGGCTACAGTTCAACTTAAGGGATAAGAAAAAGAAAGAAAAAAGCAACCCCCACAAAAAAATAAAAACGATATGACAAGTCTACCGGTGTATGTATGACGTCATAAGCTAAGCTTTACAAACAATTCAGTCCGAAGAAAATGATTTAAAATCAAACAAGAAAAAAAAAAAAAAAAACCAGAAAAAAAAGAAAAAAGGGGGTGAAAAAAAAATGGACATGAATGGAATGATACAAGAACCACCTAAAAGTAACGTGGCATTTTTTGGAATACCCGGGTTTTGACGTATCTCTGGATCAGCAGACTCCAGTTAAAATAAATAATAGAATTATAAATGAATCAAGCCTTTGGCTATCATGCCAAGCATTTTTTTTCTTTTCTTTTTTTTTTAGTAATTTAACAGTTTTTGTTTGTGCTAAGATGTTTTAAGCTTCAACAAGATGTCCTACGTTATAAGTAGACGGATTTAAAGAAAGAAACTTCGATTGTCCGAGGCTAGCCATAACGAGAATTTTGCACCTGGAAAATTCCGAATTAAGGATAATCTTGTATTTTTGTATCAATTGTGGATGCTTCCCTCTTAGGTTTAGGTAGGTAAGAACTTGAAGGCAAGTAAAACTACTTAAGCGCCTGCTTTTAGTTCATAGGTACTCGATTATTTGGATAGAACATTTCTCCAATAATTAATCTTCATTATTCTCCAGATATTGTTTGTTTATGTATAAAAAAAATAGTTTGTGGAGTGTTTAGCTTCTTTCTTTCTTTCTTTCCTCTCTCTCTCTCTCTCTCTCTCTCTCTCTCTCTACCAGATTCGATTTCTCCCACTCACTCACTCACACACTCTCTCCTTCTTTTCCTTTTTCTTTCTCTACCTTTTTCTTCAGATATCCGGGACAGCATGGAATTTAGAAGCGTAACAGACGACGAATGGTCGGTAGGAGTTCGGTAAGGCGCGCTTACTTAGCACCAAGGTTAAGGTCCAACAACCGAACAACACTACAGTGATTTTCCCCCAACTTATTCACGCTACACTACGTCATGTAATTTGTCCCATCACCGTCCCTCAACACCACCACCGACCAATCAAGGAAGCGCGCAACTAACTGCCGCTGCTGCTGATGTTGTTGTTGCCGACACACAAGAAAAAGAAGAAGAAGAATGCAAAGAAAAAAAAGCAAAGAAGAAGAGCAGGTCAAAACAAGAAAGTAAAAAGAAAAAAAAGAGAGAAGAAAGGTCAGGATCAGAAAAGAAAGAAGGAAAAGATGAAAGAAGGAGAAGGAAGAAGAAAACATCATGTCCGATAGCAAGTCCGATTGCTTGCCAGACATTGCCTCATATACTCGCCTCTGGCTCTCTCTCTCTCTCTCTCTCTCTCTCTCTCTCTCTCTCTCTCACACACACACACACACACACACACACTCTTTGTAATCTTGGCGTGCGGCCTTCTTTCCCAAATTCTCTTCTTGTTTGTTCTGCCTGATAAATCAGACTCCTTTTGTCCATTAAAAAAGCTACTGTTTGTCATGGCGGTTTCCCTAGTAAAGAATTAGAAATGACCAGTGAATAATATTTCGTTTTTATTCTTATTTTATGTCGTGCCCCCATTGTTCACAAACGAGAGTATTTGGGGAGGGGAACTTTTGAGTATTTTATTGTACTTAACTTGGGCCAGCATTTCTTGAGCACTCGGAAGGATCGAGCTCCTTCTGTATGATCAGTTAAGGTCTGTATGATCAGATAAGGACAGTTTTTCTTTACTGTCAATTCTTTAACTGGTCCCGTTACCTATTTAGGTTGTGGGGACGCTATTCATGCAGCGTGTCCTAAGAAGGACAAGGAAGACCTCTTTAGGTCTACAACTGGTTTCGAATTCTGAGTTTGACTTATAGACTGGTTGCCATACAATGGTTAAAGAACCCAGTCTGCCCTAGTATTTACTTATAGTTTGAGGAAGAATAGTTGAATTCATACCTTTCCCAAAGGTATTTGCACCATGTGAAATTCAAAGTCTAAGATTTGCAATCGTGTCGTCGTGTCCATTTCTTACAATGCAGCAAAGGACGGTTTTTACTCTTATGCTTGGACTTCAAACTGATGTCTTCATTCGAGAGAGTGAAGTGCAGCCAGAAGTGAATTTATTATTATTATTATTATTATTATTAAGAAGAAGAAGAATCCCCAAAAACTAAAGGATTAGAAAAATATTTCCTTCAAGATCTGACTTAATGATAATTGAAAACCTAATATCAAACCTCACAATTCAGTTAAATTCCCGCATTTTCTTACTTTTCTGACCCATCTACAAAAAGGAATGTTTAGAACATAGTAAGATTTACATTGTCGTTAGAGTACATGCAGTCTTTCAGCTCGTTTGCTTATACGAGCAAAATATAAAAGTAAAGTAACACAGATTACCGAGCCAAATCCGTGGACAGGATGTTAGATTCCGATGTCTACAACTACGTCCATGTATCGAGCTTATATATAATGATACTCATAGATTTTCTCCTACTGCACAAAAGGGCTCGCTAAGTCAAAGGGCTCACTTTGGTCTAATGGCCGAAATGTTAATCCAAACCTCACACCAGTCAGGATTTGGCACAAGGTCTTTTTTAAAGTGGGAATGAGGGGAGGGAGAGACCGCGTACAAATCGAGACTCATACGCTGCTGGTTAATGCTGGTCATAGACTTACTAGACAGGTGCAATATGAACTATGGTTGTCATTGTTTTTGTCCACGAATGTCAGTTGCTCGTTAATGACCAAACTACACATCGTCCTCTACATAGTAGCGTTTTCTTTTACTCATGTCCTACCTATAGAAATTATACATGAACAAAATATAAAAAAATTGTTATAGAAACTATAAAACTATAGGGAAGAATAATTACGGGAATAAATCTATGGGGAGGGGCAACAATCAGGACTCAACTCAGAATGAGAATTCAAACAAAGAAGACATTTATTTATCTACAAGTACAAAATATGAATATAAGTCACTATAGAAAGCAGGAATAATGAGAGACTCTATGAAAGGTAAGAAAAAGGGCAAATGTTCTTAGAAATAAGGAAAAGAATAAGAAACAAATATTTCCATTGAGCGCCAATTAAAATTTAAGCTTGGTAAAAGAGTTATTTGTAAACCTACTGATGAGGAGGAAATGGCAAATATATGTCTTTTTAAGGGTTAAATTCCCTTAGTGTTTATAGTTGCTATTGAAGTAGAGGTTAAGTTATAGCGATGTTTTGAGTAAGTAAATGATATCAGTCCTCTCGTCTTTGAGTAATTGTCGAGTTCAGAGGAAGAAAACGGGTTGATAAAATCTCTCGTTCGTCCTTTCATTGTATCCCAAAGTTCTCACACTTCGTGGGTATTTGGTTGGTATCGTACACGGCCAAAAATTCAGAGATTTCGTATGCTGTCACAGTCTTCTGTGTGTCTTACTATTTTCGTTGACCATGTTATACAATAGAAATCAAAATCTCTCTTGATTCACAAATTCACTTATTCAATACACCCACTCACCAGCAAAACACATTAAAACAATCGGGAAGAGAATTCAACAAACGTATATTTCGATCCCAAACACGACTATAAAACAATCAACCAAAAGTCACGAACGGTAGTTGACACTGGTATTGGTAACAGAGAGAATCTTAATGCATCACATTTCGGACAAGATCAAAGACCGTTAACAATCTACCAATCCACTCCGCATCACCATGTCACAGACAATTAAGCCACCCGACCTAAGACTTACAGACTTACACCCATTTGCCTGCTGGAAGAAGAAAGCCTGTATCTCTTCTAAATCTACCAACTTCTGTTTATCTAAAATAAATCCACTCCTCTCGTTTATTGTCTCTTGCAACCATACGCTGGTCTATACCAAATGGCACTGCTGGCTGCTCGAGATTCTCACAGATTTGGTAGCCATTCCATTTGTTTTGTTTTGTTTTTTGACACTGCATGCTGAGCTTCGTTGGTTCAGAGATTTTGATATACTTAACTGACCGTACCTAGAACTAGTAGACCACACATATTGCATGGCCAAAGCCCAACAAACATGTTTGTTTACGGACGCACCCGACCGACTGCGACTGCAACGAATGTCTCACTGATTTGGTTGAGCGACGACCAACTGTCGCTGGCTGAGAGACACTGTGAGTGGCAAACCTTACAAGTTGCTGCCCTGGATTCTACTGTTAAAGTTGTCATTCCACTTGTTATTTATAGCTTTTTGATGAGCAAAATAAATCCCGTTGAAATGTCTCTGATCGAAGTATTTTCCTGCTGTTTGTATGGCCGAAGAATATTTGCTTATTTTTGGGGATAAAAAGTCTTCTGGAGCCTTTTTTCCAGATCTTTCTTTGACCCCAAGCTGTTAGATATATATCTGCTGTTGATCTTATACTGAGCGTCGGACCAAAATTTCCTCACAGAGAATTAACAAAGAAAAAAGAAAACGGTTTTTCTCAGCCTCATTTTCACACATTTTATATTACTGAGTAAAAACAGCGTAGCGGTTCTACAGCTTACTCGTTTTTGCTTTTATCAAACATATTTTTAAGGTTTTAAAGTTGTATGTGCCTATTTCATGTCGCATAAGTTTTTTTTCTTATTTTTCGATGATTAATCTTCATGTTAAATATTTTGTTTATATGTAGTAATTTATCTGATTAGAATGCGCTGACTACATCCCTTTCAGAGGGGTAAGATCCTCCCTAATAAGGATGTCCCAAGTATGCCACTAAACTGCATCTGATAGTGAAGCTCCAGTTTTGAAACTCTGGGGAATTAGGAATACCTATTCATTGCTATTATTCCCAGGTTCACTCTGACCCGGAGTTGTAGTACCTGATAGGGTCTCATCTATGGGTTAAAAAGAGCTGTTTAGAGTTAACCGTATTTTATAGGGCCGTGTACACAAAATACGTAAATATGAACATACAATGAACACGATTCCTTTATATGGAGGCATAAAATAACACTGGAGGAATTGACATGCCATTAAATTCAATCAATTAAGCTGAAACTTACCAATGCAGCTATCTCTACCACGAGATCTATGAACCTAGTTTACAAACCATTCTGTAACTGTAGGCGATCATCTCTGGGTCAAATAAATTTGTTTGAGATTATGAAATATTTACCCGTTTAAAATGATTAAGAAGATATATTTTTGTATCGTATATAATTTGTGACCTTAATCGTTAAACAGACTTTAGCATGAAATAACCCTACAAAGGAAGATATGCCGTAAAACCAACCAACCAACCAACCCACCAACCAACCTCCTTCACCAACTACCAACAAGTACTGACGCCGACTACCAACTAAATACCAACCGGCTAAAACTAAGAAAATTACGACTACCAATTAGACAACAAGGAGTAGTATATATATATATATATATATATATATATGTGTGTGTGTGTGTGTGTGTGTGTGTGGTCGAGCAGCAGTCTTTCATTTAAGCATGTTTGATTAAATAATAAAAACACATTTTGTCTATATAATTTTATGAAGATCATTTCAAGTTTCCTGATAAGTGTCTTGGTTTCAGGTTGGAATTGGAGGATGAATTTACCAAAATTATCCCGATCGCTTTCAGACCTTTCATAGGCTATCATCAGGGGTTACCTGCATGTATAAAGAGTGTTTTTAAAGATTTTTTAAATATTTTTTTATGAAATTACAAAATTACGTAAACGCAGAGTTGGATAAAACTGAGATGCTGATGAATTTAAAAAACAGAACGCTATCAACGGGAATAGAATATTATCAAGAAATATGGAATATTTAAAAAACAAAAACAAAACTAAAGGCATTTCAAAACATTGTCGCTATTTTCAAAGTTACTTTTATTAATTTTAGATTTTAGTCTAGACACACACACACACACACACACACACACACACACACATATATATATATATATATATATATATATATATATATATATATATATATATATTAAGACTAATCACCGACAAGACAACATCCTTCATTGCTTCTCAGAATGTCCTACTCCTGTTATCATCCTTTCACTGGTCACTCTGCTAAGCCTGGCAATGTATTATAATTATGTCACTGAGAACTATCAGATCTCTACGCGAGTAAACTTTTAATAAATTAACGCTTTTTTTACACCTATGAACGTGCATCCATCCAAAATTAAGAGAAAATACATAAAGTTCGACAATTCATGATTTTGTTGGTTGATTGGTTGGTTGGTTCTACGGCATGTCAACTTTTCTTGGATTATTAAATGCGGATGTCAGTTTTTTTTTTCAAGCAATTAAATGGTTCGATGTAAATCTTATTATCATGAAGTTTATGTGTCTGTGTGTCTGTAACCGAAACTCACTTCATTATCTTCATTATATTTCTAATGATTAGTAAATAATCATTATTTAATCTTAATTAACATCTTATTTATCAACAATATTTCAATTACAGTATAGCTGAGATGGATTTGCTTCACAACCGGTCATGACCGGTATTTTATCCAACTTCCGATCACGTCAACTTGGACATCACTTTATAATAGAGGGTAGGGGGTCACGCACTAATGAAGTCTCATGTGTAGCCGTCACAAAAATACTTGATCTCCTCGGCATTACTCCTTTTAGGGCGCCTTAAGGGCCAAGCGATAAACTTAGCCCTGCCAAGCAAGTATTGCATGCAAGGGAAAAGACCAATGAAACAGCCGATAATTTAATAAGACCCATGACTTGCAAAGACCCAGAAAAACTAGAAATGTATATCCCGTAGTTTTAAATTGTTTAAAATTCTACTATGTGTGTATCACTGAGAAATAAAGGTTTATATAATTTATGGTGTAGATAACTGACATACAGTTTTTTTTTTAACAAGACTGGGTTTAATAAATAATTACATGGTGCTATTGATTTCTAATATTACTGCTTTATTTTCAAACGTATTAAAAGCAGTTCTTATATAGAAATCGATTAGAATAAAGTAGAAATTAGTGTAATCTTTTGATATGCGTTCTTATTTAGTTTCAGGTTGGTGTCTTTATTTTATGGCATATTAACCTTCGTGGGTTATTTAATGCCGAAGCTGTGATACTATTTAATCCATAGCTGGAGAGATAAGGGTGTTCATACTTTTCCCTTGGGTATTAGTCCGGAAATGAATTAATCCGTGATAGTGCGACCAGAGTTCGATCTCGCTTACTTCGCGGCCGCAGTCCAGCTATTGATACCTTTATTTTGTTTCACCCAGTGCCTATTTTTTCAAGTATTGATAATAATCACTAGTCATCATCATCATCTTGTCATACCATCAGCACAGATATCCCTGACCCTCTCTCTCCACCCCTCCCTATCGTTTATCGCTTTCGGCAGGTCCTCAGGGCTACACCCCGTATCCTCACTGAGCTGCTGTAAGTAGGTTCGAGCTGGTCACCCAGCTTTTGGTCGGCCAAGTGTAGGAGTCCATTGGAGTACATCACTAATGAGCTCGTCCCTACTTTTCAGCAGTGTCCTGCATGTCTCGTTCGTCTAATTTGGATAGTTTTCGTGATGGGTGGTAGGTGGCCGTACAGCTGCTGCTTTGTGGGGTGCTGCCTTTAGGACTCGTTCAATATTGCTCACAGCATTTTTGTGTAGTTGCCGTCAAGCCTTTTCTCCAGCCTTTTAGTTAGCGTCTATGTAGTGCATCCATATAGCAGTATCGACACGATCGCTGCTTGGAAGAAACTGTGTTTCATTTTATCGGTCAGATCTGACTTCCATATGACTGATAGCTTATCGATAGCTGCCCATGCCTTTGTTAGTCGCGTGTCGATGTCTGTCTCGGTTGATGAGACATTGCTTCCTGGGTAGGTGAACTTGTCTACTAGTTTCAGGGCGCTACCGTTTAGTGTGGAAATGCCCGTTTGATTAAAGCACATATATTCCATTTTGTGTGCATTGACATGGAGGCCAATGCCTGCGGCAGCTCGTTCCAGACTATGTAGTAGGGTTTCTGCTTGGGTGGGTGCATTTGCCAGAATCGCCATGTCATCGGCGTAGTCGGCGTCTGTAATTGTTTTTGCGGGGTACCGGCTGCTTCTTTTCTTTGTCAGCTCGAAACCATTTTCTTTGATTTTATCGATCGATGTTCTAAGCACGTAGACTAGACAGATGATAAAGAGATATGGGGCAAGTGTGTCTCCTTGCAGTACCCCTGCTACAATGTCGAAGTTGTCTGTGTCTCCATCCGGAGAACGCACTTTCACTTTGGTGTTTCTATAGAGAATCATTATGGCTGCGACGGTTTCTTTTGGTAGACCGTATGCGAGTAGAATTTGCTCCATCTTCCCTCTGTGTATGGAATCAAAGGCCTTTGTAAAGTCGACAAATAGTATTGTTGCCTGTTGGATTTTTGCCCGTACGCCTTCTAGAATTCTACGGATAGTCAATATTTGTGAGGTCGCGGATCTATTTCTCCGGAACCCATTTTGGTTTTTCCTAAGAATGTTGTCAATCTTGGATTTTATGCGGTTGCGTTGTCGGGCATTGTATATTTTGGCTGCTATGGATGTAAGTGTTATACCTCACTAGTTCTTGGCTAATCTGAGGTCTCCTTTTTTAGGGGAAGGGAGGGTGCATCCCTTCATCCATCTGTCTATCGGATTTTCACAATAAACTGCATTACAGTGTCGGAGCAGTATGTCGTCGAATTGTCTGGTCTTCCATATTTCTGGGGGAATTTCATCAAGCCCTGCGGCTTTTCTATTTTAAATTTTTCTAAGTACTGAGTCGAGTTCTTCTAGAGTAAACGGTCCTAGTTTAATGTCTAATTGCTTTCTAATAATTCTGGTGATTGGTTCATGTGTAACTTTCGGTGGGTTTCCTAGTAGATTCTGGAAATGTTGTTTCCACAGTTTTATTCGTTCTTGTTGGTTTGTAGCTTTCAGTTTAGCTTTGGCAGTGCTATTCCTTCTGCTCACTTCGTTTATCGTTTGCCATGCTATCCTAGATTGCCATGCTATCCTAGATTGCCTATTTTCCACTGAGTCTCTAATCTTATCTATGTATTCTGTCTGTTCTTTTAGGTATATGCTTGCTAATTCATTTTGTGCCTTTTTTAGTTTCAGGGGATTTGTGTTAGTTGGGTTCTTCCTATTGGATTTGGAGGCAGTTTTCACGTCTGCACGTTTTTCCCTAACCGCTAATGTCTCCCATGGGACTCTTGATTTAGTTCTATGTTTTGTTGGTATGTATTTGGCTGCTGCTTCTTGGTGGGCGTTGACGAAATTCTCATATTCGTCATTCGGAGTACGTGTTTCTGTCTTCTCCTGTAGTGCATCGAATTTGTTTCTTAATGCTATTACATATTTATCTCTAATATATTTATTATTAAGAAGGGCCCATTCATAGGGTATGGTGGTCGTTGTTTGGGTGGCATTCTTTCGTAGACTCAATCGTATTTTTGCCGTGACAATTCGGTGATTGGGGAACACACACTTATTTAAAACCGAAATTTGATTTATTTCTAAATGTTGGATTCCAATCTTAATTATATTTTCAATGTTCCATTGTATTTTAAAATACACGTCTAATTATCTAGTATTATTTGTTTGCACACAGTTAATTGATATCAACTATTCCTATCACAAATAGTTTGAACACAGTTTAAAGTATTCCTACCAAACATTGACAATTCTATCAAATAATAATCATTTGTTTGCACACAGTTATATGGTTTGACGTATCCTTGTCTAATACAAAAAAATTCAAACATATATTTTATCCATAGATGGGACCCTAACGTCAAAGTAGACCTGGGAGTAATGGCAACAATAGTGTACGGCACATTTCTTAGAGTTCCAGAACTAGAGCCTCGCCATCGGATATCTTATAATAAAATATACCTCTTTGGGTTGGTGGGTAGATACAAGTGTATGGTTTCAAGTAACGAGGGATGAATACCTGGGTTGCCTCCATCGTAAGATACTCGAGACCATTCTTAAAGTGATCCATAGAAGAATTTCAACAAATGGACCGGAGAACAAGAAAACTCATGACGATGCATAAAGCCGAACACCCCAGAGATGACGTAGGCAGATTGTATGCATCAAGAGAAGGAGGAAGAGGACTTACCAGCATCCAAAATGACGTCGACGCATCGATACGACAACTAGAAGACTACATAAAAAAGCGCAGAGGAAGACAGATGACAAGGACCAGAAACAATACAGATAACACAAGCATCAACTGAACAAAAATAACCAGAAAACAAAAATGGAAAGAAAACCAACTGTATAGACATTTCAAGAGACAAACAAGCAAAATCTCACACGAGAAAACTTGGAAATGGATAAGAAAGGGAAACCTTAAAAAAGAAGTTGAATTTCTTCTAGTCTGACACGACTGGGTGGGCAAGGTGATTCACTTGGAATTGTTCAACTCTATTTGACCATGCAAACAAATTGTATATGCACAAGCCGGAATCTGTCCTGGAAAATTTTGTGGGATTTTGAGATGCAAACAGATCATCTAATCCCGGCCAGACGGCCAGACCTAGGGATGGTCGACATAAATAAAAAAAAAACAGTTGATTTTGCCATTACGGCAGACCACAGGGTAAAACTGAAGCAAAGCGAAAAGAGAGATTAGTACCTCGGCCTTGCTAGAGGATTGAAAATTGGTACAGGGACTGGAGGACTTGGAAATTAGAAGATGAATAGAGACCATCCAAACTATAACATTGTTGAGATCGGCCAGAATACTTAGAAGAGTCCTGGAGACTTCAGGAGACTTGCTGTCACTCAGACTCCAGTAAAAAACCATCAGCTAATGCTGGTGCGAAGAAATCTCAAATGAGTAAAATATTATCATTATTATTATTGACACGCTAGTGTGGGCCAACTAGCAAAGATTTATATAATTCAGCTTTGTGTGGACATTGGATGCAGTCTAGAGAACCAACGAAGAGTTACAGCTGATAGGAACGGCTGGCGGGAGAGAGAGGACAGTTAAAGGAATCCGTGCTATCAGCACGACTTGATGATGATGATGAAATGGTCTAAAGTATTCCTATCTGATACAAATAATTTTCAAACAACTCTATTTGACCTATAGATAGGACCCTAACATTAGTAGACCTCGGAGTAATGGCTAGAAAAAGGTGACTCTACATTACTCATAGCTTCAGAACCTGATCCTCCTCACTGGATGCACTTTAGTGTTATACTCAGGGCACACCTATGTCTTGCGTGTAGAATGTCTTACTCTTCTGCTGGGGATGCAGTATATTTTAGGTCCCGTCAAGAAAGTGGTCATGATTTGGTGCGTGATAGATTAAAGTAGTTGCATTTTACATTGTATCATTTGTAATTACAGTTTTAGCGATTTTATTGCTTATTGTGTAAGGCTGTTGCACGAGAAGTCTTGGGTTCGTGACGATATCTAGTTTTATGCTCTTAATCTTGATTTAAGTTGGTACTAATGTAACAGAAAGAATTTCGCATTTTTTTTTTGGCGCGTAATTTAATTCGACCGTTAGGGTCAACGCATAATTTCACCCAATCAGGATGACTTATCCTATTCAATCCGAACCATCTTTCTGGGCAGCACAAATTGGGGAAGCCGTCAAACACCCTCTTTGGCTGAACAACTTTTAAACCTCACATACTTATCACAAAATGATTTTCTTCCATGCACACATCTCCCCCTTTTTGTATATTTTCCCTGTCTAATTTACATCTCAATAAAAAAAAAAACTTATTTGGTAACACACAAAATTATTTTGAATTTCTTCTTTATCAATTTACCCGTCTATACTCTTCGAGTCGTCCCAACGATGGCAACATTTAACCATCATAAGTTCTATGGGGGTCAGGGGCAAGCTGTGTTGCCATTTGCTCTCTTACTCCATTCTGGGTTATTCTATTCATATCCCACTTTTCTTTTGTTGGTTTGACTTCTTGGATAAGAAAGCCGTAAAAGAATTATATGAAAGAAGATAGTAACAGATAGGAGACGAAGACATTTTTTAAATATTTTTATATATTTTTTATATTTCTGGGTTCAACAACCATTCAGTGGGTGGGGAAATCTTCCCTGAATACAATTGAAATGGTTAAATCCTGTGTCCTTATTCGGTATTTAAAGCTTTAACAACGTGTTCAGGATATAAAGCTTTGCTATTTGTTAGTCACTTTTGAGAGTTCGTCTAAATCTGGTATTTTAGTCGTAGGTTGGTAGTGAAAGAGACGACTACTACCAGTGGAAGGGTTAGCCAATGCGTCGTCTAAAGACGAACGCATGGCGTCCTCTACCAGTTAGCAAGGTATTCTCACTCCGCTGGTCGCTGCTGAAAGAGAATGAGATTCCTTCTTTTATCGGCACGGTCCCTTTTCTTTGCGCATACGTCGCCCCTCTTCCTGTCAGAGGCCTCTGGGAGTTTCTGCATATTTTAATAATTATTTTAATTCAATTTAATTTTTTTAATTATTCATTTATTTATTCCCTACAGTTCTATTACAAAATTGATAACGTCAACGTTTCCAGTGTAAGGACAATAGTATTCATATTCTTAATAGATATTCAAAAAAGGTAACTGATATTCCCCATCGAGACCTGGGTCACGTGATGCAGACTTTGGTGAAAGAGAAGTTAATTTTGGACTCTTATCTGACTGAGATGGACATCCCAAGAGCAAATCTTTCCGAGGAAAATATCTTTGGCGCCTTCACTGATTTAGTCTTTATAGAATCACATTTTTGGGCAGTTCCAATTTAGATTCTTTAAACTGACTAAAGAGGACATCCCAAGAGCAAATCTTTCCAAGAAAAATATCTTTGGCACCCTCACTCATTTAGTCTTTATAGAATCACATCATCGTGCTGTCCCATTTTAGATCCTTTTAACTGATCGAGATGGACATACAAGGAACATCTCTTTCTAAAGAAAAATGCCCTTATAAAATCCCATTATCTTCACGTACCTAAATATTTTTTGATTTTTCGCCAGCCTCAGTAAGTACATAAGTTTATTTCTATTTTCAGGTCGTCTTCATTCATACGCCGGTCTTTTTATTTTCTTTCCTCTTTGTTATCAATATTTCCTTCGGGCTTCTTCAGCTGTTTCATGCCGAACTCGGGAGCCACATACTCAGAACCTCGAACTGAACCCTTTATTTAATCCACAGGAATAGATTGTTCTAAAACATTGTTCTAATTCCGTTAACCATGACCGGGCACAAGTGTTAAGCTATAGTAAGTATTCCTTGTTATTTCAACCTACAACCTCCTTAATATAAAAATGAAGATGAAGACAATAGTCTGAATGTTCTAAGTGATAAAAATTATCGGACTTCATCTCAGAAATTTATTAAAAGTTTCAAATATTCGATCTTCATTTCCATATAACACCACTCAAATTCTATTGAGGGTGGGGTTCATACACAAAAGTCTGTAACAGAAATCAGGAATGTTTTATTTAGTTATTTGAATGACTTGTAAATTAAAATCCTCTCTTGAAAAAATATTCGCGGCGAAGCGTGATGATATGCAATTCACCCTCAACACTCCTGCAACCCGGCGGAGGCGTTGATTGACAGATGATGGGTCAAGGGTTACTTCGATAGAAACAAGCCTGAGAAAGTTTGAGTTTCGACGTGAGTTGCATTTAGGAGAACTATTGAGCAAATGATTTTTTTTTCAATGTTTTTTTCAACTTTTTTAGAGGCTTGAAACAGAACTTCTTCTCATAAAAGGCAGTTTGGAAGCCCACTGAGATGACCGGTTTGATTTATTAAAATATCAATAAACGTGGGAACCAAATTATGAATGCACGTTTATCTGTTTCTTTCCTTACCTGGGATCAAGTGACAACTTTTTCGAGTTTTCTAGTGACGTTACATGCAGACAACGTCAAGTATATATATATATATATATATAGGGTGCGGAAGCAAAATTAAGAATATTCTACATGATAATAAACGACTCTGTTATAAGATTCATTTTAATTTTAAAAAATAAACAACAAAATTAGATGATTGACAAAAAACAGTAAATTTAATCAATATGGCCATCATTTTTTTTCAATTATTGCATCAACACACCTTCGAAACGATTTGCATGTTTTCAAAATAAATTCTTCAGACATTTAATTCCATTCCTTCTCAATAGCGAATCAATATTTGGAGGAGAAGTTGCATGTGTTTTGTTTTCTAAAACGCCCTTATAGGGTTAAGCTCTGGGCTTAAATCTTGCTAAATTGATGTTCTCATAATTTTCTCGTAGACTTTCAATTCATTACCGTGCTTTCTTATTGACGTTGTGGGGTCCTTGTTAATCACCGTAGCGGGAGCAGTTAAAAAGCCTTCTTTTCGTTTTTTTCTTCAATCCTCAACTCCCCCTTTTCCTTAAAAAGCTCTTTTTTCTGTAAAACATTTTTCTATCTTTGCTTTGTATACAGTCGACAAAGAAACTTTGGCTTGGTTTAAGGCGTTAAGCAAATCATAGACTTTTTGTCGTTTCTTCTCTCTCTCTCTCTCTCTCTCTCTCTCTCTCTCTCTCTCTCTCTTATATTGGTCTGAATTTTAATGAATAAGTGCTTGAATTATAGAGCTAATCATGAAAATTTAGATTTATCGCTTTTTTAAAAAATTGGACAAATCAGACTAAAAAAGTTTTTAAAAGTTTTCCATATTTTTCTTCAACACCATATACATAGAGAGAGACAGAGAGACACACAGACAGACAGACAGACAGACAGACAGAGAAAGAATGTGAAGGTATGGAGGAGACCGCAGTGTAATAGTTATCGTCGTAGGAAATGGACACGGCGACAGGAGTTCAAATCCTGGACTAAGTGGATTTTATTCCACATAGCACTAATACCATTGGGAACGGTATGAATTCAGTTATTCTCCTTTCAGTTAAAGGTAAATAGTAGGGTAGACTGGATACTTTAGTGTTGGTTAGGCAATCAGTCTAGGAGAAGAAAAACTTTGAATTCCTCTTAAAAGCTGCCCTTGTGTTGTATCCTGGTCGTGGAGGGGTTGTTATATATATATATATATATAGAGAGAGAGAGACAGAGTGGGGGAAGCTGTTTTTCTCTTAAGCATATT
Organism: Sepioteuthis lessoniana; assembly: GCA_963585895.1. Classification (NCBI taxonomy): domain Eukaryota; kingdom Metazoa; phylum Mollusca; class Cephalopoda; order Myopsida; family Loliginidae; genus Sepioteuthis; species Sepioteuthis lessoniana. The sequence continues at coordinate 23,786,269 of OY757920.1, forward strand.
TCATTTATAAACGCATTAACATTTTTAAAATTGTTTTTTCTTGTCAGCTAACATGATTTCTGAAGTTTATCCGAAAATTTTCCGAAATTTCAAACTCGAATTTAAGAGTTTAAAACAAAAGTTTCATTGAATTTTAAAGGGAAAAAAACTTTATTATATCCATAAAAATTAACAATAGAATTGATAATAAGCGAAAATATCGCTTAGAGTAAAATAATAATATTAATAATTGTCCTCAAGTGGATTTTGCCGTTCCAGCGAACAATAGATTGAAAATAAAAGAAAACGAAAAGATAAAAAAAAAATACTTGGATAAATCATGAAAAGGACTGAAGTTGATGGTGATACCTATTGTAGCAGGTGATTTTAGAATGGTCTCCAAATGCAGGGAATGAGACTGGAGGAACTGGAGATCAGATGAAGGACCGAGACAATCCAAACTACTGCATTGTTGAAATCGGCTTGGATACTTACAAGAGTCCTGGAGACTCGAGGAAATTTTAGTGCGAAAAACTCACGGGAAGTAAAATGATCATAATAATGAATCTAAAAAGCAAAACGTGAAGAAAAACAACTGTATGCATATTTCGAGCGATAAACAAAGAAAATTGCATATAAGATGACCTAGACATGACTATGAAGATGAAACCTGAAGAGAGAAATAGATTTTGTATTTGTAGTACCATAAAATGATATCATAAAATCTAATTATGTCAAAGCGAAAACTGATCATACACAGGAACATAGCAAGTGTAGGGTATGTGGTGAAATAGATGATACAGATATTCATATACTAAGAGAATGTAGCTGACGGACACAAAAGAACAAGCCTGACTGGATGGGAAAGGTTTGGTTTAGTTTCATGACATATCAACTATTGTAGGTTATTTAATACCAAACCCTCTTTATTTATATGATTTGGATTGGTTGGGCTTTATGGCATATCAAACCTTGCAGTTTATTTAATGCGTAACCCTTTTTATAGGTTATTTAATGCCAAATTCTTTAATACATATATACTAGATATATATGATTTGGTTTGGTTGGTTTTTATGGCATATCAACTTATGTTGGTTATTTAATTCCAAATCATCTTTATACATTTATATTAAACCTATACGATTTGGTTTGGTTGGGTTTTATAGCATATCAAGCCTTGCAGATTATTTAATGCCTAATCCTTTTTATAGATATATATCAAATATATATGATTTGGTTTTTATGGCATATAAACCATTGTAAGTTATTTAATGCCAAATCCTCTTTATACAAATATATATCAAATAAATATGATTTGGTTTGGTTTGGTTTTATGGGAAGTAATTCAGTTTAGCATAAGTCATTTGTTTGCACTCAGTCTTCATATCAAAGTTCATTATTTAAATGTTAAACACTGGCAATGAAGGGATACTCCGCATTCCCCAAAGCTCCAGTATTACTGGAGCATCACCATCAATCATTGTTTAGTGTTATATCCAGGAGACTCATCGGGTAGGGGGTCTTACCCCTCTGCAGAGATGCAGTCAGTTTATTCTACAGTCCCAGCCGACAGGGCCTGGGTGGGAAAGGTGGTCCACTGGAAAGTTTGACCATTTTGACAAATGGTATATGCACCAACCAAAATCTGTCCTGGAAAATGATTGCTTTGGTTTGGATGGGTTTTATGGCATATCAACCATTGTAGGTTATTTAATGTCAAATCCTCTTCATACGTACACATTAAATATATATGATTTGTAAACTCCTTTTGTTGATAACATTTTTAAACGAGCCTAATCTCATTCTTTTGCGCACAGTTAAATGGTTCCAAGTATTACTATGTATCACTAACAATTCAATTAAACATCAGTCATTTATTTACACAGTTAAATGATCAAACACTTTTATTTCTAACAATTCAATTTAGCATAAGTCATTTGTTTGTACACAGTTTAAATGTCAAATAGTTCTATTTGAGCCATAGATAGGACCCTATCAGGTGCTACCACTCCGGGTCAGAGTGGACCTCGGAGTGATGCTAACGAAAAGGTACTCCGCATTCCCCAGAGCTCCAGCATTACTGGAGCCTCAACATCAGATTGTTTAGTGTCATATCTAGGACATAAGTTAGGAACTTACCCCTCTGCAGAGATGCAGTCTGTGTATTTTACAGCCCCAGCCGACTAGGCCGCTGGAAAAATGAGACATCTAAGAGTCTCTGAGACGTTGAAATACATAGTGACTACCAAATCCAACCAAAAGATCAAACCCAGTGTTAATTAGTCAGAGGAAAAGAACTAGTCATCAAGTGGATTTTGTTATTCTATATGAAAACAAAAGAAATTTAAAAGCTGGCAAAAAATAGGACTTTGTTGGAGAGCTAAAAAAGCTGAGGAAAATGAAGGTGACGGTGATACCTATCGTAGTTGGAGCCCTTGGAACGGTCATCAAAAAACCTAGAAAAGAGTATTGTAGATGAAAGGAAGAATCGAAACCATCCAGACCACAGCACTGTTAAAATAAACTTGGATACCTAAAAAAGCTCTGGAGATCTAAGGAGAATTTTCTGTCACCTTCAATAAAAAACCATCAGCAGGTGTGAAAAACTCGCAAGGAGTATAATAATAATAATAATAATGATAATAATAGATGTCAGTGACATGTTGATTACGGGTGCTGTCTTGTTTCTAACTGAAAGCTTTGTTTTTGTCGAAACACCAACTAGTAAATACCAGTTTATATAAAGTCAGTTCTTAATTGTAAAAGAAAAGGCTATTTAGAGTCTTCTTGTTTAATCTTGCCTTCGATTAGAGTCTTCTCGTTTAATCCTGCCTTCGATTAGAGTCTTCTCGTTTAATCCTGCCTTCGATTAGGGTCTTCTCGTTTAATCTTGCCTTCGATTAGAGTCTTATCGTTTAATCCTGCCTTCAATTAGAGTCTTCTCGTTTAACCCTGCCTTCGATTAGAGTCTTCTCGTTTAATCCTTCCCTCCATTGGGGTCTTCTCGTTTAATCCTGCCTTCGATTAGAGTCTTATCGTTTAATCCTGCCTTCGATTAGGGTCTTCTCGTTTAATCCTGCCTTCGATTAGGGTCTTCTCGTTTAATCCTGCCTTCGATTAGAGTCTTATCGTTTAATCCTGCCTTCGATTAGGGTCTTCTTGTTTAATCGTGGCTTCGATTAGGGTCTTCTCGTTTAATCCTGCCTTCGATTAGAGTCTTATCTTTTAATCCTGCCTTCGATTAGGGTCTTCTCGTTTAATCCTGCCTTCGATTAGAGTCTTCTCGTTTAACCCTGCCTTCCATTAGGGTCTTATCGTTTAATCCTGCCTTCGATTAGGGTCTTCTCGTTTAATCCTGCCTTCGATTAGAGTCTTCTCGTTTAATCCTGCCTTCCATTAGAGTCTTATCTTTTAATCCTGCCTTCGATTAGGGTCTTCTCGTTTAATCCTGCCTTCGATTAGAGTCTTATCGTTTAATCCTGCCTTCTATTAGGGTCTTCTCGTTTAATCTTGCCTTCGATTAGAGTCTTCTCGTTTAATCTTGCCTTCGATTAGAGTCTTCTCGTTTAATCCTGCCTTCGATTAGAGTCTTCTCGTATAATCCTGCCTTCCATTAGGGTCTTCTCGTATAATCCTGCCTTCCATTAGGGTCTTCTCGTTTAATCCTGCTATCCATTAGGGTCTTCTCGTATAATCCTGCTATCCATTAGGGTCTTCTCGTATAATCCTGCCTTCGATTAGGGTCTTCTCGTTTAATCTTGCCTTCGATTAGAGTCTTCTCGTTTAATCCTGCCTTCGATTAGAGTCTTCTCGTTTAACCCTGCCTTCGATTAGAGTCTTCTCGTTTAATCCTTCCCTCCATTTGGGGTCTTCTCGTTTAACCCTGCCTTCGATTAGAGTCTTCTCGTTTAATCCTGCCTTCGATTAGAGTCTTCTCGTTTAATCCTGCCTTCCATTAGAGATTTCTCGTTTAATCCTGCCTTTCATTAATGTCTTTTGGTTTAATCCTGCCTTTCATTCGTCTTATCATTTTAATCCTGCCTTTCATTCGTGACTTATCGTTTAATCCTACCTTTCGTTTGAAATCTTGACAGCATGTACGAACAAAGCAATTTGTCTACCTTTGCACGCGCGAATTAGGATATGATATTAGTATTATGATTAATGATTTCTTTTGGGTTTAATTAAAGTTACTTAACGGAGAGAAAATCAAGATGCGATATTTCGTCTTAGGCACTTTAGCTATATTTCGTAGCTAAAACCAAGTTATTGATATCTTGGTAGGAAGTGGACTTACTTGATTGAGATTGTCACGTGAATAGAGTGAAAATGAATTTATATATCCAATTTCTCCGCTATATGAAGGATGTGATATAAGGTCAATTTTTAAATAGAGTACTGCAGGTTTGAATTCAGAATTTTTCCTAACCAAGGCTAAAGAGCCCAGTCTGTCCAAGTATTTACTCATAAATGGAGTGAAGATAGAGTGACAATTCAATAAAAATAAATCGTTAATTTATAATCTTGTAAAAGTGTAGAAATTCAACGAACAAGAGCTGCATCAAGAAGCAATTGTGTAAACAGTATAGGCTTAATTTCGGACTTTGTGTTTTGTTTCAAATATACGAATTCCGTTTGTCCGGTCGGCTGGGGCTGTAGAATACATCAATTGCATCTTTGCAGAGCGGTAAGACCCCCAAACGAGGGACCCAAGTTCTTCAAGCCAGTATTAAAAATAGCATAAAGTCTATTAGCCCGTGAACGAAGAAAGATTCTCCAGTGGAACCCCGTCAAAAAAATAAGATAAGTAACTTTGGGACCATTTCTTCTTTATACCCAAACTTTATATACCTCTCTCTCTCTCTCTCTCTCTCTCTCTCTCTCAATTTGAAGAAAAACAAAAGAAGAAAGACACTTATGTCCATGGACTGTTCAATTCATTATACATATTTAACACTTTGAAAGTGTATCTCTTTGTATAGTAAAGGGTTCCTGTATTTTTATGTTACCACGTGGTCTAAGTTGTTCTTGGCAGTTCTACTACGAATTGTGGTGTCACATTTCCTTTTCAGCTTCTATTCGCCTTATGTTATCTTGCTTAAAATTGTCCTATAAATTCCTCTAAAATATCACACGGGAAACCGGAGTTGCCGACTACTACAATATAATATTATTACGACTAAAACCTATAGGCTCATATCTTCTGTTGTCGAGGGGAAGAAGTTTAGTGACCTGGTGGGTGTGTGGATAGTGTGAAATTTGGAACCCCTTGCCAGCGGCGGTCAGCCTGGCCCTAAATTAATCCCTCACGTAATATGCCAGGTCTTATATGCCTGAGAGAAAAACTCTGAACGAGGACTTATTCTAGAAGGGATCAAGTGCCAACCTGCCCCGTCTTCACACGTGCAAAAATAAAGTCCCGTTTTGGGATTTTAGTCAATTTGCCGTCACATAAGTTCTTGCTGGTCGGCTAACACTGGCATCTCCATGGAAAAAAACATCACGGATAAGTTCGTCCTTGCTTCTCAAGCAAAGTCTCGCATGTTTTGTTCGTCTTACTTGGATGATTATCAAGATGAGGGATAAGTGGCCGTACAGCTGTTGTTTTGTGGGGTGTTGCTTCCAGGATTTGTTCAAAATTGTTCAAGTCAAAAACAAATACAGCTTCAAGTAGCTATTCTTATAACATATAATTTGCTGTTATATTATATTTTAGCCTGTGCTTTTGTTGTTATGCAGAAAGGAAAGCTTGTTATTGTTGTTAGCGAGAAATGGTTGTAACGTATGTGTGTTTACGTTGTGTTGTTTCCTCGCTAAGGGTGTAAGGTCTTTCGCTAATGGTTGTTAGGTATTAAAGGAAAGATGATGAAGATAGCGATAGTCGAAATGTGTTTTTAAGAATAGGTTTTATTTGCAGCATGGAATAATGGGTTAGCTTTTGGTGCTGCAAGACTCGTGGAAAGGTTGTGAGTATTGAGACGAAATGGAGTTATGAGAAGTTGAGAAGGTTGAGATGGCAGCTTGTGTCGTCGGACGTGTGAGGGATTGAACTTTAAAGTCACAGTGTAGTTTCGTGTATCTGGTATTTTTTGGGGAGGAGAGTATGCGTTGTCTCCATTAAAGTGGCCCAGAGGTGAATTGATAGCGAGGTGTCGAGAGCGGAATAAAAGCATCGCGTTGACATAGCCAATTTTGGGGTGAAATAAGTTGTGCCTGTGCGAGGCATGGAACGTATCTAATTTATATTCAACTGGGATTCCTTGCAAGGAATCCATAAATTAGATGGGTTCCCTCGTGTGTCCATGCTGCTGCTGCTGCTATTCTAGAGCCGCAGTGAGACGTCTGCACTGGGCGGCGTTGTCCAGCTAAAGAGAGTGTGTTTGGCAGCTTATCCAATTTTTGCTGCCCGGGAAAAGGAAGTCCGGGGTGAATAGGATAAGTCATCCTGATTGGGTGAAATTATGCGTCGAATTAAATTGCGCGCCAAACCAAAATACGAAATTTCCCTTCCACTACAATATCAGGCATTTTTATTGAATATTAATAATTTTCAAAAAGACCCATTTGACTCATTGATGGAACTCTATTAGGTACTACCACTACGAGACAGAATGGATCTGGGAGTAATGGCAATAAAGAAGAGTATATTGTCAGTATATTCCAAGCTCTGGCGACAGGTGAGACTTCATCTGAAGGGAGTGACTTACCAGGTATCGTAAGTTTTATGGCAAGTAAAACAAAACTTAGTAAATAAATGGATAAGAATGATTATTTATCACTTCGAATAATTGTATGATACAGCAAGCAAAAGTTCAAAGTATTATTCTGGTATCGTACACTTGTTTAAGTATACTGCAATTATTCATCTATAACATGCACTTCCCCTACGTTTTTAAGCTTACGTATTATACACAAGAACTAGAAAATAACTTTTTATCCGGTTAAATGCATCACGAATCTTCAGAACGATATGATCAAATGTAAGTTATATCTAGGATCTAAACTAACTAATGTGTAACAAACACTTATGTTTTATGCCGTAACAGAGAAATAGCCAGTGGAATATTTGTTGATAGTTTTGTATTTCTCAAAGTGTAAGCTTATTTTTGCTACATACTGGTTGCATTTTTGCTTGAATGTTTTGTTTCAGAATATAAGTAAACTGTCTAAATTTTCATATTTATTTCATATAAACTGGATAAAAAGCTGAACAAATTTAGCGGGTACAAATTCTAAAAGGTAAGATATGATAATTTTTTTTTCTTTTTTAGAATTTCGAAGCCCAAATTTTCGGCTGGGTTTTATACGCGACTGCGTATTATACACGAATAATTACGGAATTCATAGTCATTTAGTACTTGAAAAGTAGATATTCGATTGATACGACCCTGGTAAAATAATAACGTTCCCTTGTTCCTGTCCAACATCGAAATGCTCTTTTACCCAATAATCAGGCAATCAATTCTTCATGGAGTTGAGATTTAGAATACAATAAGTGGGTAGTTTATACAATATCGCTCATAAATAAGTACACCTACACCAATTTCTGATAAAAGCTTAATTTTCTGCTAAACCAAGGATACAAGGATTTTATGATTATTTTTTATAGAACATTATCGATTGAAAATGAATATTATTAGGTATTATTTACTATCAAATTCGCTTGCATTTAAACTGTATAACCAAAAATGAAATTGCAACACTTCTGTAATGATTAATTGATTTTAAAGGCATGTCAAACCAACTGGGGTTGTTTTGTGCCAAAACGTTATGAAATTGCGTTCATGTACGTTCATAATCATATTTCTTGTGCTGTTGTTTCTTCATAGTTTTTTTTACACATAGTTGTATAGTTTAATGTTTTCCTGTCAAATACTTGGGGGAATTTACGAACCTACCGTATTTGATGGCATATATAAGATGCACTAGTGTATAAGACGTACCCCTATTTCAGGAAGGCAAATAAAAAAAATTGTAATTAATAAAATTATTAGTAAATGGTACAGCCTAGGCTATATTTATGAGGTGTGCTTTTGGTTGAATAAGCTATGATTACGATTAAACGAAAAATAATCGAAAATAAAACAAAACACAAGCCTATAAAAAACTTTATTATATTCAAAGATAAGAAAGCAAAAACAAAGCATGAACCTACATATGGCATATAAGACGCAGAAGAATTTTAAAAGATATTTCTTGTAAAATAAGTGCGTCTTATACGCCATCCAATACAACATAAAAACAAGACATACGTTTTTAAGTGCTGGTATTCATTTTCATGTATTCCAGGCAGGATACATTAACTCAATCAACAAGGCAAAAATATGGGGACGTCTTTTTAAAACACGCGCGGTATTCTTTTTATTTACAGAGAGTAACAAAACCTAGGGGCAGATAACCTGACCTCACATTTACAATAATCAATAGTTCGACCAAGTACTGACTAGTGGGATAATTTCAACAATACTAACAATTTCTAAATAAATATCTTTGGATCCTAGATTGGGCCCTTACAAATACTAACACACCGGGTCAGAAAGAACATTGGAGTAATGGCAATGAAGGGTTATTCCATATTCCATAAAGCTCCAAGACTGGAGCCTCATCATCTGATGGTTTAGAGTCAAAACCAGGACACTCACTGGGAGGTCTTACCCATCTGTCGGGGATACAGTTAGTGTATCCTAGACTTTACTGACAGGCCGGGTAATACCTCTGTAACTAAAAATAAAATTTCATTTATATATTTTTTACACACAGAAGAGGTGTACTTATTTTTGGACTGCTACATATTTTTGCTTTAGCCTGCTTGCCTTCATTAACCTATTGACTTTGTCTCTTACTCTTGTAAAATAAACATTATTTACAACAGTCAACAATCTAATAAAAAGTGGTGCGATACATTTGTTACAAGGGTAGCGTAAATGTAACGAATTATGCGTTACGATGGTTGTTTTGGTTTCTTTGTTTAATGGCATATCAACCTTTGTAGGTTATTTAATGCCAAAGCCATTCTCCTAGAAGAACAGTAGTGGTACTATTTAACCCATAGCTGGGAGGATAAGGGGGTTCATACCTTTCCCAAGGTTATTTGCCCGAAAGTGAACGTAATAGCTCGACTGGAGTACGAACTCGCTTACTGCAATTCTGCAGTCCATCGCTTTAACCATTACACCACGAGGACACCCCCTATGCGTTACGAGTTTGTAACAAAATGTAACTAAATATTGAAACAGAGGAGTTTTACGGGTACTGTGAAAAAAAAATTATATATGAAATAAGCTAACATCAATACAAACAACAGGAAGTTGAGTTGAAACAGACGTCTTCTTGGTTTTATTTTTGGTAATGAGATATGTTGCGTCAGTATAGCTTTTTGTATTTGCACAGTGTACATAAGTGCTTTAGAATTCCTTTTGGATGCTTACTTAGATGATAAGACTGGGTTACCGTCATAAAAATTGTGATTTGGTTCGTCTATCTTCTGAGACTGCTGGACGATTGGACTGCTGCTGACTAATACTAGGCATTTAGTCGATATATACTTTAGGCTTTAGGCTGCAAAATAGGGAAAAGTTATTTTTGGAAGCCATGACACACGCATGGATCTTTTTCTATTTTTCTATTTGGTGATACATGTGAATTAGAGACAGTTACATATTCACGGTTGAAAAGTTGAGATACTCTTATGGAATAAAAACAATTGAGGTTTATTTTTCAACATAGTCCCCTTTGCAGCCTACATACTTCTTGTATCGGTATTGCAGTGGTTGGATCCCATTAGTAAAAAAATCATCAACTGCAGATATGATGTCCTCATATGAACTTTTACCCCAACCTCGTTTTACAAATGACTTCTATAAAATCATAGAAAATCCATTTTCCAAATTTACCACGATACAACAGTCGCTTAGAATATCCATATAATTGTTTTTCTTCCTATTTTTGTTTTCCAGATATTGTTGTTCTTTTGATCCTTATGTTATGTGTGTTGTTTTTAGTCACAGTAATTAGCCTTACTTTGTTCTTTTTTATGATGTCTTTGCGTCGTCTTATCGATGTATCGACGCTAACTTTAATGCTGGCGATTCTTCTTCCTCCTTTTTTGACAAATACAGCCTGTCTATGTCATCTCTGGGATATAAGGCCTTATACGTCGTTATGAGTTGTTTAAATTTCTGAGACGAAGCTTGTAGTGAGGATTGAACCTGCAACCTCTAGATGCAACGGTTATAGGCGTTGGTTCCCTAAGCTTCTAAGGAGACAATCATCTGGAGGTTGCAGGTTCAATCCTCACTACTGGTGAGTAACAATACAGGAATACTTAACACTTGTACCCGGTTATGGCTAACGGAATCAGAACAGGCGACCCCCGTGGTTTCAATAAAGGATGTAGTTCGAAGTTCCGTGAAGGTTCCCAAGTTCAACAAACACCTGAAGAAGGCTGGAGGACATATCGGCCGAAACGTTGTGGAAATAACAATAAAGATGAAGACAATAGTCCGAAAATCCTTAATGATAAAACGTCGTTATGAGTTTTCTTATCCTCTGGTCTATAATTATTTTTATTATTATCATTAGTTGCATGAAGCTATATAACTGTTTGCAAAGACAGACTTTGGCATTGAATAACCCAACAAGTATTGGCAGAAATTAAGCAACCAACAAAGCAATCACTAATAGATAGGTAAAAGACAATAGGTCAGTAGGAAATGTGCAACTATCTCAGCTACCAGGCTGCTTATTTCTTTTGTCTTTTGTATGAAAGTGAACTTTTACTTTTCGAATTTTGTTCATTTCGTTTCCTGGAACCTTCTTGTCATATTATTATTATTATTATTATTATTATTATTATTATTATTATTATTATTAATTCTTTTAGGGGAAGTCAATATCTTTGATGAGGGTATGGTTAATGTCTTTAGTAGTAGTAATTGAGGGAGAGTTTAGAAAGCTTTATTCAAACAGTGCAAAATCAGAAATTACACACACACGCACACACACACAAGGGTCAAAATGCTGTAATGAATAAAAACTAGAATGACTGAGGCTGTTTAAAAATCAACTCCAGACAAATAACCTCAAAAATTGATAAAGCAAAGAAAGTTGGATGGATGGATATTATCCATCACCTATTTGTTTGTTGGGCGCCATTTTGAGTAATTCCCTTACATAGTGTCTCTTATGGTATCGATAATAATCAAATGCCGAAGATGGATTGCCTTTTACAACATTACGAGACTCTAACTGTCCTGTTATACACTCCAAGTAGGGAGGAAGTGTGTGTTTATATCTTGAAAAGTGATTACAAAACATGAAGAAAAATGAATTCGAAAAAAGCAATGAGTGACACTGTCAAGTAAAGAATAATGGATGCTATTTTAATGACTATCATAAATAAGTAACGTCTGCCTCGGAACTGACAGCTGTAGGTTTCTTTGGGAAACAAGAGTTGGAATGTTTCGAGCCTAGGAAAAAGCTAGAATTCTTGAATGTTGATTTTCAATAATCTATTAACTCAACTTCCTCACCATGAGCAGGATGTGACACAAGGTCAATTTTTAAGCGGATCATGGTTTGTTTGATTCAGAGTGTTCCTTGATGAGGATTGCCTTACCAAGGCTAAAGAGCCCAGTCTGTACTGCTACTTACCCATAGCTGGAAGGAGAACAGATGGATTCATGTCTTTCCAAATAGAATTAGCACGAAGGGAAACATATACAACTTCGTCTAGGATTTGAACTCGGTTCCCCGATTCCATTTCCTACGACGATAACCATTGCGCTAAGCATGTCTGATTTTCGAGTTGCGACTCCATCTTTTCATTTCTCTTTGTCTTTGTGCTAAGTTAGTCGATATCAGTAAATGTTAAGAAGTACAAAAGTTCTCACCGCTTTTTTAAAACCAGACACCGAATGATATTGTTTGGAGAAAACAATTATCTCCCTTTATGAATGAGCGTATCCACTGAATGCTTCCGAGGGTGTCATATGATAGTTCCAGAAACTCAATCTCGACCTCTTCTGCTTCTGTTCTTTAAACAGAAGAGATACGTCTCGGTCTCTGTCAGGGAATGGTACTTTCCCTCATCAAGAAAACTTTTTTCCATTTTTGTACCCGCTTTCATAGAATAATATGTGCATATTTCTTGTTGCTGGGATACATTTGTGTTGTCTTTCTCCGTAATACCTTTGGAGTGTATGTTATGTATATAAAAGTTTAATTGCGTTTATCTGGTATTTTCCTCCCGTTGTGTTCAGTATTAGTATCTACCAGATATACTATTGATAAAATCGGTTCTTAATAAGTGGGGATTTGACTAAATATCTTCCTTCGCACAAAACATTCTAATGCTACATACTAGAGTTGAAACCAAAAAAATCCTGGATCTTTTTGTGCATACCTGATAAACAGAAGGTGTTTTGGTATAAGGAGGTTTAACTACTGCAGAGTGATAAAATGCTAATACGCGGACCATTCATAAGTGTAGTGAGTTCGATCCTCAATAGGTACCTTGTTATTGTAGTCACTCTAAAAACAAAAAACAAAAATAAATAAATAAATAAATACCTGGGGGTCCAAAGTAGCAGAACAGTTCATAAACTCTGCTCAATTTTCGGTTGACTTATTTTAACAGCATGCCAACCCGCCCAGATTTATTTTATGCCTAGGCGTTAGGGAATAGCTTTTATTGAACGTTCATATTTGTATTTTTTGTGTAGTTGTTTCTTAAAGACTTTTTTTTTTGCACACGGTCCTATCGAATACGAATGATCTTTTAACAGATCTATTTGACCCATAGATTGGATCCTAACAGGTACTATTTCTTCGAGTCAGAAAGGACCTTGGAGTAATAGCAATGAGGAAGTACTCCACATTCCCCAGAACTCCAGAACTGGAGTCTCGCTATCAGATGCAGTTTAGTGTTATACTCGGCGTACCTCTTTTTGTGGGTGTTGTACCCTCTTCAGGGGATACAGCCAGCGTCGGATATGGATCATCCAAAAAAGAAAGGTTTCTCTTCTTCCTCATCACTAATTTTGTGTATCTGTTCCCCTCGTTATTTTGTTGCTCATCATTGGTCTTTATTTTATGTACCTGGTTTCTAGGTATGAAATTCGGCGGTTGCGATAGTCTGCGTCTGGACTGGTAAGTCAGAAAGCAGTGCAGTTATTGTTTTAAATATAAGAATCAACTGTTTGATGCTTTTAAAACTCTTTAAATGTATTTCTATTGATTTCTGGATTTTGTTATATATGGTTTTGTGTTATCATAAGATTAGTAGATATCCATGAATTTTATTGCATAACCATAACATATAGATCATTCGCTCGATGTATTCCATAATCCTGGGTTCATTCATTTTCAATAAAATACACTCTCAGATTTTGCTCTGTAATTTGTCAGTGAAAATATCTATGTGAGGGTTAGCTGAAAAGTTCATAGGCTGACCAAGATACTCTAACTGAATGCGAACAAAGGAGGTTTATTTTTCAGCATAGTCTCTTTTGCGTTCCCCACACTTCCTCCATCAGTGCTGCGGCGCTTAGATCCCATTGGTAGCAGATATGACATCATCCTATTAACTTTTCAGCAAATAGACTTTTCAGCCCATCCTTGTATAAAGATAAATCTCAACTCTCAAAACAGAGCACCAGAAGCAAAAATTGTGGGTTAACAGTATAAGGTGGTTTTGAAGTGGTTGCGATATTTAGTGTATGGTTAATTCATATCACTATAAGTTAATTTATTGCTATTTATGTAGTGCTGAACAAAATAACAAAGCCTCTTTGAAGAAGAACAACGAAAGGTTTATTTTTATGACAGAAAGTAGGACTGTGTCAGAGTGAGAAAAGTTCTTAGGATGTCGCAGGTAGCAGCAGTTATCTTCGGCGAAGAGCGTCAATGCTGGAGCGTTCAGTAGAAGAGGACAGGAGAGAGGCCTTTCTTCTCTGCTTGCCAGGTACTCACTGCAGCTGCCCGACTTCCAAAAAGAGCTAGAAAAATAGATCTTTAGAGGAAGATGGAATCAATGCGCTCTGCCTGCTGATTGGTCAGTGTGTGGCCGAATCGCTTGGTGGGGGTATTGATTAGCGAGAGAAAATAGATCTGTGACTGCTACAGATACACCTCGGAGCCTTTGCGGTTATCTATTTTGTTGGGGAATCTTTGTGAATTCCTGCTTCCAGTTTTTCTCGGAAAGGAAATAATTTAAGGCAAATAATGTGACAACAGATTTTATTACAATGTAAAAAAAAAAAAAAAAAGAAGAAAAAATATAAAAACAGTGGTATGCTTGTAGTAGGATTAAAATATGTTTATTTACTTACTAAAGTGTCCTTTGTTTATTCCTAATTGTCAGGGTTATGCTGAGTGTTGCCGGCGTAAAGCGGCACTGAAATTCTGCCGAAAAGTCTCCCTGAATACAGACATCCACGGAGGAGACGAAAACAAATCTAGCCTGTACGGAATGCTGAATTGAAAGTGAGATAACTATCTTTGTGCTTTTCCTTAAGTATATCACTTTTCATCGTAAAAGTCACTCTGCAGGTAAGAACATGTAATTCCACTTGTTCTAATCTAACTAATCGGAATATTACAATTTTTTGAACAATAAAGAATAAATAAACTGATGGAATTATATAATTTCAAGTGTTGTAGATAACCATGTTTTCGTCTTTATACAACACTATCTTTGTGAAGAGTTAGATTTATGCAAACTGACATAACAATGAGGATTTAAAAACTTCAGGCTGTAAATGAAATGATTTTACGTATTTTTTCAATTTGGTTTCAATGGCCCTGATTTTTTTTTTTGTTCTAGTATTTATGTTGTATTATAATTTCGTCTTTAGGTTGTAGTTTTGTTGCTTTTATATCTTTAGTTTGTTTTCTGTAACTTGTCATTTGATCCCAGACGATGGAAGAAGTTGATAAACACGCACTTATAGCTTGGATTGTACATTTATAGATATTTTAATAAACTAGGCCGGCAATCTCAGTGGGTTTCTAAACCGTTTTTCATAGAGGGAAATTCTTTGCATCTTTTAAAGTTTCTTTTAAAAAAGGCTTCTAAAATGTTAAGAGCCCTAAAACTCGTCTGCCGTGATGTACTTTGGAACAGAAACTCATAAAAATCAAAATTCAAATTTTATCCGGACTTTCAATAGAGGCGACTCTTAACCCACTGTTTGTCCATCAATCCCTCCACATTTTTTTTGTAATTATTGTTCTGTAATTTCTGTTCAACTTTTTCACAATTTCAAACGTTTTATTCCCAACACTCAATAACTTTACAATATCGTGTTTCTATTTTGAGGCTACATTTTTTTACTACCAATCTTTATATATCTGAAATTAAAAAATAGATATCAATAACTGTATTATTATATATAACCAGAGTCATTCAATAAACTAGATAGATTTTGCTTTATAAGTTGGTAATTGGAAGCACAATTTACAAGTGAACCTTTTTCGAGGAAATCAATTGTGATAGATTTTTTATGTCCTAGAACACTGTCAACATGACCCTCTTTACTAACCGTTGTGTCTTTAGTGTTGAAAATGGTTGTTTCCATAACACTATAGATTATTTAACAACACAAATATATAACGAAACTTCTTTTGAAACACAACAACGAAAGGTTTATTATTTTAGCAGAAGTAAAAGAGTCGGAGTGAGGAAGAGTTTCTTTTGGTGTCGCCGGTTAGTATGTTGGTCCTTGAGTTTGTATGAAATGTGTGTCACTGTAGCAAATAACTCATGTGACTGACCGCAAGGCTGATTCTTCTGTGTGTGAAGCTTGTAGCAGCGTGTTCTTCAGCGAAGGGGTTCCAAGTGGAATCCGAAGCAGTGGATGTGAGAGAGGTCTGTCTTGGCTGCTGGCTAGGTGCTCTCTGGGTTGTCGGCTGACTACCAAAAAAGGGCTAGAAAAATAGTTCTAGTGAGGAAGAAGGAATCAATGCGCTCTGTCCCTGATTGGTCAGTGTATAGCCAAATCGCTTGGCGGGGGCATTGATTCGCGAAAAGAAATAGTTCTGTGACCGCTACATGTCTGGAATCTTTTATTTACCCGAGAGTCAGTTTATTTCCACTCCATATATTGTCTTTTCGACTCGTGTTTATCGTTGCAAACCAGTGTTTCATTTATTTATAAACATTTTATGACTAAACCATGCTTCTCCATAAATATCACAAAATCTTCTTTAAATTTCACATGATTTGCCCTTCTCAGCCACCAAAAATTTGATGACAGACCTTTGTTCAAACCTGGAGGACTCTGATTTCCGTCTGTATTAAATAGTCTCAAAATAGATATTTTTGAGATTAAAATAACTTTTGCTATAAAGCAATTTTTAAAAAGTTTACATTTATGGAAAAAAAATTCTGAAAAAAATTATTTTGCTTTTTTCTAAAAATTCCCTTTTATTTATTGAATGACAGTTTACTTACGGTATAATGAAAATCTTACAATTTGCATAATAAAATTTAATACCTCCAAATAAGGTATTGTAGATATTTCAAATGAAAACAAATATTTTGAACTAAAACTCACGTGATATATGAACCATATAGATATAAGTATATCCTGAAATTGCTGACATCGGTTGGTTAATACCAACTTTATTGTGAAAAACTTTACTTCTATCAGAAATCTGACATAAAATCATGTAATTGGCTCTCTTAGGGGATGTTCACTCACGTTTCTTTTATTTAGCAGGAAATAAATTAATGATAGAAAAGATGCATTCTGGCTCCATCAAATATTCCTTACACAAACTAGATTAGATTATTTGAATTAATGGAATAATCTTTCCAAGCCATGCAAAGGAAGATGTTGTGGAATAACCGAATGTTGAGGAAAAAATTAGGGAATGATCTTTTAATTTGCATTCCTAAAACAAATACCAGCAGAAGCCTAGATGTGCAAATCAATCTACTGTTCAAAGACAGTTCTTGGAGACATCAACAAGCAGTTGGGCATGCTTAAATCGAAGGAAACTTGGCTCCAACAAAAGAACTATCAATTGAAACAGTAGAACATGGTGAAATACTTTGGGTATTCCTAATCAGCTGTGTCTAAAATTTGGTGCAAATATGAAAGAAATAGAATGGTTAAAAAAGAAAAATGTACTGGTTGACCAGGAAAGACATCAAAACAATATGTCTTGAAAATAGAAAACGAAAAACAAAACAAATGAAAAACAGCTGGGCCGATAGATGGGTCAGTGTTTGTAACAGAACGGCAAAAATCGACAATGAAATAGATTTACATGGGGAAAAGCTAAACGAAAACAGAACTCACACACCAATAGAAGAAAATGAGGTTAAAGTGGACTGAAAAGAAACAATCTTGGCGTGTAGACAATTAAATGATATTCAATAATTTTTCATCTGAATGGTTTGGAAAAGCATTATATCATTGATTCAAATAATTTAATCTAGTTTATTTAAGGTACTTTTTATGAAACCAAAATGTTCAGCTATTAAATAAAAAATATTTGCATCTTAACTGTTATTATTTTATTTACTGTTAAAAAACCGATGCCCCTAAGTGTGCTAATACCATAATTTTTCCCAAGGAGTAATAGTATCTTTCTAGTCACATATAATGTTTTCCATTTTTATTCGTATCATGATGTCAAAGTACGAATTTAAAAGCAACTCTTTTAGTATTATTGGCTACAAAATTATGATATGCGCATATCATTAACATCTCCAGTTTCACTGCACATGCCACATCTTTAATTCTGTCGTTCAGAGATATTTTAAACATCTCTGTTGAAGTAATACAGCAATTAGGAAAGTTATCTAAATACAAATGCAGATATTTATGGCTTAATTTGACGCATTTTTGGACTATTTTGAGGCTCTTTAATTATCCTGTTTGTACTAGCGGGAAACTTATCGTATAATTTGGGTTGTTTATTCAAACCTATTTAAATGCAAACTATCTTGACAAAATTCATTAAATCCTTGCTGCTTGAAAATGTCCGGTTTTCAGCAAAAGCAAACTGGTGTGAATTGTCTGTGTTCATTTTTGTCTGTCAAGTAAAAGAATTTAGTGACAAATAATTCCTTTTTTTGTGCCGGGAAAGATGAATGTGAGAGGATTTTTTATAGTGACAAGCGAAATTCCTTCATTTTTACTCACTCATCTGGATTTTGTACAAAAATCACAGTAAGATTTACGTAATCGATTGAGTAAATTCTAAAGTACAATCTCACCAGTTTAAAAATTTGTAGCTATCATAATAAACTCACACGAGATAAATATAAAGACACACAGAGATACAAACAGACACACTAAACTAAAGAGTAGTGATTTGATCCTAACTAGGTTCACACTGTTTGTGGGGCCTAGAATCTGCTGATTGCATCCTCCACAATGAGTAAGATTCCACCAACAAAATCTCCTGAGTATGACATTAAACTGCATTCCATGGTGAGGTTCAAGTTCTGGAGATCAGGGGAAGAATCAAGTTACAGCTTTATTGCCATTACTCCCATGTTCACAGACCTGGAGTGGTAGTACCAGTTAGAGTCATATCTATGGATTAAATAGACTTGTTTGAAAATTATTAAGGTCCCATCTAAACACAAAATTGACCAATTAAGAAATATTAGAATTGGATAGGAATACTTGAAACTATATAATTGCGTGCAAATTATTTGTATTCGATGGGAAAATTTGATATAATTTAACTGTTAGCAAACAAATAATCATTATCAAATTGGAATAGTTACTTTAAACTATATAGTTGTGTACAAAGTTTTAGTATTAGATAAGCATATTTGAAATCACACAACTACATGCAAATTATTTGTAATTTATACGAATGTTTTATACCATATAACTATGTACAAATAAATGATAATAGTAAAATGGAACATTTGAAAATATAATATGATTACAATTACAATCAAACAATTAGGAATTAAATAACCGATTAGAAATTGATATGCTATTAAACAAATAAACCAAACAAACCTATAAACCAACCACAGAAAGAGAGAGAGAGAGAGAGAGAGAGAGAGAGAAAGAGAGAGAGAGAGAGAGATAGAAAGAGAGAGAGAGAACGAGAGAGAGAAAGAGAGAGAGAGATAGAAAGAGAGAGAGAGAGAACGAGAGAGAGAGAAAGAGAGAGAAAATATTGAAAAGCAAGACTATTCGCATTATTGACTTTTGCGTATTTGCCAACGGAACCAGTTCAGATAATATCGAATGCTGATTTTCAAGGCAGACAGAATCTCTAAGAAGATAACCGTAACCCAATACCGCCTTTTTTTGATTAAGCTTTGTAAATATGAAATTCGTTAAATTTACTTTTGTTGATACAAAGATTTAGTACTGCCCTGTCATTTGGGGCTTAGAATGCTCTGCTTGTATCTCCAGCAGAGAGACCTCTACCCACTCAAAAGGATATCCTGGGTATGATACTAAACTGCATTTGATTGTGAGCCTCCAGTTCTAGATATCTGGGGAGTGGGTAGTACCCGTTCATTATTATTATTCCCAGGTCCACTTTGAATCGGTGTTGTAGTACTCATCTATGGGCGAAATAGATCTGTTTAAAAATTATTCGTGTTTGATTGGACTGTGTGCCAAAAAAAAAACTCTAAAGAAACAAGTACACAAAAAATATAAATATGAACGTACACTGAACGCAATTCTAGGCATAAAATAAACCTTCACGGATTGACATGCCGTTGAAATCAATCAATTAATCAATCAAAGACTTTGCAACATATAGTCCATTATGCTAACAACCAAGCTGTACCTGTGACTAACATCCAATAGTACTTTACTGTTAAAGTAAGAGCAATGTAGAAACAGGAAAGAGAGATGTCGAGGGAAAATTATGAAGTGGAATTCTTTGTGGATTCCCAAAGTAGAAAACAACAAAATATAGCTGCCCACGTGTAAACGGAGGATCTTCTAAAAATATCACCTGGAGAAAGGCAACTAGATTAACGTTACAATGTATTGATTCATACCACAAAAGATGCCAGTTGAATTAGCTTTTAATACACACAAAAAGAAACGAAAGTCAAAATACATTCCAAGTACCCTTATTAAATAAATACACACGCACACACACACACATATGCTAGACGACCCGTGATAGGTTTCCGTTGTAACATCGGTCAATGATGATATTGATACTTCTATTTAGAAAAAGAAGGATTCTTATTGGCATTTCATAGGTATTTCTTTTTTATCGAGAATTCGAATAATAAAAAAATGGCGCTCAATGTGAACAAAGATCCCACAAAATTATCATTCAGTAATAAATTGGGCTGTAAATGACAATTCTTTAAGAGCATTTTACGTGCATTGCTCAGTTGTTTTTCTGGGGTTACGATTGCATATATGCAAACAAAATGAGGATATTTGTAATATCTATCTATCTTGGTGGTTAGCAAACTAATTTCATTATCATTTGCTATAGCAGTATGGTCCTCACAACGTTTCTGCCGATGCATTCTTCGATTTTCTTCAGGTGTTTCTTGTTGAACTTGAGAGCCTACACAGAACTTCCAACCTTTATTTAATCTACGGGGGTAGAATTCCGTTAATCATAACCGGCTAGTTGTTTTGTTTTACGGCGTATCAACCCTTTTCGGGCCATTTAACGCCGAATTAAATTTCAAACAACTCAGTTTAGAATAAGTATAGTTTTTGTTTACAAACAGTTAAATGTCAAAACAGTACAGTTTAATGTCAAAACAGTTCTATTTCAAACAATTCAATTTGTCATAAGTACACAGTTTAGTTCTATTTAAAAACAATTATATTTCAAATAGTTCAATTTAGCATAAGTACGCTGTAACCATATTTACCAACCCCTCCACTCGGGCAGGATATGACACAAGGTCAATTTTTGAGCGAAATTTAACAGGTTTGAATTCAGAGTTTTCCTTCTCCTAGACTAGTTGCCTCACCAAGGCTGAAGAACCTAGTTTGCCCTACTATTTACCCATAGCTGGAGGGAGAATAATTGGATTCATACCTTTCCCAAGGGTATTAGTGCTATGTGAAATGCAATCAGTCTCGTCCAGGATTTGAACTCGTGTCCATTTCCGACGACGATAACCATTACACCACGGGCACCTCCAAAGTACGCTGTAACAGGGCTCCATTAATGTAATATGATGCCCAGTCACGGCACCATTAATGTAACAAGATCCTTGGTCACTAGCAACATTTATGTAACAAGATCTTTGTCACTTTACCAGTGATGTAACGCCGTAACCTAACCCCACTGGCCCGCCGTCCTTCACAATTTCGGCCGTGATTCTGTAGGGTCCAGGGTTACTGGTTAGACCTAATTCTCTGGGGATCCTTTCAACAGCCCACGTTGTGATAGATCATGTTGAGCGTTTATCGGGTCCAAAGATTATCCGCTGGTCCACCTGCAGGCTCGTCAGGTTGGAATCGTGTTAGCATTAGAAAAAAAATAACCCAACCGATCCGATTTTATGAAAGTTTTTTTTATATAGATAACAACACCAACAATACATGAAATAAACACAGTTTATAAAGAAAAAGTAATTAAATTGAAGTCTCTTATATACGAACAGTACCTCGAGTTTTAGTTATTGGAGAGAGGTGGCTTTTGTCTTAACTTTTTTCGGTTTAGCAGCTTGTTTAGTGATTTTCGTTTATCGGGCCTGTCAACGACACATGCGCACGCAGAACGCCTGATCCAATCTCCGACGGGTTTTCTCGATGGATGACGTCACATTTGCCCAGAGATGATTTCTTCACGTCAGGGCCTGGCCGTTTCTTACACATCAACAATCACGGTACGGACCAGAAGTAATCACCCCGGTTGTCACAGCAAAAACTTTCTCATCGGCCCGAGGCGAGGCTTATTTATTGAGAATATCTTCGCCTCCCGCTAATCACATGATACCACTGCCGCTAATTACGTGATGCTACGCATAATCAATTCATCCGTCCTCTAGAGCATGTGCCACCATCTGACATAACCCAAAGTACAATTTGATGTCGTGATTTTCTTGTGTCCAACTTTCTGATTTAAACAATTCGTATAAACATCTATTATTGAGAATAACGTTTGTTTTTAGAAGTTACTTTTTTCTGTAATCAATAAGGATTATATTTCCAACTTTACGAGTAAAACTCTTCAGAACAATCATTATCAACAAACAAGAAAGGATTAACCTTTTTACTGGTAATTTCACCTGATATTCTTATTTTTTAATATACCAAAGTCCTCACAACCTATCAACCTCTTAGTTTTTTTTTTCGAATACGTACCTTTTTTTCACTTGCCGTTTCGATTTTACGGCATATCTATCTTTATTATTATTATTATTATTATTATTATTATTATTATTATTATTATTTCGTGGTGAAATTGCCCCTGCCACACGCAGTTTCAATGTCAAAAACAGTTCTTTTTCACACCATTCAGTTTAACATAAGTACTCAGTTTAGTTCTATTAACCCTTAGATAGGACCCTATCAGATGCCATCACTCCGGACCTGAGTGGACCTGGGAGCGATGGCAATGAAGAGGTACTCTGCATTCCCCAAAGCTCCAGAATCACTGGAACTTTACCATCAGATTGTTTAGTTACATATCCAGGACACTCGATAGGGGGAGGTCTTGCCCCTCTGCAGAGCTGCAATCGGTGTCTTTTACAGCCCCCCTCTACCAGCCGACTGGGCATTCATAACCGTGTACAAGCGTTTAGCTATATTTAGTATTCCTTGTTAAAGTACTTCTAAGTGAAATTATCTGGAGGTTGCAGGTTCAATCCCGACGACTGGTAAATAACAAGGAATTCTTAATACTTTTATCCGGTTATGGTTAAGAGAATTTTAGCAATCAGCCTTTGTGGATAAGATAAAGGGTTCGGTTCCCAAGTTTGACATGAAACACCTGAAGAAGTACGGATCGACCGAAACGTTATAGAAGATGAAGACAATATTCCGAATACAGTAAATGATAAAAAATAAAAATCTCATTTGAGAATCAATGTTCTCCAGCTCAGAAAATAGCCAACATATTCAAAGTACACAAATGAATCATTGAAAATCATTTGTACTTGGTTGGAGGATATTAATTTTTGCATAAATTTGTGAGATGAAGGATTATAATTATTAAACTCAGATTGAACTAGTGTCCTCATTTTGGTTGTTATTATTATAATATTTCGACCCCTGAACCACCTGTCCTTCTTTACATGCCTGTTGTATTTGGTACATTTACCAGGACTAACCATGATGAATGGGTGAGAAATTAATCAGCTTATTTTCAGGAAACCTTCCCCAAGATGCACATCTTCCTCGCCTAAAAATGGTATGGGCTGGACTTAGTGCTCAGTGTCTGAGGTAACCCTGAAGGGGAATGCCGACATCACCGAAACAATTTAAGTATCCGCCCCTCGGAACGTATTTGGTAACATTTTCAAAATTTTGAACCAAACCCTTTTTCAAATTTGCATGAAGAGACTGCTTTCATTTCACTGTCCATACTTGTAGAATATTTGGTATTTGTCAATTGCTCTTCTGTTTGTGTCTTATCATCGCTGGCTCTTCTCGTTGATATCATATATCATCTCGTTGTGCTATGTTTTTGTTCCTATTCTCACGGAGATGTACAACAAAGACAATTTTCTGTGCACAAAATTTATTTCTTCGACAACGATTTACATTTTGCCTATTCGCGACAGTTGATACCTTAAAGGTTAGAATCTTATCAAACTTATCTCCAGTACATACCAATAATAGATATCGGTTGTCTATTAATTAATAGTTACATTTACCAGCATATATAATTTAAAAAAGGAGAATTAACTTAATGAATTATACGTCTGGGTAAAACTGAAGAAAACCTTTACTAAAATCTGTTGTAACAGTACGGACATTTGATATGTTAGTACATAGGCTTAGATGTATATGTATGTATTTGTATATATATATGTGGTTGCTATTTGCCCATAGATGTGTGTATATATATATATATATATATATATATATATATATGTGTGTGTGTGTGTTCATGAAGAGACGTTATTGTATCTATGCCGAAGTCTGAGACACCATGGATCTTTGGTATGATAATACAAATGGTTAGATGTATGTTTGTGTGTGTGTATGTTGACGTACATGTTTTGTGCGTGGATTCTAGGTGAGAAAAACTCAAAGAAGTGAATGAATATCCTAAGTGGAGATGGTCAGATAAGGTTAAGAAGACCACTCTGGCCTCAACTTTAAATACTTAAATTTTGTGACACGTTTTAGGGTGTCCTGGAGACATACAGTCTAGCAATTATTTTATGTTTGGTCTTATGGGTGGTCTGTGTCTTGAAATTGGAAAGATTTACCTCTGCATATGTACAGTTGGAGCCAGTTGATTCGGAGAGTCGTGAGAGTGATTAGTTGAGAGTCAGTTCGTTAGTAGTAACCAGAGAGACGAATTAGGATAGGAAGTCAGTTTGTAAGCGGTGACCAGACATAAAAGAGTGACAGGCGAGAGTGCTGCACTACAGAAGGAAGGAGGAGTGGATCAGAGCTGGAGAAAGGTCCTGGAGTGTCACACACACTTCGTCCGTGAGTAAATTCTGTGCTATCTTTTCATTTTCTTTGTTCTTGCGATACCATCGTCTCCAAGGTTCGTGCACTGTGATATACATTAGTAAAAAAAAAAAGCGTAAGGCCCTATCATCATGGTACAGTTGAATATGCTGCAGTTCAACAAATTGTATAAAGTATGCATAATACACAATGAGCAGATGCAAGCAAGGTGGTTACGTCACAGTGTTAAAAATAACAAGACGGGGAAACTGAATGATACAACAGTTAAGGATACAGAAAAGGAGCTCAGTGAACCAAGTTCAAATTTCAGCTAAATTTGCTAATATTCAGACTATATATTCATACTAATATATTCATACCAATGTTCCTGAGAAAAACATGAATCCATTTTTCTCTGTGCTCTGTTCCATTGCAAAATATTTAACCATTGGTATCCAACAAAGAAATGGGAATTTGAATAGATCATATGAAACAAATATTGTATGAAACAGTTTGTGAGCCAGTGCAGAATTATCAAGGAAAGGTCTATGATAAAGAATATAGTGAAAACAAGGAGCAGCATAAGTAATTCAGTTAAGATAAGTTAGTAGTTTAAGTAATTAATTATGGTAAGTTAGTATTGTGCTATTGGTATAATGGTTAGAGTGTTAACCAATGGTGCTGGGGACCAGGGTTCAATCCCAGGTCAAGTCATATCAAAGACACAAAAAATGGTACTTGATGCCACCTTGCTTAACACTCAGCATTATAAGGTACAGATCAAGGGTCAAGTGGAGCAATCTTGGGAATGGAGTAGCGCCCTCCCCTGCACCTCAGAGTAGCAGCTATTGAAAAGGGAACTTTCAGATTGCCCTTGACAATGGTTGCCAACTTTACTTACTTTACTAGTAAGCAAGTTAGAGAAAATAATTTTGGAGTATCATATTGTATAAAAAGCAAAAGAGATAATGGTGTTGCAATGTTGGATGCTTTCAAGGAAGAGAAACCACTGAAAAACACTAAACAGTTGGTAAATTTGACATTTGTCAAAATAATCCAAAGAGATTATAAGGATCTGTCTTCTTTTTCTGAGATGCTTGTCTTTTCTATTACGGCATGATCATCTATGTGGAAGGAAAGTCTGAAAAGAAACAATGAATCTATTTTTTTATGAATTTAAGAGCCCTTATTACTTGAGCCTTCTTATCTCTTGAGTCTGAGGAAATGATGTTGTAGTAGCACAAGTCATCAGACGACAACTGTGTGAGACATTCATCATCTTCCCACTCCCTTTACTTTTACTTTCTAATGTGAGCTGGCTTCACTTTACTTTCTAACTTGCTCTAACTCTGTGTCTCTTCATATATATATATATATATATAACAATATATATATTTATATATATATATATATTGACCCTCTGTGACTTGTCTCATGTCATTAGAGATGTATTGAAGTTTTCAACTTCCTCAATTTTGCACTGAATGACTTCAAAGATGGCCAATGTACTAGAAATTTCTTACACTACATACCCTTATGTTACAATGGCATCAGTTTGTTTCTTAGAAAAATACATTTTGTCACTGGCTAGAGAAAATGAGATCATTTTAAAAAAGTTAATGTTATTTATTAGGTACTGAAAAAGTTTAGAAACTCAAAAAAAATACCTGCAAGAAAATAAGAAAAAAACATCAAAAGGACAAATTTGCACACCATTTTTTTTTAAATTTTTATTTCATACATAATTTACACCAGAAGAAAAACGGAAAGAAAAAAATTCAGGGAAAATATTGTATATTTTTTAAACATATGAATTAATAATAATAATAATAATAATAATAATAATAAAAAGGAGACAAATAGACAAGATATGTGAAAATACAAGAATTAAAATAAGTTAAAATAACTCTTATTATATGAATATCTTTAGAATTGTTTAAAAGAAAAACAAAATCTTGGAGCTTTTAGAAAGAAAAGGAAGAAATTTATTGGTGATTGTATGTGACAACCACAATTTCTTATGTTTAGTTCCCATAAAAGGTTATAGAAAGGATGGCTTCAATTACACAACATTATTTGGAATTTGTGAATAAATTATACAAATATGATATAAAGCTATCACAGAGTCAGAGATTCAAATAGGAAAATTTTTACACTATGAATACACAAGATGGAAAAATGCATATTCGTATTAAAGTCTTGGTTTTAACCAAGTTTGTTTTTTTTCCAAGGTAATTTTTAACCCTTTTGCAGGCAGAGCGATATTTTTGTTTATAGTAGTAGCTCAATGAAAGACATTTTCCTATTGACTGTTTGTTGACCAATTCAATACAGAAACATTGTTAGGAGGCCCAACTGGATGCATTACTGTGGGATTGTGGAATTCCTGTAATTTGCATGTCATTACATCAAATAATTCAAACATTTGCTGATCCAATATATCGGATTGATTGACTTGATGGAACATACCCTTTATTTTGCAAATGTTATGAAAATAATTTACCTACTCTACAAGAATTTTAAAAAATTATCTGCCAGCAAAAGGGTTAAGATAAGTATATATCTTTGGCTGTTTTAAAATCATTGTTGAAAATTTATTTCCCATAATTTTTCAAATCCACTACTTTTTATCAAATATTAAGCTATATTTTCTGTTTTTTTGATTGAAGTGAACATATTACTTTTTAAGTGAATTTCTAAAATGTAGTGTTCTTACTATTATACACTAATTCTTTCATCTTAGTTTCTTAATCTTTTTTATTTTGATCATCATTGTTGTACTTTCTGATCTTCTGGGAATGTTTAAAACAATCCTTTATTTCATTCGTATGAATTATATTGTTCCCATTTCTATAGTTGTTATGTCCAGTATCTTCTGTAGGGAATTTCAGAACTTATAGTTTTTCCAAGATATGTAAAAAGTGTAACCAATAGTTTTTATTTCGATGCCAAATTTCCTCTTCACATGCCAGATAATATTTTTGCATTGTCTGAATCTCATGACTTTCAGAGAACCAGATGAGATACACTAGTGCTTTTATTAACGAGCTGGATCATTACCAAATGTGACAGACCCCTGAAGAAGATCAGAGAGTAGAGCAGCTGAAATATTGTAAAGAAAACAACAAAGATGAGGAAATTGATCCAAAAGTATCAATGTTTTTTTCCCTGCTTTGGAGTCATTTGTAGTATAATAATAATAATAATAATAATAATAATAATAATAATAGAAAAGCAATATACAAGGGTGAGTCAAAAGTTTTGTAATATTTTGGTATGTGCTTATTTACAGCATGTATCTTAAAGTGGTTTAAACATGGAAGGTACCTACTGTGTAGTATTATGGAAGTTGGTGTGTTGGCATGTTGTGCATCGCTTCACTTTGTGTGTGATTTATAAACTACACAGATGAATGTGTTACATAGTCTAGTTCAGTAACTTAGTGCTTTATGAGTTTGAACTGGGCCATAACACCATGAAAACAACCAAAAACATTTGTTAAGTAAAAAGTGAAGGTGCAGTTGATCACAGTACTGTAACCAGAGAGTTGAAGAAATTTATCTTGGATTACAAGAACCTTAACAATCAGACAAAGTCAGGTAAGCCTAAAATTGTGGTTTCTAAAGGGGTACCATAGAAGCAAATCCAGTGAGTAGCTCTTGGAAAGAATCAGGCAAGCTTGGCATCTCACAGTTCACTGTGGTTTGTCACTTTCATGATTTTGATTTTCTGGAGCTACTGAATTGTATCTCATGTTACCAAAATATTGCAAAACTTTTGACTCACCCCAGCAATTTACTTTAAATTATGGAATACAAGCTTATATTTTCAGTTTGAAAAATTCTTGCTTAATCAGAAGTTGACCTATACACATGGTATTAAATATGAACTTTTACAACAAAGTGGGAAAACTTATAGAGGAACCAGCTCCAAAATTATTGTTCACATTTTTTTGTAACTCCAGCAGACTTCAACAATTATTTTCTACTAAAATTTGTGTTTGTATAATAGCAACCTCTCTGCCATTGACAGGATACAGCAGAAGGTCAATTTCTAAGTAGAGTACAGCTGGTTTGAATTTAGAGTTTTCCTTTTCCTAGATCAGTGGCCTTATCAAGGCTAAAGTACCCTGTCTTCTCTACTATTTACCCATAATGTGACAGGAGAAGAGATGGATTCATGCCTTTCCTTAAGGCATTAGCGCCAACTGAAATGCAAACAACATTGTACCATTTCCTAAGACAATAACAATTATACCATGTGAACCTCCAATATATTCTGGCCCAGGTGGCCAGGGCTGCAGAATACACCAACTGCATCTCTACAGAGGGATAAAAGTCCTCCCAACAAGTGTCCTGGATATGATACTAAACAATCTGATGGTGAGGCTCCATTAATGCTGGAGCTTTGGGGAATGTGGAATACCACTTCATTGCCATCACTCCTAGGTCCATTCTGGCCCAGAGTGGTATTGCCTGAGAGGGGCCTATCTCTAAGTCAAATAGAACTAAACTGTGTATTTATGCTAAACTGAATTGTTTGAAATAAAAATTTTGATATTTAAATTGTATACTTATGCTAAACTGAATTGTTTGAAATAGAACTGTTTATATGTATAAAAATGGATATGACATTGAATAACCTACAATGATTGATATGCCATAAAACCAAACCAAACCAAACCAAACCAAACCTCCAATATATTCTTATCAAAATTCATGTTAGATGAGTACCAAACCTGTAGATTGCAGAGGGGTAAGTATGGTGCTATTAATGGTGAACTGTACATTGAATTTTAACATCTCATTCTATTATTATGATAACCTATGAAAACCATGAAACCCTGTTTAATGGAAATATTTGATATGCAAGGTTTTCCAAAATAAGAATAATTTTGAGGATGAAGACGAAAATAGGTGGTTTGTTTATAACGGTATATGATGTCATTATTATCACTACTACTACTACTACTACTACTACTACTACTACTACTTTACTTTAAAGTGATCAGTATTTGAATAGTATTAATCTTACAGTTTTATCACCAAGATGAATATACTTAGAATGATGTGTTGGAAGCAAAGAGTTAATTTTCTCATGATGTTATTTACAGGCAATAAAAGTTAATGTCATCACTAAAAACAACTTTTGATCAAATTTTAGAAAGAGAAACTCAAACTACAGAACATTTTTCTGGTTTTAAGTTGACAAGACAAAACATTATAAAAGCCCAATTTTAAGTATAAATTCATGCAGAAGTGATGTTATCCTTTTCCTCTTTTGAATAAAACTAATCAATTCTGAGTTCTTATTCTAAAAACTTTGATAATATTGAGACATTATAAAAATTTAGGTTAAATGACAATTGTAAATTTATTGACTTTGATAAATTTTCTTGATGTTATGATAATTCTATTATTTTATACATGGATTTAAAATGATATCTCAGTGATTTAAAATGATGGTCTCATTAATTCTTAACTTTGGTTAAAGAATTTCTAAAATAAGGAGGATTTTTTAAAATGAGGATAAAAATTGTTGGTTTCTTTAAACTGTGTATAATGCCATTATTATGAGTTTTAAAGTGATCAATATCGGAATGGTATTCATAAATGTTCTGAGAATGAACTACAGTATCATTATGTGTAAGCGATAAAGATTTAATTTTGTCTTGATGTTATTTACAGGCTACATAAGTTAATGCTATCGCTAAGATAAATGATTGATAGACTTGTATGTTAGATAAAATAAATGCTATCAAGCTGAAAAGTTCATTTAATTATATCAGATTTTCACTGTTTTATTAAGAATAAGTTTACCAAATATGAATTTGGTCATAATTAATGGCTCACAATGAATGTTAGCTGAACAGTTTGGTATTACAGTTTCCTACTGTAGTAAAGAAGGACCAACACTCAAGATTTGTTTGAAAAGTATCTGACGATCTTAGATACATCAAGAACCAGTTGTGTTGCCTTCATGAAACTGAGTAATTAATCTGAGGGGACCTTACTGCACATGCATAAACAGTCAGCAACAAGATACCCTTCAAGAAGTTTATTTAGTATCAGTTGTAATGTACAAACTGACTTTTTAGGCTTGAAAAATTCTCTCTATAATCAAGTGTTGACTCATGCACTGGGTATGAAATATGAATATTAACTACACATTGGCAAGTAAATGGAATGGTCTGCCTAAAAGTTATGCATAGTATTCTTCTATCATTATGATAATTATATATGGCATCAATCATTGAAGGGTAATATTTTATTAGATTTATTTATTTTAGTTTGATGATATTACAAGTAATATAAGTGGGTGCCACTACTAAAATATTTGATTGATAGACCTGTGTATTTGATGAAAGAAATAGTGACAGAATGAAATGTATATTGAATTATATTTCATTTTCCCTACTTCATTAAAAACTATATGCTGAATAAGCTAACCAAAATATGAATTTGGCTGCAGAAATGACACACAGTGAAAGTTAAGTAAGCTGTTTGGTATTCTTGAGTTAAACACCAGGTTGTTTTGCCACAGTTTATGATAATATTATTGGCTGACCTCTGTCAAGATTAACAATGGATGTAACAACTTTCTTTTTACAGTTATTAATTACTTCAGTCGTAGTTATGACAGAATGGTTTACCCAAGCGCCCACTCGTCTATTTTCTTTTCCACCAATCATTGTAATATGCCAGATAAAAGATATTTATGTCAAGATACCTGGCAATGAAACAGAGTTCAGGGAAATGTGGATTCATGTCTTTCCCTCAAAATATTTGTTCCAACTAAATATACTCAACCACTGATTTTGAATTCTTCTTTTTGTGCTGATAATTTTTTACTTTAATCTCACACTTCTATTTATGGCATCAAATCACTGAAATATCATTATTCTATCTTTGCAAGGTTTGTAAAATACATTTAAAGTTCAGACTTGTATGTTTTTTTTGTTTTAAACTCGAAATAGTTTCATGCTAGATTCAGATTTGTGTTAAATAATAAGTAAACTTGTTATCTAAACAGCAGCCTATCAATTGACATAATTACAATGTCTTTTAAATGTCAGTGCCAAATATCCAGATTTGTCTAAGTCCTCAATATGTCAGCCTATAAAATGAATGCACATATAAAATATGTATTAGATCAGCACTACATTATAGTGTAATGATTAGCAATCTAGACTTTACAGAACAATTACTAATGTTAAGTAAGTTTGATCCTAACTGGGTTGCCCCTGTTAGTGGAGCCTTGAATATGCTGACTGCATCCATCCCCAACAAAAAAAAGATCTTAAGTATGACACTAAATTGCATCCAGTGATGAGATTCCAGTGCCAGAGCTTTCATTGGCTCAATTTCAGTTCTTTTATTGTTAACAAAAGCTTTGTAAATATTTTTTATTGGCTTTTATCACTATTATTACTCCAGTGTAATGTAAAGTTACAATTTCTGGCCACAAATGCACTTTGTTAAATTACAGGCTTAAAGATGAGGAACTCTGTTGAACCTCCCACAACAGCTGAAAAGTGTCTCTATACTTCAATATCTATCAGAATTTGTAAAGTTTTATGACTTTTCTTGTATGACTAAATTTCATACTTCTGTTTTCTTATTTATTTTATCTCCCATTTGTTCTTAATGATATAATTTTATTTAGTTTATTTTATCTTTGCAAGGTTTGTAAAATGCATTTCAAAGTTTAAATTTGTATGTTTTTTTTTTGTTTTTTTTGAGGGGAGGATGTTAGGGAGGCACTGCAAATCAATTATGCTTAAGGCATATGATATCTTTGCATTGATTATATTGGTACATCATTTGATATATGCTTTTCAGTCATGAAGTCAGAAGGAAATAAAATTGTTAGTTATCTTTAATTGCTGTTCAGTTTGACAATATTGCAAAAATGCAATTTTACAATATGCAATGTTTGAACATACATATAACAAAAAAACAAAACAAACAGATTATAAGTAATTTGATTAGCTAAATACTTTTATAATGTTGATAAAGAGTTTGATCCATGCAAAGGTCTTTTATTAAGACTTCAAAAATTTAAAGATATGACGGGTACAAGTGGTTATTTTACAAACTGGTATTGGTAATGAGAAAGAAAAACAACTCCATGTAAAAGAGTTCTTATTTTGTCTGTTATTAATAAACTGCCAAACTCGTCCAGGTGAGATAAAAAAACACAAATTACATTTTCATTTTTCATTATATTTTTTATTCATTTTCATTTTCATAATTTATAGGATGGAATTTTTTTCTTTGTTCCTGAATATTTAAAGTATTCTTACTTCGTTAGGTTTTCAATAACCACTAGATGCAAAAGTTTTAATGGTGGAATACATAGATATATAAAGGGGGCTCAAATTATCCCTGTTATACTGATTTAAGTGAGCAGCAGCAGCCATGCAAAAATTTCATGGTAGATTAGACAGATATCTAAAGAGGGCTCAAGTCATTCCTGCAATACTGATCTAAGCCACTCTACTTCTTAATCTTCCAGGTGATCTGACAACACCTTTTCAACAGTTTTATGCAATAAGTTGTTGCAATAAGAACTGCAAAATCCAGTTTAAGTTGATAGTTTCTAAAAATATGGTTTCTCTAGACTGGAATCTGTTAGGAATTATATTACTAATACATGTAAACCACTGATTTTCTGGATACTGATGGCATGGTGCTAGACAAAATGATGAGTACACCACACTGCAGGTCAATCAGATAATTGCAAAATTCTTTTTATTCTGGACATTCTTCTTGAGATGAACTGCTATGCAAGAGTAATTTATATACATTTTATTTACTGTTAAACTATCTCTTATCCAGTATCATAACCAAGGAATACTTTAGGTCTATGAAGGCATTGGTCACTTTTTATTAAATAAGATATGGTAAATTCTGGCAAACATCTTGAGACATTTATCAAAAAATTTAATATGAGAGTTATGTTAAGTTTCTAACATTCTTAATGTTTTAAAAGATATAAGATGTGCATAAGTGGGTCAGAGTAGTATTATTGAATTATTATTAAGTGACTTTGATTAATTCAGCAAAATGGATAATCTGGTGTATTTCTAGAACCAAGTGTGTTAGTAAATGAATGGTATACTTGTACTAATAAAGACTTTCAATGAAATTACCGGTAAAGAGAGTAAAGATGAGAATTTTGAAGAACAAAATCATCTTGTAATTACACAGTATAAGGAATAGTTAAGGAACAGCAGAAGTAATAAAATTATTTCTTAGAAGAATTGGCTTCAAGGAAGAGTTAATACATTTGTATTGAGAGGAAAGAAAAAAGGGAAAAAGTCAGGAACTATGTTTGGATATGTCTTTAGATTAGCCACACTGATAAAAAGAACCCGTCATTTGCCATCCATAGTTTTTGCTTTCTTTTTTGTTTTTTTTTGTGAAAATATCAGCAGATATTGACACAACTCTTTTGGTAAAAGTATCAAGTTATTTTGTAAACACATCAGTTATAAATATACAGGCAGACCACCAATTTTTGAGCAACTGATAAATTCAGGATTTGTTTTAATCTGGAAGAGATTATGAATGAATATATGTACACTTAGTAGACTGTCAAATTCTTCTTATTCTGAACAACTGTTTAGCCCATCCTAGTCTAAATACAATGTGTATATACTGAACTTACCACTGAGGGGAACGTCTTTTATTCAACCCCACCCAGTTAACAGTACTTAGGATATGCTGACTGTATCCTCAGTAGAAAGAGGTATTCTGGGTTAGATACTTAACTGCATCCATTACAAGGCTCTAGTTCTGGAATTCTGGGAAGTGAAGTTACCCTTTTAGTTGCCATTACTCACAAGCCCACTCTGACCCAGAGTGGTAGCACCTGTAAGGGTCCCATTTATATATCAAATAGATCTTTTTGAAAATTATTTCTATTAGATAAGAATACTTGAAGCCATATAACTGTGCAAATTATTTGTATTAACAATAGTTATTTGAAGCTATAATTGTTTCAAAAGGAGTATCATTATTAGTTACTTGAAACCATATAATTACTTAAAATATTTGAAGCCATATGACTGTGTAAATAATGAACTTACCACCAAAGTAAACATCCTTTGTTCTATCCTAAGACTAAAGAATACTTTAGATTTGTAGAGTATTTGTCACTTTTCATATAGTTGATGTTAAATGTGGTAAATTCTAGCAAACCTAAATTTTATCCAATGAGAAATGCCTCTTTAATTTACATTTCTAACAGTTCTAATATTATAAAAGATAAAAGATGTTTATAATTAGAGGGCCAGAGGTATTATTGAATTATTATTAAGTGACTTCTGTCAGTCCAGCAAAATGGAAAATCTTGCACAATTCAGGAACCAAGATTGCTAGAAATTGGTGATATGTCTGCATTTTATCCAGAATTCTACACCGAGTTGCAGTAAAGCAACCAAATTACAATTTAATGAAACTGAAAAAAAATCTATTATTTTTGTAATTAAAAATAACATAATCTACTCTTAATGAGAGGAAGAAATAAAAAACTAGGTCATGTTTACAAAATCAGAATTTTGTTGGCTTGATTTCTTTTGTTTAATGGCATATCAACCTTTGTGAGTTACTTAATGCCAAAGCAATCCTTGTAGAAGAACAGCAGTGATACTATTTAACTCATAGCTGGTGGGGATAAGGGGATTTATACCTTTCCTGAGGATAGTAGTTTGAAAGTGAACATAATAGTACAACTAGAATTTGAACTCACTTAATTTGAGGCTACAGTTCAGCCATTATGCCATGGGGACTCCCCTCTTCAGAATTTTGTGTCTAAGGATTATTGTTTAGATTTATGAATCAATGAATGAAGCAAGAACATGGTGAAGAATAAGGAGGAGATGGGTGCTGCCAGGTTTTAAAATGCTCTTGATACATATCCAGATGAAAACCTATAGGATGTAGGACATTAGGAACACTCAAACAATTCAAAGATTAGAGAAATATTTCAATGATATTGAATGATTGAACAAAGTTGATTGTATACAAATAAATAAAGCTGGGAAACATACTCACAGAGTATGTAAAAACTTTGTTTAAGTTGAAGAAGAAGGGAAATATGAAATAGATATAATAAGAGTATTAGGGAGAAAGGTAGTCACTTTAGTACAAAAATAGGCTTTGGATATTTTTACAGAAACATTTCTTTCGATTCACAATTCAATTATGTCACAATAAAAATCTCATGTGTATTGCTAATTAGTCCAGGTTAAATGATACCTGCATCAGAAAAATTAACTCTAAAACAGTTTGGCTTCAGGTTATCCTCATAGTGCTTTTAACCTGGACTATTTAGATGATCAGTGAAAATTAATTTTATCTTGACAATTTCTTTTACCAGAATTTAAACTTTAAAAATGTGACGATAAAAGCTATATATTAAAAATAATGTTTTAAGCAATTTGCAACCAAATTACAATTTAATGAAACAGAAAAAAAATCTAATATTAGATGGACAAAAAAAGAAAAAAAAAGAAAAAAAGAAAATGAACAGCTTAATACAACTGAATAAAAATATTTTAACATTATTTTTAAATTCATTTTCAAATCATACAACATTAAATATCTTAATATAACAATTATTTCTTTGCAGCTTGATTTTATATTCCAACAATTATCAGTAACAATCACATTAATTCTTGACCATTGATAATCCTTTTCACCTTTATTTTCAATGCATTTTACAATAAAATCATGAGCTATGTATTTAGCCTATACATATAATTGCTTATTTTGTCTGTAACCATTGTATAAATTTCTGACCACTGATAATCTTTTTCTTCTTGATTTTTAATTAGAGATTGAGGGCTGAAATGTTTCAAACTAATTTCATGTAAAAAAAGAAAAAGAAGAAAAAATTGGTGTTTAGTTGTTAAGTCAGCAAAATTTTCCTGTTACCATCTGAGATATTTAATTTACTGAATGGAAAAGTAGCAATAAAATATAAAACCTTGCATAATATACAGGATTTAAATGCAATCAGAGCTGAATACAACAATCACCCTCCAGCAACACAATTTCCTGTTAATATGCATTATAATGAATTATTATAACGAATTAAATTTTTGAAGTATCTGTTATATAAATCCTACCAGTGATATCACTGCTTATGTATGGCACATGGTCATGGTATAATGCTAGTTTAGAGGTTCTGTTACAATTATGTTTGATCTTCAGCAGGTGGCCCATGCTTGTGGTCTTGTATAAAATCTAAGCTGGGCTTTAATTTCTTTTTTTATTACTTCTCATCTTTTTTTTTAAATGGGATGTACTGATTCACTAAGAGCCACTTGCAGAGGACTGTGTTTACAAACTGAACCATTTTTTAAAATGGGTAAGGGTTAGGTTTATTGCCCTACTTAAAGCACTCAAAGAGGGAATGCTGATGGGATTGAATAGTTTTAGCCACTAACCACTAGATGGGTATTCCCCTTATGTTAAATTGACCTAATCTCATGTCTTTCCACTTTGGTTGAGATGGATAAATCTGTTACTGCTTACATAAACTTTTAATGAATATATATTTTATCTGGGTTTATCTTTTTAATGTCGTGAAACACTCTTTCTTTCCGAATTTCTCATTTTATACAACTTCTGCAATCTTAGATGCCCCACATGATGTAATGGTTAGCAAGCTAGACTGGCAGACCATACCTATTGAGTTTGAGTCTCACTGGGAGCCCTCATACTTTGAAGATTTCTTTATTTTCCCTTAAATCTTTGCTCAAAGTACTGGTTCTGATCTGATCAATGTCAATATATTGTGAGAGAATGGACTGGATTTCTTTCTGTGTCTTTTTATCAGTTGATTAGTGGATTGGTCTTTTGAGATAAATCAGGACTTTTGGTTGTTCTCTGGTCTTTCTGGTTTTTTAGAAACAATGTTCTGAAGTAATGTGCGTTCTTTGTATTGCATTTATGTGCTAAATAGCATCACAACAAAATGACAAGCTGGTTTTCTAGTAACAATATTAATAAATCTTTTTCTAAAGTAATGTACACTCTTCCAATTGCATTTACATGCTAAACAGCATCATGATACAATCCTGATAAACATTTATATGGATGACCACTTAATAAGATCAGGTACTGTGAACTTAGTAAATAGATTGACATATCAACCATTCTATTTTAAAGGAAAAAATGGATGTTTTTGTATTACTAAGTTGTTTTGGTGCTGTGAAAAAAATCACAATTTTCATTTCAGCAGCAAAGATTTCAATTTTCTTGAACAATCCCATTTATTGTTAAAACATAATAATTCAAATAAATATCAAAATTTAATAATTATGATTTTTAGTTTTAACTCAATGCCAGTTGGAATTATCTGAAGAGAAAATTCTAAGCTTTTTTTTTTAATTAGCATGGAACCATCCAAAAATAATGTGTACACAATTTAAGATTGATATGGACATTTATTATATGTAAAAGTTCCATTCCATTAATGGGATATTGATAGGATCTAAAATAAAAAAATATAGTAATCTTTGTAAACATCAAATGAGACAATGTCACTTATGGGTTAATATTAATATTAGAGTTAAGGTTTAGAGTTTAGAGTTAGGGTAATTATTCATACTCTCAGTGCCAAATTATGGGGACCAACTTGTCCATGGTCAAACAATGATGCAACATTGTGAGTCTATTGCAGAGGTTGTCATGTGATTTTGATGATGAAAGAAGAGGACAAATATGCATTTGCAGTTTGATTCCCATGTTTTTAAAGGTTTTAGTAATCTAGGCTGGCCATTTCAGTAAGTTTTCAAATTGTCTTTCTCTGGAAGGTGGAAACACCCCGCATATTCTTAGGAAAATATCAAAAAGGGGTTTCTAAAATGTTAAACCCAAAAAACATGCCCGCTATGCAGTACTCCAGATATGTTACTGCTAAAACTCAAAATGTGAACTTCCTCATTGCTTATTTCAATTAAAAATGAACTCTAACATCACTTGTCTATCAAAGACTTCTACACTTATGCTTAGGAGGGGAATGATTGATGGACTTTACATGACGGTGAATACAAAAATGTCTTTGATGGTTCTCTACATTAATATCCAATATTTGCTTACTGTTTAGGTGACTATATTTAGCTTTAATCTAAAACCATGAAATTTCTTATTATGGTGGACAATTTTTTAAACATTTCTTCAAACTGGAAATTTACCATCAAGGCATATTTCAAAAACTAAGTCAATTGGATTTTTTTGCTAATATATTTTTGGAACAAATTGCCTAATCAGATCAAAACAGCGATAGTGTAAAAAATTTTAAGATTGAACTGGATGAACATTGGCATAATGGTTAGAGTGTTCGCCAATGGCCCAGGAGATCTGGGTTCAATCCCAGGTCGAGTCATACCAAAGACTCAAAAATTGGTACTTGATACCTCCTTGATTAACGCTCAGCATAATAAGGTACAGATCAAGGGTAAAGTGGGTCAATCCTGGGAAAAGAATAGCACCCTCCCCTAGTAGCTATCGAAAAGGGATCCTTCGGGTCACCCTCAACAACAATGACAAGAGGGCATGTTGGGAAATTATTGGATGAAATATTTAGCAGAATTTTGTATATTAATATTGTATCAATGTTGTATATGTTCTGTGCAAAAATTTCTTCTCTTCAAGGTTGATGTAAGAAGATAGTAAAAAAGGGAGATGTCCGCGGAGAAATAAACAAATAATAATAATAATAATAACTATTGTTATTAGATGAATAGAGAGATGTTTTTCTTGAAGTAATTGAAATAAGAAAAGAAAAAAAGCAAACTGAATCATACAATTTGCATGGTTGGTTAAGGAGATTCAGAATTATAACTTGATTTTAAATGGTCTTCCATTTATTAAACACCAGAAAGAAAGTTGCTTAACTACAATGATCAAACAGGAGCCTGTTTATCACTCAAAAACAAATTTCTTATGAAACAACTAGAAGCCTACTCCTGTGGTTAGGGTATGTATTTACCCAACCCCTCTGCCATGGGCTGGATGTGACACAAGGTCAGTACAGCTGATTTGAATAAAGAGTTTTCCTTTTTCTAAACTGGTTACCTTACCAATACTAAAGAACCCAGTCTTCTCAATAGCTGAAAGAAGAACAGATGGATTCATGCCTTTACCAAAGGCATTAGCATGAATGAAGTACAAACAGCTTTGTCCAGGATTTGAACACACCAACTTCCATTTCTTAAAGTGAAAACATTTATTCTAAGTGGTTGAGGTAGTTGCATCAATGTTAGCAGCAGATGTTCAATCCCAGGTAAAAAGGAAGATTTCAAATGCTGATTTTTAAGGCATATAGACTTTCTCCTCTTAAAATGTTAGCACAATGCAATCTTTCAACTCTTTGTTAGACTAAGGTAAGCTAAGTAAACACCTTCTTTTGGAGTACCTGGCATAGGATGAATAGTGTCATGAGTGATCCTCACTGGGTGCACTTAGTCTAGTTCTAAGTTAAATTTTATAAGTAATATATCAACTAATCAATAAAGGAACTTGAAAATCTTTAGATTCATATTTTTTCAGATAATAAACATTTCAAAATGGTGATCTGCTAAAAATGATTTACAGTTTTATAGAAATTACTTTTTTATGTTTGACAATCCTAATATTTTGTCAATTTGGCAGCAAGTCAGAAAACGGAATTAATTGTGACCAGTGACATTTTTGTGCTACTGTTCTCGTGAAAGGGAAATCAAATTCTTTCAATAAAGTCTCTCATCAATGTTCATCTTGATAATGGGTTGTTTTTTCACAGCACTGAAACAAAATGGAGGCTTGAGTACACTTAGCATAATTACCTGCAGCAGTAGCAACAGCAGCAGCAGCTGCTGTCTACTGTATTTCTTTGTACTCAGGACAGATGAGAGTCAATGTATCCAACACCTTTTAGGTTTGATAGAATAATTTTTATTTTAGGCAAACTATACTAAACAGATTAATAGGAAGTATTATTAATGATACAAACTACTTTGTCTGGTCCCTGGTGGGCTTTAGTCCCAGGCATAACCTGCTTAGCAGAGCTGAGTTTATTGCTTGGTGCCTGAGGTGCTGCTAAAGAGGAATGCTAAGGGAACGAAGTATTTTTTGTAATGGCCACACATAAATTTCAATTCTTGTGTGATTTGACTGCAAAGTTAATCACCTGTTTTTTATTTAATCTTTTATTAAAAATAATACTCAATATTTGTATTCTTCAACCCCTTCACAGGATGTAACACAAGCTTAATTTTTCAAACAGTCAATTACTGACTTGAATTTTTCTACTCCTAGAACAGTTGCTATACCATTATTAAAGAGCTCAGTCTACTTTTCAATCCCCCCCAGCTATGGGGGTGAATAGAGTATTAGCACAAGATGGAAACTACACAAGAATGTTACA
Source organism: Sepioteuthis lessoniana (assembly GCA_963585895.1). Classification (NCBI taxonomy): domain Eukaryota; kingdom Metazoa; phylum Mollusca; class Cephalopoda; order Myopsida; family Loliginidae; genus Sepioteuthis; species Sepioteuthis lessoniana. The sequence continues at coordinate 23,827,224 of OY757920.1, forward strand.
TACTGTTTTGAACAAATCCTGGAAGCAGCACCCTACAAAACTGCAGCTGTATGGACATTTTACCTCCCATCTCACAAACTCTCTAAGTAAGATGAACAAAGCATGCTGGGCACTGCAGGAGAAGTAAGGACAAACTTATAAGTGATGTTCTCCAATGGATTCGTACACATGAACACACCATCATCAGCTCTGTTTGGACACAAGATGCCATCTAGAGCAACAAATAATAGGGACGGATGGTGAGAGAGAGAGAGAGAGAGAGAGAGAGAGAGAGAGAGAGAGAGAGAGAGAGAGAGAGAGTCAAGGGAATCCATGCTGTTGGCATGCCTTGATGATGATTAGCGCTATGTGATATACAACCTGCCTCATCTAGCATTTGAATTCATGGTGTAGAATCCATTTTCTCTGATGATAGCCATTATGATACAATACTTGATGTAATTCAATCCCAGTTATTTGAAAAAAGCAAACACTTAGTTTCTGGACAATTGAAAATAGAAATCCTCACCTTAATATTTCTGTTACCTAAATTGCCAATCACAACAGAAATATTTTTTCAGTAGATTCTGTAGATTGCCTTTTAAAAATCATTTATATCTGATAATAAAAAAATACTAAATTAGATTTATTTGATAAAGATCCAAATCCAAGCAAATCCTTGGCTTAAAATCAAGTTGCCATGAAATAATTATTTAGATACCAAATTACTTAGAACAAAACAAAAATAAGCAATAAGAAAAAATAAATAAATAAAAAGCAACAGAAAATACAAAACTAAAAAAAATCAAATCAAATATATCTTTAATCTAAGCAACATTTTGGTGTCCCCACCCATTTTAAAAAACCTAAATGTTTTTTTTAAAATGAGGTTGTTTTAACTTTGTCTGAATTTCTGAGGTAAGGAATTATCATTATTATACACTCCCTGTAGTGGATTGCATAAAAGTTCCCACTTGCACAGGCACAACCCTTGTCCTTAAATTCTTGCAGCCATGTAAGAATTTAACTGAAATGCCAGCTGGGAATTGATTGCTCTAGTCTGGGTCCTTGGGAAAGAAAGTATGATGTTGCAAAGATTCAAAACTTTTGATGACCCCAGGAAATATGTCACTGACAAGGCATTCCAATATGCAGAAAACATAATTGTGTATCTAATGAACACTGATGTACTTGGACTTGTGTCTCGGTTGTTATTATAGTTACAATGTTTTGGCCATTGTTTTTGCCAGTTTTCTTTAAATGTCTTGTCATAGTAACCTCCTTGGAATTTCAAACCAAACCCTCTATTCAATTCAAGTAGATACATTGTTCTCATTCCACAATCTATACTTATAGAAATCTTGCATCAGTTGAATTTTTCCTTGTTAATTTGTCCTTGAGATGTTACCTATAGATTTTTAGGAAGGTAACATGTCTGGAATTATTAAGACTTTGGTACAGAACTCCATGTTAAGTGGTAGAACATATTCTACTAAATTATAATTTGATATAATTGAAAATATCTTATATTAAAAAAATGTTTGAAAAAGACAAGAAAGGCAAAAACAACAAGCAAACAAAAATGTATCAACTATGAAAAATTAACTGACACTAGATATTTTTGAATCATAGATACCAGAACAAGAACCATCATATAAATTCAAAGACATTTGAATATAAACGAAAAACATAGTTTTATTGATCTATTTTATTTATAGATTGATTTACTGAAATAATTTGCTTTAAGACAACTGAATAGAAGACCTTTATCAAAGATTAGACAATAACATAAAGATCTTTAAGATCAAAATTAGATCATTAGACATTTGATTCACTTTGATTTCACAATTAATTCATTGTAAAATATATTTTTTTATGAGAAGACAAATTTTAAAAAAAAAAACATTAAAAATTTGATATTAAAATGATGTCTATAATTCCACATTAAGCTATAGAGAAAGTAGATTACAAATCGATGTAACTGAAAAAATCTAATTTTAAAAAAGCTAAAAAAAAAAGGATTAACTGTAAAAAGATATCTTTTAATCATGGATAGCAGAGTAAAATCAATCTATCAATATGATTTGAATAAAGGATTCAGTACAAAATGATTATTGACTAAAACAGACAACTGAAGCATTGTGACTATAACAACCAAGTACACTGGTGTATAATAAAACAGACTGGTGGGAAGAGAAAAGATGTATTGAAAAACAAACAAACAAAAAACTACAAAAATATATTTTGATCAATAATTTAAAAAAATATAATACTGAAATTGATTAAAAGTTAAATTCGAAGACTTGTCTCTTCTGTTATCCCCCCCACTAATTTCAAGCTTAATTTCAATCCTAGAAGTGCTATCACATCTGATAGAATATTTTGTAGATTTTATAGCATGAATTTTTAAGGGAGCATTTGTGCTAGCCATGAAATTCAGCATTCGGAGCTTGATAGTTTTCTGGATTTGAACACAGACTACCATCACTTGAGGCATACATGCTCTTGATATACTCACTAAGGTACAACTTAGCTGTAACAGTTATTTTTTCTTTTTATATTTCAAACAAGTTTTAATTAACCATTAATGAACCAAATAGGTTGTATCTCTTTCCAGCAGTCATGTCAATTTTTATTTAGGGATGGGGTTATACTTTTGTATTCAACTGACATGACCAATAACTAAAGAAAAAGGTCCATTAAATTATGCTATGTTCTATAATAGTCGTTACATTTTCATATAAATTTTATAAATTATATGTAACAACTGTGATGGGACAGAGGTAGTTTATAAAGTTTTGGATGCTTTTTTGTTTACACTTAAGTTCAGTACCCCTTGGAATTATTCATTATAAACCTTGAAAGAAGAAATAAGAAAAGTGCTTATGTCCTAAGAAATAAAGTTCCAAATCAAGATAAATCTCAGAATATCTTTTAATTTGTTTTACTTTTTAAAGAATTTGAAAGATGAAAAGTGACCAGTGTCACATAATGTGAAGCTAAGAAGGCATTTGAGATGATCAAAGAATGAACCAGCAAGATGGTTAATGAATTATTTCTCTGTTAAACTGAATCTCCATTTCAGATCATATAAAATGTCTGATAAATGATGGACACCCTGTCCTAGTTAGGAAGCTAGTCTTGCTAATATATTATGAGGGAATAGCAATTTTTATTTTCACTAGGTGTTCCATACAAGCAGCTTTGTACTAAATCTAAGCTATGCTTTTTTTTTTTTTACTACATCTTGTGCAATGTAATAGTTAGTAAGCTAGAGTAGAAGACCATTATTAGTGAATTCAATTCTTACTGGGTGCCCAATACTTCTGACCTTGTGCCTCTCTAAGCCAAGTTTAGTAAATGACGAATAACAGAGTTTGATATGAGTACTTTGCTAAAATCCAAATCTGTTATTTGCTATGATTATAATACTCCCTAAGATATCATTTGTTCAGTTGAAGTTCCAACATTGTAGCATCAAATCCTGGAGGAAAAAAATAAACCTTTGCTAATTGTAAATGATTCATAACTTTATGAATATTATTATAACAATGAAAGCACAATGTTTATGTTAAAGATTTTAACAAGAGTAAAAGCATATATATTAAGACTTGTTATATAGAATTTAATGCAAAACATTTAACACATTTAAAACCAGATTTATTTATTCAGGAAAATAAGAAAATATATAATATATTTTATTGTAAATAAAAATGGATATAATTTTTCAGATGACTAAGAAATAGAATCTTCTGCTGAGCAGAGAGTTTATTTAAATACATAATAATGTAATTTAAAAAAAAGATGTTTTGATCAGATGTGTATATTAATTAATAAATCATTTTAATTTGAATATAAGTATAAAGTATCACTGTGAATAAAAATCAGGTGTTTTAATGAAAAAAATATATGGGTTTGATATTTTCTGTATGAAATGAAATCTCAGATTGACTTCAATTATTTAGTTCCATTTCAATAGCCAAAATGATATTTTTTTGTTTATTTTGATAACAAAAAAAAAAATATGACAAATATCTTGGAGTGAAAATAAGTTTCTGATATTGTGATTAAGAAAATGAAAAAAAAAAAAATTTTGCATAAAATTTTGGATATTAACATATTAAAAGATATTTTAATTTTTGTGCCAATTAAAGTAACAAACAAAAAGGTTAATTTCTTAAACATAAACAAACAAGAAGTTTCCCAAAAATTCTAGTTTTAATTTTGTAAAACCTTTCAACTAGTTGGTCTGACTTAAGCAAAAATCAATTGATTAAAAAAAATAACAGCACAGTACTATACTCATGATACAATGCATGTTTAAGAAAATTATTGATTGTGATTTGTGAATATAATTTTCAAGGTTTAAAGTTTTATTAAACTTGAAAAATTTTTAAATCTTTAAAATGTTTGCCTATTCTTCAATTTTATAAATGGAAAATGAATTCCCACTGGCAGAATTTTAGGGTACAATTAGAACAGTAACACAAACAAAAGCATTAGAATTTAATATTGGCAAAAATATATCAGAGAGCTCATGAATATTCAGTGTCTTTAGAACAGATAGATATAGATATATATTGCTGAGTTATCCTGATTTTAAATTCATGGTATTAATTTAACTTTTCAACTGTAGACCCTAGGTTATTATCTGACAGACACACAGATATGCAGATGACAGTTTCAAATCCACTGCTACATGCTATCAAATACAATAATTAATCTTAACTTTCCCAAGTTCAACATTTAACAGTTTAATTCAACTGCTTTATAAAATTTAGTCAAAACAAGTATTTCAGATAACTTACACAAAGAAAATCTTTTTAAAATATCTTCAAAAATTAGTGCAAAATATTGTTTAAAGTCAGAGTTTTTCAACTATATTGAATTTTTGCACAGCAAGAAACAATAATTTGAGAAAATCATATTTTTCAAATTAAAGAGACTTTTTGTTGTTTTTCATTATCATAGAATGATAACTTAGATAAATTACATTAAAAATCAACAAGAATAAAATATTTTACATCCATGAACTATTTTTGAAAATTTCATATCCATGAAAGAAAACTGCCACTTGAAAGTTGAATATTTTATAATATTGATATATTATTGTGGAGGTGGGTAGCCTTGGGGAGAACATAACTGAAGCAGTAGATTTGTATGTGTGGGTAACGGAAAACAAAGATGAAGAAAGAAGTGTATATGTGTGTAAGTGCAAAACTTAAATTTTCATCTGTAATGCGCTTAACACTTAATTTCTTTTTATATTGCTTTCACTATTTTGCATTTCAGAAGTAAAACTAGACAAACTTTTTGTATTTTTCTTTCCTAGGAAGTATTGGAACCTTTTGATTTTCAGGATGATATTTGCAGAAGTATGGCTTTATTCATTTATTTATTTTTTCTTGGGAAGTAAAATTCCCAATATTATTAGAGCAATAAACATTAAAAATCAACAATATTTTAAGCAAAAGCAGAGGATATAAATAGATAAATAAAATAAGTGCATTCCTGTAGAGAAAATGAGAAGCAGATAAATTTAGGAAGAGAAAAGAAAAAATATTTCAGTATTTTACTAAAATTTTGTAAAATAGAAAAATACTACAAGTAAATGTCTAGTAGATACAGAGTGAGATCTGAACTTCTGAACTGACTATATTAAAGATATATCTAAGATTTACTCATTCTTTTATAAAAATCCCAGGATGTTTAACAACAGTAAATGATGATTGAAATAGTTTGGATGTCTATTCTAGAACATTGAATTATGCATTGATTTAAACACTCATCTGCTGTTACTGAGGAATCTAAAATATTTTCAAAAAGTAAAATGCTATGCTTACCTAATATGATTTGATTGCAAGTTCAAATCTCACTAGATGATAATTTCTTTAACTGCTTTATTGGTGAACTCAACAATACAAATTTAAAAAAATAATCAAGTAATAATTTAAAAGAATTTTTATAATAATTGTATAGTAAAAATTTGAATTCATTTTTACTATTTTTGGACATCAGCTAATAATTATTTTCAATAGAGCCCAATAGGGTGTTGGAAGAACTGCTATATTGTTTATAATCATAAAATTCTTACCACTTTTGTAAAACAGGATAATATAGAGCAATGAATACAGATTCAAATCCTTGTAAAATACTTTTACTTCGAGTTTCAATAAGAGAAAACAAGTTAAAGCTAGTTTTTTACAGTTGTTAAATATATTTGTAGAGAATTAAACATCGACTTGAGTTTACAAGTGGCCACCCTCTTACCCAAATTCATTATTTAATTAGTTTCCCATCAGGGCATGTAATATACGGTTAGTTTAAAATGGGAGTCCAAACATGTATACATGAGCAAAGACAAAAAGCGTCCATGACCAGAAACATGAAGGCATCAGACTACTCTGATTTTTCCCTTTGATACACTAGAGAGATGCTCTTTAGGATCAAGTTTGCTTCATTTTTTTTCCATGTCCTGTCCTATATCAAAAACACAGCCGAGGGAGATAGACAGCTACCAAATTGGAGAGTTGTTGAACACTATATAAACACTCATATATTGATTCTCTATTAATTAAGGAATAATCAGCTTGTACTTTGACTATTCTATCATTTTCCAATATCAATGTATTGGTTATTCATAAGTGGAGATTTTTTTGAATTACAATATTAAAGAGTGAATGAAAAATATTCAAATCTATTTGTTAATTAAGAAGCAGTTTATTAATTTAAAAACTGAATAGAAATATTAACAATATTTTGATTGGCAAATCCCTGAAATATATCAGGGGATGATGTTAAGTACTAATGTATCATATCAAAAAGAAAATTTGGGACATTAATCATATGAGACAAACATCATTCATTTAATGCCCTCTTAAGTTTTCTGATGTAGCCATTAATTAGATTTGTCTTATTATTAAAAAAGAAAAATCAGTATGGAACACCAAAGAAAAGGAATGGCAATTTATGACAATTTGTGCTTTGCAAGAGGAAATACAAATATAAAATGTAAGAGGACAAACAGGAGTTTGTTTTACAAATATGATTATTAAGAAGAAATAATGAAGATCTCATGTTTGAGGAGGAATTGGCGCAGACATTAAGAGCACCCCAAAAGTATTTAATCCGAAAGAGTTTGGGTAGCTCCATTTGTGAGGTCTTCAATCGAATGTGTAAATGAATAAATTTGTGGCAAACTTTTCAAGTATTGTTTATAAGAAGACGGAAATGATCTGAATTAGAAGAGTATAGGGTAGGTGAGGTGGGTGGTAAAAATTTAATAAATACCTCTCCTTCCCCCTCTCCTTTCACAACTAAATGTTGTGAATGACAGGAATAAAAAGGAGGCACTTGAAATATAGCATAGAACTGGATTTGGTTTTATGGACAAGGCCAAAAAGGAATGTAGCATTTAGCAGAATTGGAAGCTGCGGAATGTCCAAAAATGGCTGCATATTTGCAGCACCCTGTAAATTAAGGTTAGGAGACAACCAGTGGAAGTAAGGAGGGGTAACAGAAGCCATCACCAAAATCAACTTTGATACAACATCCTGCTTAAAAAAATTGCTTGTAGCCTTACTTATGCACAAAACACATTTGCATATACACACTTTTATCAAGGAAGACATATTCCATTATGATACAAACGGGAAATGCTTCATATTTACCCAAAGATTTGTTGTTGTTGTTGATGTTCTTGTTTTTTTAATTCCTCACTGTTAGATTTCCAAAGAAAGAAACATTTTTTTTTTCAAATACTGAATGTACTTTTTTTTAAAAATTCATCCATATAGTCAAATCAAGGTTTTGTTTTTTTTTTCATTATTGTTTTCGAAAAATATTTTCTGTTTTGTTTCAATTGATGAAGAAAAACATTTATACAGGAAGTGAATCTTTAAAATTTGTTTAGACTATAAAAAAAAGAAAATAACAAGATCTTGAATGAGAAAATTGGTTTAAATTTGATAATGTTAATTTAGTTTTCTAATTCATAAAAGAGAAGGCATTTACCATAAAAGTATTTACGTCAGAGTACCTTGCATAGTACAGGGTGTTTCAGAAAAACTGATATCCTTTCATAATCTAATTACTTGATCAATTATCATTTAAATAGTCTTGAATTTGAACAGTAACTATTGAAGTAACTCAAAATTCTATTTTTGATGTTTTTTCTTTTCAGAGAAATGTCATTCTCTAGAAAATAAAAGATATTTTAATATTGAATATTTTGAGTTGTTTCAACACATGCAGTAAAAATTTGAGATCATTTGAATGAAAATTCCAAAATGATATCAATTTTTCTAAAACATCCAGAATATCTCAAATGATATAAATTCTTCTAAAATACTCTCTATTATGGTTAGCAAGGTATACTGATAGACCATTGTCAGTGAGTTTGATTTTTACCAGGTGGGTCTAATTTCTGGCCTCATGCCAAACTAAGCATGGTAAATAACCAAATGTTTACACCTAAAATTTCAAATCTTTTTTTTTTCTTTTTAAGGGTGGAGAGACAACAAATTAGTGTAGATATTTTGCATATTTGCTAGTTAACATACTTTTCTTGCATACCATTTCAGCTGCAGTGAGTTTATAAAGCTTAGCAAATACCTACATATTTTGATTTTTAGTTGCATTTTTACATTGTAAAATGGGATTTTTTTTTCTGACAAATTTCAGGTCCACTAGAAAAAAGTCTTCATGCATACACAGAACCATTTGTGATTCTGTGTTGTAAGTAAATCAAAGCAATTCTAATGCTTGCTTCTTCTGTACTAAAACTATAACAATTTGGGTTATAAAGAACTTCCTGTAAATATGACCATTACTTCTTTGTTTGACTTGCTTTTCATTGCTTCAGGATTCATACTGGCAATATTTTGCTAATAATAACATTTTTTCAATAATATATTGTTAATTTCTAAATACAGATGCATACCTTCCTGTCAACATGAGGTCAATGTGGCAGGATAAGGCCCATTATTCTCCATGTCTTATAGGCCTTGGGGAGGGTTTGAGCCTTGCTGTAGACTGAGAAAATAACAAATTGGATCAGATGGAATATATATATATATATATATATATATATATATATATATATATATATATATATATATATATATTCTCCCCGCTTGATTTTAAACATCTAATGATGTAATTCAAATTTTAGCATCCTAAAAGGGAGAAATACTAAAAATAATTCAATATCTTAATTTTATTTGAAGAAAAAAATACTTATGTCTAATTCTTTATCTTTTTCTTGATAATGACAAGAGAATAGTTGAAAGCACCTTAAAAAAAACTGACTTTAGGAAATTTGTACATTCTCTTTTAAAAAAGCAAGAAAAATTCAATAAAAAATTTATAAGATGTTCCTTGTCTGTCACTTTCAAAAAAATTTGTTTGCACACACACACACACACACACACACACACACACACACACACACACACACATATATATATATTTAAATAAAAGACCACAAAGTATTTTTATAGTCTTTACTGACTTTTTACTGTCTTCATAAAAGACAATGAATATTTGATTCAAGCTTGAATTCAAAATTTTTATGCAAAAAAAAAAAATGGCACAGAAAAAACAAAACAAAACAAATGCATCAAAGTTTCTCTGAATCCAAAAGCAAAGATATTTCAACTTTACTTTTGAAAGAGGCCAATTGTTGTTGGAAGTGTTCTAGAAGAAAATTTGGGACAATTTCTTTACAAGCTTGAACTAAACATTTGGAGTTCTGTTCAAAGATGAGAAAAAATCAGTAAAAGACTATTTAAAAAGGACACAAAAACAACTTTGCTTGGTCTTTATATATATATATATATATATATATATATATATATATATATATATATATATATATATATATATATATATATATATATATATATATGCACATACACAATATCTATGCTTTAATTTATAATAAATATTTCATATAATTAATAATAATATTACTTCGAGACAACTTTTTGCTAAGAATAATATGTATACATGGAATTAGCTCTCAAAGTCAGATTTTTGATACATACTTTTCTAATAAATCTTTTTCTTTTTGTTCACTGCGTAAATCAAATCAATATTTAAAAAACAAAACTAATAATGCTATATCTTAGTATAAAATTAGCTCTTAAAGTCCAATTCATACAGACTGATTGACAAGATTTTAGAAGTATTTAATTCTTGTGAATCTTTATATCATATCACCAGTGTTGTTTGTCAGGAGGCTTATGCCAATTTACAGAAAGATCTTTGCTTTGGACTATAACAAAATGAGATTCTCAACCTGTATAATATATATTTTCTTATTTGTTAGAAGGGGGATAACGTTGCTCAGATTAAGAGATAGAAATAAATGTTAGTTTTGAACAACTTCAAAATCCACTTCAAGAAACTTACAGTTCAAATTTGAACACTGCTGACCATTTACTTTCCAATAAGACACTTAGCACAAATGTAGCAGGTAAGACTCAATACTCACTCAAAAAAACATCATTGTAAAACAGAACATCTGGTCAAAAGTTCCAAATAACAACTGACAATCATTTTTAATTTTTAACAACTTTTCAGATAATCTTTTCTTGTTTCCACTCTTTGTCGCCTCCGCAGACATGACACAAATAAGCTGCCCAGATATTCCCTCGCACTGGCCCTTCGAGAAGAACTCATCTTCCTTCGTTTCCCTTCTGCCGACTGCATCAGAGCTGGTGAATCAGATGATCTGACATAATCTGGGGTGAATTCATTCAATTGGCTCCAAAACCTAAAGAACCCGTCCTCGTTCTGCAACTTTTGCAATCTGCTGCGCATAGCCAATACTGCTGAACTAGTATGTGAACTGTTTGCCATCACGTCTGCTGTATTGCTACAAAGTAATGATTTCTGGATGTCAAGCAGTGCACGTTGGCAGGATTCAACAAGAAGCTGGATGTCTAACAGCACCTGCATTGCTTTGACTGAAGTATGACTCTGAAAAATAAAAATGAAATTTTGGTCATTATTCAATCACAGGAGTTTTTCCTGAGGTACAACTATTATCTCTATCAAATCCAGCTGACCAGCCAGCTAGCCAGCCAGCCAGAATGTGATTTGCTCAGATGTCTTGAAACATTTTAATCATACAAGCAAAAATATGCACATTCCAGGTGCAAGTATTTAAGTTTCAATGAAATAAAATATAATAAATTAGAAAGACTAACAAAACTAAATGAAAATGTATATAAAAAGATTACATTCATTTTGATTTTATTTTAATTGATTTCAATATAAAATTATACATAGGAAGCAAAATGAAATAAAAATAGCATTTAATATTATTTGAAATTAAATTATTACACTAAAATTATTTGAAACTGAGGATATAAAATCAAAGACTAGAACACCTTGGATATTAGCTCTTCCCATCATTCCCAGCTTTCATTGTTAAATTTTCCTAATTTAACTATTTAACTGAATTAGACAATAAAGAATAAAATTACAGTTATTTCTTTTTGTTAATGGATTTCTTTTAAGATTATTGACAGAATTTTTACTCATATTTATTAAGATAACCCCCCCCCCAAAAAGAAATTAATAAAACCAAGCAAATATTTATTAAAATAAAACTTTTAATTAATCCCCACTTTAATCACTGACCTTGTGTCAAGCCCAGTCTGGTGGGAGGCAGTGACACATATTAGCTAAAGCCAACATTTTGGTTTTGTGCGCTGGCATTTGTACCGGATGGTGTATCTCATGATCAATGGCAGACTCAAGGCCAAAAGGCCCCTGGCTTCGACTCGGCCACCTTCTGGTGGGCGAGCTGCATTATTGTCACCTTTGTATAGCACTGGACCCTGTGATCCAAATTTAAGCTATGATCAGGCATGCCTCATAATTGGGTGCGTATCTAGCTAGGCTCATCAGGCCTACATTGCACTAAGTGAGCCAATGTCTAGCATAGTTCAGCAGTGCTTGAGCCTTGGCTTGTGCCCGACCTTCCCCTCACCTAACCCCCACTATAAGCTGACCTTCGGGTCATTGACCTTGTGTCAATCCCTTTCTTGTGGGAGGCAGAAACGAATACTTTGTATCTTGTGATCAATGGCATTCCCATTCCCTAACCCCACTATAAGGCAACAATTGAGTCATTGACCTTGTGTCAAGTCCTGTCAAATGGGAGACAGAGACAAATATTGCCAACATTTTGACTTTGCACACCAGCTGTTTAGCTTGGTCATTTGGCATTCGTGCCAGACAGTAGACTTAAAGCTCAATGACTCATCAGGCCTACATTACAGCAAGTGGGTCGATGACCAGCATAGTCCATTGTGTCAAGTCCTTTCTGGTGGGAGGCAGAGGCAAATAAAGTGAACATTTTGGCTTTGCACCCCAGCTTTTTAGCTGGGCTATCTGGCATTCATGTTGGACAGTATATATCTCATGATCAATTGGCCAAAAGCCCCTGGCTTCAGGTGGGCAAGCTGCATTGATTGCATAGTATAGCATAGGACCCCATTGGTCTAGCTTAAGTTATAATCTTGTATATGTGCCTGGACTCACATTGATTGAGTCCATGTCCAGCTAGACTCATTAGGTTCATATTGCACTAAGTGAGCCAATGACCAGCAGGGTTCAAGCCATGGCTCATGCCCGACCTCCTCCTCCCTTAACTTTCCACAAAAAGCTGACCTTGTGTCAAGTCCTCTCTTGTGGGAGGCAGTGACAAGGCCCACAACATTAATTTACTGTTCTAGTTTAGCAATGATTCACCTGGTATACATGCCAGGAAGCCAAGAATGACACCTATGTATTCATATTGCACTACACCTTCGGGTCTAGTTAATCTATGACTAGTGGGGTCACCTGGCTTTGTGCTGGGAGACTTTATAAAGGTTACCACTTAGCGTCTAATGATCCTTTGAGTACCAGCACACAAGTCTCGGCTCATGTGTGACCTTCCTATCCCCTAAATCCACACTCATAAAGAAAACCTTGTGTCAAATCCTGCCTGGAGAGAGGCATGGATAAATATCAGCTAAAGCCAACTGTCTGGGTGCCTTGTGCCACACTCTCATGTACATGGGGGCATTCAACAAATAACCAGTCTGGGTGCCCCAGGTGGTTTAATAGTTAGCAAGCTACTCAAGCAAACATTTACGAGTGAGTTTGAGTTTTACTGGGTGCCCCATTCATATGGCCTTGCGCCACATCTAAGCAAAAAGCATAGTAAATCATAATAAAGCCAACAGTATAAACAGTATAAAACACTTTCTTAACTGAGATTTCAATAGAAATAAAATCATGAAAAATCTAACAACAATCGTGTCTTAGTTTTGATTACAGACAGACACACATAATCTCTATTATAATAAGATTATGACTGGAAATTAAAAGATCAAACTCTCTTTAAGTGGATACAATTGAACTAAGATTACTTGCTCCTGAAATCTTTAAGTATCATATCATTCCATGTATTATTCCAGATAGTATGCTCGTCTTTATTATTTTGATAATTAGTTTTGGTTAGTATGCTCTCAGACTGTATTTTGGTATATCACATCTAGAAATCTTTGATACAAAATTCCTTACTTATCCATGATTACTAACTTCTGTCATCATTCTATATTGGAACATTTCAGACTTGAATGACAAGAATTCATCCTATATGTAACATTTCTTGTGTTGTGGATAAATCTTTTCTTCCTAGTTTGAATAAGAAAGGTAATGAAAGTAGTTAAAAATGCCAGCAAAAGACTTTATCTAAAACACTAAACATCAATATAACTTGTAATATCAAGTGTACGATTTATGAAATAGATATGTTAAAGCTTTCACTGATTTAATGATTATGTACATTGAGGGATGACAAATTCAGGTGGTAGAGGGAAAATTGAGACAATAATTACAATTGTATATGCAGTCTTCATATATATGTTGAATATTGACTGGAAAGATCCCTTTGACATGCCATGTAAGATGCATGTGGCATAACAGGATATGCACCTGTTTCCTAAAGTAAACACAATGCAGGTATTTCCTCAGCAGAAATGTTGCATAAGTTGTGTGGGTGGCATACTAGGCATAGTCCGGAGATGTGACCATGAGGATTTGTGAGGGCATCTGGAAAATTATATAAACCAGGAAAGATTTTGACCCCAGCAGAGACGAGTGGATAATGAAGACCCAGCAGAAGAGCTTCTCGATGTTATGCAACTCTGGATGCTGGCCTTGCACCAGACTGCCCAGGGTTGAGTAGTAGAGAAAAGCCTGAGCTGTATGAAACTCGCAAAAGTCAAGAAGTGATTAGAAACTAAAATCATTCAATATTTTGAGATAATGCCAGATTTGATATCTTGAGATAATGCCAGAAAGCAGAGAAGCAAGGAGAAATGAAGATGATTTGGTGCCTTGAGATGGCCCTATGCTAGAATCACAAAGAGAAACCAAGATGATTCAATGCGTTGAGGTGGCCCTGTACCAGTCTCATGAAACCAAAATGAAGAAAAAGCGATTCACTGAAGATTCCTATCTCGTCCTGTGTGTACATCTCAGCCATCTTTGACTCTCTCTCTCTCACTCTACTATTCTGCACATTTTGGGTAATAAAAGAAAAAGAAAAGAAGCAGATTATATTTTTGTATATCAGCATTATTGCCTTTGCTGTATACAACACACACACACACACACACACACACACACACACACACACACACACACACACACATATATATATATATATATAGGCAAAGTTTTGTATTTTCTTTTCACTGCTCACTATCTTTACCACCATTCAAATTTACTCATTTTCTGTACTAATACAGTATCCCTGATAGTATAGAAAAAAATTAAATGATAAAACACAACCTAAGATTTTTTCCCTTAAAATATACCTGGCATAATATCAATGTAATCCTTATATTAATTAAACACACACACATTTATATATATATATATATATATATATATATATAGGCATTATTTTCTCTTTTATGCATGTTTGATTAAATAGGACAAACACTTCATGTCTGCCTATTTTATCTTTGATCAGTGCAAGTCTTCATATAAGTTGTTTGACTTTTGGAAGGTGCCATATTTTTCCAAAGTACTTTTGGCCCTCACTGGAGCCATTTTCAGAGGAAAAAATAATATAATTACAAACACAATGATGAATCATATACATTTATATTAAGAATAGGAGGAAGAATAAATAGGAGGGGAATTTACAAAAGAAAAGAATTAGGAAAAAGAATGGTTAGTTGGTTGTGTTATATGGCATATCAACCCATATAGGTTATTTAAAGCAAAATCCTATTTATACATAAATATTGATTATATGATTTTTAAATGAATAGTTTGTAGAAAGCATTATTTTTAAATGAGTCAATGCTCTTTTGTTTGCATACCATTAAATGGTTTTAAGTATTGCCATCTAACACTAATAGTTTTATTTGCACATGGTTGAATGGCTCCAAGACTTGCTATGTAATACTAATAATTCAATTTAAGATCATTCATTTGTGTTCACACAGTAAAATGGCTCCAAGTATAGTAAATGATAGAATATTTTTATTTGACATTTAAATTGGACCCTAACAAGTACTACCACTCCAGGTCAGAGTGGACCTGGGAGTGATGGCCATGAAGTGGTACTCCACATTCCCCAAAGCTCCCGAACTGGAGCCTCACCATCAGGTGATTTAGTGTCATATCCAGAACACTGGTTGGTATCAGGGATCTTACCTTTTTGCTGATATGCAGTCAGTGTATACTACAGCCCCAGTTGGACTGGAGAGAGAATTGGTTGAAAAAGTGTTAAAGGAATTTTAGAATATGGTTACAATATTCAAAGTTGATCTTGTTTTAGGAAGATTTGTTAATCTTTATATATAGAGTTTTATATAGACAACTTGAAAAATTTGGGTTTTTTTCTTTTCTTTTTATAATATGGAGGTGTTTTCCATCAAAATATTTTGATTCATATGAAAACTTGAACAGGTCAAAAATAAAATAGACAGATATTAAGGGTATGTTCCATTTAACTAAACATCAGTCTATCTATCTAGCTTGCTATCTAGAGAGAGAGAGAGAGGCATGGATGTCATAATGGTTATTGTTTAAGAAAATGGACTTTGTAAGCTAAATTCAAATTCAAGACAAGGCTGCTTGCATTTCACTTCACACTAATATCCTAGGGGAAGGTATCTGTTTATCTCTCCCCACTTCAGCCATTGAAAAAATAGTAGGGCAAACTAAGCTCTCTAGCCTTGGTAGGAGACCCTATCTAAAAGAAAGAAAGACTGAATCTAAATCTGAAGAGTGTTGTTTAAAAAATTTGTCACACAATGATACACCATTCTTTTGTTATCAGTTCATCCAAAATGTGAGGCTATTTCAACACGAGACTTCATCACTAATTACAAATTACGTGTATAGTTCATTTGCAAAGCCATATCATAGTTAAAGAGTGTCATTGATGGATAACCATTATATATATATATATATAATGATTGTGCTCACCACATGTAACTTCAAGTAATGAACTTCTAATGTTCATAATTACAATATTTTTTACCTGCTCTACCATAACAGCATTGATCACTTTTCATATGTAAAAATCTTTTCTTATATGCATTTCTTTTATCATATATATGTTATATTTTGACCCTCGCCCCAGCCCCAAAATGCTATTCCAAGGTGATACACCGGAAGGAAGTGACACATTCCAATGGCCAGTAATCGAAAGAGATCGCGTGGGCGGATTAAGGCTTATGATATGGGACAAGGTGAAGGTCCCATTGTGCCACTACAGTGATGCACCGGAAGAGAGTAACCTCTGAACTGCATGACAGTTATTTCCGCTTGATGACGATTAAACATTCGATTTCAAAGATCCAGTGGGCGATCGTGTGGGCGTTGAATTATTATATAATTGAGTTGAGTTGGGTGCCAAAGGAGTTGCCAGTACAATTCCAGACAGCTAGAGACCAGATGTGGTAGGGAAGGCCACACCCGGCTGAGGGGACCCTCGGAAAGCCCCGATGGAGTAGACCCCAACATCAGGAGAACAAGAAAGACACAACGTGACAGTCATAACAGTGGGGTCAAAATATGAAGTTTATGTTCGGTCTCCAGCACCCTCTCACATGCAAACCTTGAACAACCCTTTCGAACCTTGCAATAAAGAGAGAGATGAATATTTTTCTAAAAAAGTCTTCTTGCGTCTTCCTTCCTGCATCTTAATTGTTACTGCGTGCGTCGTTTATTCATGCGTCTGTCTTTGATGTTGTGTCGTTGTGATGCTGAATGAACGTGTAAATAACTATATAACATATATATATATATATATATACACACACACACACACACACACACATATATATATATATATATATATATATACAAATTTTATTGTGATTATCCCAATAAATTTGTAAAGATTACATAACTGTTTACCTTTACTAATAGTAAAGGTAAAAAGTTATTATTTTATATCTAGTTTTACTTGAGTTTCTTGTTACTGTTGGTTTTATCACAACATTCTGGAGCCAATACATTTGTGGGGATTGAATTATAAATAAAAGTGAGAACAATGAAATAATAAAATAAAACAAGATTTAAAAATACGCAAAATAAATTCAAAAGAAATAAGGAGGTCTCTGACAGAAAGAACAATCTGAGCATGTTTGAAAAAAGAAGAGGCGTCCTGGTGCCAAAAAGAAACTTGTGGAGAAAGAATTCAAACCTTGGCTAGGAAGGCAGCTATTCTATTGCTGGGAGAGGGCTTCCCCGCTCAAAACTTTGCTGTGAACTTCCATAGAAACAAAGTTGAGTCTTAATAACTTCACTTCTTTCTTTTTCTCTTCTTCCTTCATTCATTCCAGTTCAGCTAATATTACAAGCAAAAGTGGGGTTTGAAAAAAGAAATAACCAACACCCATAAAACCTTAACAACATACACTCTTTGACTCTAGATGCTTGTGGCATAATATTTATCATTGTAGAAAATTCAAAGTTCAAATCCTAAATGAGGCTGTTTGCATATCACATAGTGCTAATATCCTCAGAAAAGGTATAAATCCAGTTAATCCCCACCAGCTATAGGTAAATAGTAGGGCAAACTGGGCTCTTTAACCTTAGTACAGCAGTCAATCTACAAGAAGGAAAACTCTAAATTCAAACCTGTTAAACTCTGCTGAAAAAAATATTGACTTTGTGTCACATCCTGCTTGTGGTAGAAGGGTTTGGTAAATACATACACCTTTTTATTGCAAAGTGTATAAAATCATAAGTTCTGAAAAGATTTGAAGTCAGATCTCATATCTCAGGAACAGATTTTTCATGGATGTTATTTTAACTCCTTCAACCTCAAATGCCCTGATCATAAAAAGAAGCACAAATCTGGTGTCATTCTGCTGCATGTATCTTGGATTCTCTATGCCATGGTTGTTTTACAACTTAAGATTTTTTTTTTAATATTTTTCTTTAAGTGAAGTATTTTTACTATTGTTATTTTATTTTTATTTTAATCAATCTTACAGTAATAAAATGGAATGAAACATTATGATTATTGACATCTGTGAGTCTTTCAAAATCATAAATCCCCCACTTGGATCTCAGCACAAACCTGAAAAAGTGTTTATAGAAGACCATTAGTTTATTATGCAGTAAGATTTTTCCTCTCCAAAGGAAGGGCAAAGGATTATATAGTTCGACATCAGCATCATCGTAAGGGTTACCAGAACAAAGTTGAAGACGATATTGGCCTGCTTTGGGGACTCCAGTTCCGGGTCTTGAATTCAGGCTTTCTCTTATTCTAGACTGGTAGAAACATCAAAGCTTGAGAGGCCCGTCTGTCTTATTATTTAGCTATAGCTGGTAGGAAAAGAAATGGATTTATACCTTTCTCAAGGTTATTAGCACAAAATAAAACATAGACAACCTTGTCCAAAATTTGAACTTGATTTGCCAAATCTATTTTTCTTGACAATAACCAATATGTCATCCGTGCCTTACAAAAATGAATAATAAAATAGTAATGATAATGAGAATAATTAAATGATAATAATTAAAACGTTTCATCTAAAAAAATTAAATAAACATAATTTAAAATTATTAATCTGCCATCTCTTTAATATGGTACCAATATATTAACAATATATCAAGTGAGGTGCAACATAATCTTTCTATCAGTTTGGCCTTGTGCCACACTAAGATAATCTATCTAAATACACCTTACAAAATATTCATAAGTGAGTGTTTAGTCTACAAGTAAAGAAAGGACAGCCCTATTTATAAATGTATGCTGGTTTGATTGAAGAGGTATAGGAATTAGAAAGTGTTAGGCTAGTGATACTCATTACCAAAGTTATCTCTGAAATGGAAAACATCATCTTATGTTAAAAGTGTTTTCAGTACAGTCATCAATCTAATACTAGTAAAATTTACAATATGGGTATTACTTAAAACAAATCAGATTTCAAATGAAAATCCTCAGGACCTTCCAATTAAAAGTATTCATTTTGTTATAAAGTTTTTAAAAAATCAATTCATTATCTGACCCTCACAGATATTCATGTTTTAATAATAGAATTTGTATTTTATTAAGTGATAATACCTGTTTTCATCTTTCTTAAAAAAGTTTCAAAACATAGTTATGTCCCTTTAACCAACAATTTCAAAATTTAAGTTTCCTTATTACATTTTTACAAGTTATTTTCTCAACTTATTTTTGTTGCTTTTTATTTCTTTTATTTTAATAAAAAAAACACACAGGCTTATATTACATTATACAACAGCTAAGTAAATGATATGAGTTTGAAATAAAGAAGTGACCTCTAATGAGATTTGAAAAAATATCTAAGATCTTGCTGCTAATTTAACAGTTATAGAATATAAAATATTCTGAACATTGTGATAAGAAAAACTCAAAAGAAACATAAAAAATATAGTTGAAAAGAGAAAAGAAATAAAAAAACTAGCCAAAAATTAATAAATCTAACTTTTATTATATATTGATTTTTATTCATATACATTGTAAGATTTTATGATACCAAACTTATTGGGGGGGGTGTCCTCATGGTGTAATGGTAAAAGCGATGGACTGCAGAATTGTAGTTAGTGAGTTCATACTCCAGTCGCGCTATTATGTTCACTTTCACTTGGGAAAGGTATGAACCCCCCTTATTCTCACAGCTATGGGTTAAATAGTACCACTATTGGCATTAAATAGCCTACAAAGGTTGATATGCCATTAAACAAAGAAACCAAACCAAACTTATAACATTTAATCACTCCAATAAGATTAAGCAGATTGGGAACAGGTGAGTATTTCAAAATACAATCAAAATAACAAAGATAAAGATGCTAGATTATTCAGGGGGTATTTTTTTTTTGTTTAAAAGTTTGTTTGAAAAGTGGTTTCTATGTTCAGTTAGAATTTCATAAATATGAATAACTTTAAACATTCATATTTAATTCTACATTCTATGATTTAAGAATAAAAAAAGATATATTGCCTATAACTTTAAGAAGAGACATTAAAATTCCAAATGTTGCTGAGTTAACAATAACAAGTTTTTCTTAATACTTAAAAAATTACTCAAAGCCAGGTCATTTGGTCACTAGAGGCAGAGTGACAAATGAAGGCTAAGGATATTACAAAGAGACAACAAAGCAGGAATCCTGACTAAGACAGAGTAAGACACTTATAGAGACCAAGGTAGTAGCTGAAAGAAAAACATTTATGAGTTTGATCCAAAATGTAGATGTTTCAGGAAAGAAACTTTTAAAATTAAACATAAATCTGGTACGGGGAAAATTTTGAAAGAATGGATGTTGTTCACTAGAAAGAGAAAACAAGTTCTTACTGTAAATTCTTAAATTGGCGGATCCAATGAATACAACTCATCAAAACATCTTCAATAAAAGTATGAATAGAAGAAGGACAAACTGGTTATGTTATAGCAATGGAAAAATGGCTGAATGACAAAAAGCAATCTCTACTACTAAGCCATATAACCACTTCTGCACCATATCCAAATTAGGCAAAATAAGCTGAGAGGAACTAGCCCAGATAAGAGAAAAGTATTCCACCCTAGGGTGAATCTGGCTTTTGTGTAGGTACAAAAAATATCAGGTGTTAGATACTTTTTGGAGTGATACAATTGCCCTACCATTTTTGTTGTGTCTTTTGTGATTGATGTAATATAAAGTAGACAATCAAATTGAATTGTCTGAAGGAAATTAGGAAAAAAAATCTTACCCAGTTTGAAGGATCGTCATTTGGAATCCAATTTGACTCAGGGAGAGGTTGATATATTCGTTCAAATTCCAATGCTTGAGGACCTGAAACATAGTTGATATTTTGTTAATTTAAACTTGTATTTTTTACCTTCATTTTTGTTATTTATTGTTTAATATTCTACAACAACTTAGCAAGAAACATATAATAATGACTAAAATTATGGGCACATAGTTAGTTTTTTGAATTTATGGGGAATAAATTTTGAGATAATGTTGCAGTTAATTCTTTTTGTTTGATAGAAGGAATTATAAATGTTATTCAGATGAAGACAAAAGAACTTTCAAGAATTTATGTTTAACAATGAACAACAAAAGTGAAAAAGTGTTATAAAAAAGTATACATAGGAAAACTTTAATTTTCCAGGTACGGAATATTAAATAATGAATATATTAATATTTATTACCAAAAAAATTACTCTGTACATATACAGTATCAAATTCTTTTGGAAGCAGGAGCTTCAAATATTTGGGAAATGGTGAAGACATTGGAATATAGTTTAAAAATTAGAACCAATATTATTGGGGCCTATAAGTCAGGCAGTGGATATGATGCCATTTCTGAACAAAATCAACTGTTTCAAACATCATTCTAGAGTTCAAGAAATAGAAAACTAAGGTTGTCCACATGGTGTAATGGTAAAAGCACTGGCCTGTGGAATCGTCGTAAGCAAGTTCAAACTCCAGTCACACTATTATGTTCATTTTCAGACAAATACCCTTGGGAAAGGTATGAACCCCCTTATCCTTCCAGCTATGGATTAAATAGCATCATTACTGTTCTTCTCGAAAGATGGCTTTGGCATTAAATAACCCATGAATGTTGATATGCCATAAAGAAAAAGAAATAAATAAAAAAGACAGAAAACTGTTGTGAATAAACATGGATGCAGTCAGAAGAAAAAATTGTCAATCAGATCAAAACATAATCTTCTAAAAACTGTAGAATATACAAGTGTTAACTAATCCTTTCCAAGATAAGAATTGATTCAGATTATGCTTTCTTTTAGGAGTAAATAGATGATCAAGATACATGGTACTGTTGACTAATTTGAATAGTAGTTGTGACCAATCATGATTAATCTTTAGTTAAAACCATAGGTAATATATAAGCTTCAAATTATAAAGTCTGAGAACAGTTGAGCTTCTTATGGGTTTGTTGATGAAAAATATGTTAATGGTGAGTGTTTTTTTAAATCTTTTTAGTTGCCAAATGTATTAAAAGATTTTTTAATGTTAAACTTTATTCTAGACATTATTTTTTTTTTGATTTTAACAACATGTCAACCTGACTAAATTTTATCCCTAAAGGTTAGGTAATCACATTCATTATATTTACAATTTTTGAGTAGTTGTTTCTTAAAAGTTTTTTTGTCTTATCAAATACAAACAATTTTGAAAGAGACCAATAGATGGAACCATAACGGGACCAGGTCAGAGTGGACCTGGGAGTAATGGCAATAAAGGGGTACTCCCCATTTCCCAGAACTGGTTTCTATAACCTTGGATGAAAAAAGAAGGATAGCTGATAAAGTTGGGCAGGATGTCAAGCAGAGACTTTGGCATTGGTTGACTATGTTCTGTTGAGACTTGTATAGTCTATAAGACATTTCTCTGCAAAATTCTACAAATTGGCAATTTGTCTAAGATTCTTATGATTTTCAAGACATAATTCTGGAGTTTATAGTGCCATTCATTTAACTGTTCAGAGTCTTAGTATAAACTGAGATGGCCATTTTCAGAGAAATAAAAAGTAAGTAAAGTTAGCAACCATAGTCGAGGGTGACCCGAAGGCTCCTTTTTCGATAACTACTACACCAAGGTGTAGGGGAGGGCACTACTCCTTTCTCTGGATTGCTCCACTTTATTCTTGATCCATACCTTATAATGCTGAGTGTTAATCAAGGAGCCATTAAGTACCATTTTTTGAGTCTTTGGTATGACTTGACCTTGGATTAAAACGGGCCATTGGAAAACACTCTAAGCATTTTTACTTCAGAGAAATACTGAGTAATAAAGAAGTGGATAAGATTATCTGAGTTTCATACGAACATCAAGTTAGTGAGGTTTAAACCAAAAGAGGTGGGACAACTTAAAGAGGAAAAAATATTAAATATCTTCATAGATCTTGTTATGACCTCTCTGAAAAGAAAAAAAGGGAAGAGCTTATGAATAATTTAGGAAGCTGCTAGAATAAAAGTAACAAAAAATACTATTACTAGAACCCTACATAGAGACCAACCTGTTAGCTTGATTGTAGAATATGCTGACTTCACCTCTGCAGAAGAGTAGGACCTCCTCAATGAGACCACCTGTTGGCTGTGGGTAGCAGCTCAGAATACCTGAAGATGGAATCATGGTGGCTAAACACTCAGTGACATTGGTACTAAGTTATCTCATGACCTGCAACACTTCACTTTGACCCTACATTGGGCTATACAGGTGGCTAGATAAACCAAATCTGATCAATTGGCTAGTTATATCAAGCCCAAGCATCTATATGATTAAGTCCCAACTTCAAATTGGTCTTTTGTAAAAAAAACTCCCAACCCTTTTTATATGCACTCAAAGGCAATGGCTGAGGGTCAACTGCATTGAGAAAAACAGTTAATGAAAACCATTTCTACCAATTTATTAATACACATGAAATTATATATACAAAAAAAAGCAAGATTTGGGATTAAATAGCCCACAAGAGTTGATATGCCATCAATCAAAGTAATCAACTAACCTACCAAGATAGGGCCAATAAGCAATCTGACTTCATAAGATCTTTTTGGTAAAGGCTAATCATTGGAAAGATTGTCTAGCATTTGCAAATGATAAGCTTGTTTCATCCTGAGAGAATATACTATGGTCAAATGATTCACAACTAGAAATTTTGGGACATAATGAGAAAAAATTTGGAGATGTCAAGATGAAGCTTTCAATCCAAAGAACACTGTCTCTATGATAAAATATGGAGGAAAGAGTAAAATGCTTTGGAATGGGTTCTATGTAAAAGGAACAGGAAACTTACTAAAAGTTTATAGTTTTTTGAAAATAGTACTGAGAAATACTGGATGTCAACTTGAAAGTGTCCATTAGAAATCTAAAACTAATGTTACATAACAGATCTATTTTTGAAATGTAGAGTAGCATTCAAATTAGCTCCTGAACGATTAAACTAGTGAAAAAATACAATTCAATGAGTTTGATGGACAACCTTTGAACTCAAGGTCAATTTGAGACCTTGGCTCTGATTAGATGATTTCAGTCAGGTGACCAAAATGATTCTATAGTTAGAATAAGTTAGTGAGAAACTCTCAGCGCAAGAGATTGATAGCTCCATTATACTCTTACTGCTTCTCTGTTTGGGCCTAATGAGAAATGAAGGAAAAAGTTATCAATAAATGAAAGGTCAAATGTACACATGAAATAGTGGTCTCATTGTTATTCCTCAGCAAAGAATAAGTCCAAAAATGGCAACATGAAGGAGATCACAGAGTGACTGGGGGGACTGAGAATTTATAGTTTGGATAATTTGGCAAAATAATATGTTTCGGTTCTGAAACTTTCATCAGAGTGTATGAATTATTAAAAGTTTAATGCTGGGAAATAATTCAAACTCTAAATAAAATCATTCACAGAAGACTATTTTCATAAATATATATATATATATATATACAATGAATGAAATATAAAAAATGAATTATATATATATATATATATATGATTTTATTCATAGAATTATTTTCTAACATTAAATGTTTCAATTTTTAGAACTTCATCAGGATTTGCAAGTTATATGAAACAAAAAAGATGAGCCATTGACCTAATGAGTAGAGTGTTTGCCAATGGTCTGGGAGGCCCGGGTTCAATCACAGGTCGAGTCATACCAAAGACTCAAAAAATGGTTCTTGATGCTGCCTTACTTAACACTCAGCATTATAAGGTAAAGATCAAGAGTAAAGTAGAGCAATCCAGGGAAAGGAGCAGTACCCTCCTGTATACCTTGGTGTAGTAGCTATTGAAAAGGGAGCCTTCAGGTTACCCTCGACTATGGTCACCAACTTTACTTTTTACTTATTTCTGTTGATAGTATGTATAATTCTATAGATTAAATCATTTTCTGTTTTTGTATAGTTTCATATATATAAATACATATACTAGTATGATAAAAATGTGTGGAAAGTTAAATAAATCAAACACTTAACTCAAATTTAGATGTGTGATATTTCATTGGGTTTTATTTCATCTCGAACTTCTTCAGACTGTTTTCTGAGTTTTTCCATGTAAAAGCATGTGAGGAGAAATGATAAGATGATGGAGGTGGTATCGTTGTAGCAGGAAAGCTGGGAGGGATTTAAAGTCAAATGTATCAGGTTTCATTCAAGATTTTGTGTTTTAAAAGTGAAGATAGATTTTATGGAGCTGATAAGGAAAAAGTAGGATTTGGGTGAAAGGGGCTTTAGCATATCTTGTTTCATGGAAAGATATTGACTATAATGTGATGTAGCTGAAAACTGTCTATATTTGTGGTGTCTAGATTTTAATTAGGGTGAGGAAGAGCAAAGAGGCCAAGTGATAAGGAAAGTCAAAAGGAAAGGATTTTCAAAAGTATGGTGGCAGAGAGTGAAAAAATATTTAAAAATTTTTTTTTACTTTAAATCCCTCCCAGCTTTACTGCTACAACTATACCACCTCCAACATCTAATCATTTCTCCTCAAATGCTTTTAAATAGAAAAAACTCAGAAAACAGTCTCTGTCTGAAGAAGTCTGAGATGAAATAAAGCCCAATGAAATATCACAAATCTAAATTTCAGTTAAGTGTTTGATTAATCCAACTTTCTACATATTTCTATCATAATGTAAGATTCACTACAAATCTATCTTTTCAACATATATATATATATATATATATATGGTCTAAACTGTTTATATATATATATATATATATATGAGGGTTTTGTGAGTAATGAACATATTTTTAGATACATAAGGATACATGACACCAAACAATGATATTACATCCATTTTTGATGCTAACTTCTCACTGTTATCTCATCTTGTAACATCACCAATGTTTTTTCACTCTTTGTTTAATAAGTTCATTGAAAAAATATAAAATTTTTTCTCTACATTATGTGATGGCTATCTGAATGAGCTGGTTTCTTTTGTAGAGTTGCCAGCTGAAATAAATTTAAAATAGCCAAATGACAGTTTGTTGAGTTATTTAATTATATGGAAAAATTTCTCTGTAAGAAATTTATATATCAATTATCATTCATTGGGTACTCCTGGAGATTTATAAGAATCCTTTTATATCTATTATATAATAGAATCATTCCCAACTCATCTTCTTTGGATATATATATATATATATATATATATATATATATATATATATATTTGCCCAGTCGGCTGGGGCTGTAGAATACACTGACTGCACCTCTGCAGAGGGATAAGCCCCCACCCCCACCCCGACATCCAATGAGTGTCCTAGATATAACACTAAACAATCTGATGTTGAGATTCCAGTGATGCTGGAGCTTTGAAGAATGCGGAGCACCCCTTCATGGCCATTGCTCCCAAGTCCACTCTGGCCTGGAATGGTAGCACCTGATAGGGCCCAATCTAAAGGTTAAATAGAACTAACTGCATACTTATGCTAAACTGAATTGTTTGATTTAGAACTGTTTGACTAAACTGAATAGCTTAAAAAGACATGCTTTTGACAATTAAACTGTACTTACATTTAAACTGCATGCTTATGCTAAACTGAATTGTTTGAAATGGAACTGTTTTTGACATTGAAACTGTACTTACACTAAACAGAATAGTTTAATATAGAACTGTTTTGACATTTAATTGTGTGTAAACAAAATCTATACTTATACTAAACTGAGTTACCTGAATTAGAACTGTTTGAATAAACTGAATAGCTTGAAATAGAAATGTTTTTGACAATTAAACTGTGTACTCATGGTAAAATGAATTGTTTGAAATAGAACTGACTATTTGCATAAAATTACAGGGGAGGGTGCTACTCCTTTCCCTGGTATATGTAAATATAATGTATTTCTATTTTAGGTTAATCCCTAACTTTAACTCTGGCAGAGTGAAAACAACCCAAATGATCCAACTTGTGAATAAACAAATACACAAATTGATATTTAAGGAAAAAAAATTCCATAAAAAAGAAAAGACTAAAAACAAATGTATTGTCTGAAAAAAATCAAAGAATATTATGATATCTAGCCAAAAGAAAAACTCTATGCATTTAATTTATATATATACATCTAATTCATATATAAATATATATATATATATATATATATATATATATATATATGTGTGTGTGTGTGTGTGTATGTGTGTGTGTGTGAATTTCATCTTGATAAAATTCAGAAGAATCAAAATCATATACCAAAAAACTCACATAAACATATATATACACATATACATATATACATACATACATATATATATATATATATATATATATATATAGAATTAACTATTAGTGGAGGAGCACTAATGATTGTATTAAGTGGTTTGAGGAGTATGAGAAGGATAATAGGTGCTCCTTTATTAAGTATGATATAAAGGATTTTTATCCTTCAATAACAGAAAAGACATTGGATAGGGCGTTAGATTTAGCTAAAGAATATATGATTATACCTCTAGATAAGGTGGAAATAATTAAGCATTGTCGTAAAACATTGTTATATTATGAAGATAGTGTATGGATAAAAAAAGGGGAGGGTGGAAATTTTGACGTTTCGATCGGAGCATATGATGGTGCGGAAATTTGTGAGCTCGTCGGATGTGTATTACTATATAACATTAATAAGATTATGGAACCTAATAATCATGGATTGTATAGAGACGACGGGCTGATTATAGTGGATAAAAGTGCGCCGAGGAAGTGTGATGGGATTAGAAAAAAATTGTATAAGCTGTTTGATGACTTTGGATTTAGGTTGGATGTAACAACAGATTTAAAAATAACTGATTATCTTGATATTACTTTAAACTTATATAGTGGAACAGTATCTCCATTTAGAAAAAGGAACCAGGATCTGCGTTATGTAAACAGGGGATCTAATCACCCAATACAGGTCTTTAAACATGTACCTAAAGGAATAGAGCATAGATTATCTAATAACTCCTCCAACAGGGAAATTTTTGAACGAACTAAGCAGGAATATGAGGAGGCTCTAAAAAATGACGGATATAGGGTTAATTTAGAATATAAGAATAGGGATAGAGTTGGAACACAAGGTAGGAGAAATAGACCTAGAAAAATCTTATGGTTTAATCCCCCTTACAACATGGAAGTAGTTAATAACTTGGGAAAAGAGTTCTTCAAGATATTAAAAAGAAACTTCCCTAGTGGGAGCCAATTATATAAGATATTTAATAAGAATTGTATTAAATTAAGTTACAGTTGCATGCCAAACATTAATGGAATAATAAATAGGAGTAATATAGCCAAATTAGGTACAAAGAAGCATAAGGTGATTGACAAATGCAACTGTAGGGATAAGGTTAGGTGTCCTCTCGAGGGAAAGTGTAAGCAGGAGTGTGTAGTGTATAAAGTAGAGGTATATACTGATTCGAATAATAAGAGAGATAAAAAGATATATTTTGGGTCAACCCAAGGGGATTTTAAAACTAGGTACTATAACCATAGAACAAGTTTTTCGCACGAAAGATATAGATATAGCACAGATTTATCTAGTTATGTGTGGGAGATTAAGGAAAAAATGGGAGTAGATCCGATAATGAAATGGGAAGTAATAAAGAAATGCCGCAAATATAGGGCAGGTAATAGAACCTGTAATCTTTGTATGGAGGAAAAATTGATAATAGCAGATTGTAAAAGTAAGAATATGCTAAACAAAAGATCGGAGGTGTTGAATAGTTGTAAACACAAAAGAGCGTGGTTACTATATAATTAGGAAATGTTATAGGTTTATTTTTTATTTTTTTTTATTTTTTTATTTTTTTTATTTTTTTTTATTTATTTTTTTTTTTATGCAAATTTTAGGATAGGTGGAGGTTTTTGGTGAATAAAGGCAATTTCTCCTTAGAATGGTTTAGGCGAAACTTCCTGATGATCCGTTAAGGTGAAACTTTAGTAGAAGATTTTCGACTAGCGATTTAAGTTAATTCTATAATTGGCTCCATTGGTTAATGTTGAGCACTTTAGTAATTATAGCATTACAGTATTCGCGGAGGGTTTTTTGGTTTTCTTTTGGCCACTGACTTAGTACCCCTTGATTTTTTTCAAGGAGTAGGACGAGGTTGGTCTTTTCTTTCTTTTTTACCCAAAAATCTTTTTCTTTTTCCTCTGGACCGTGATTCGAGATATTTTTTTCTCTTGTTCCTGGCCAGGGGTTTTTTGTTTTTTTCTGGTACCGTGAATACTGGTAGATAATTGATTAGTAAATATATATATATATATATATATATATGTTTATGTGAATATATATATATGAATAAATGATTTTAATTCTTGGTTTAATCATTTTGATTAAAAGCATATATCTATGTATATATAGTAAATAAAGTTGGCGACTGTAGTAGAGGATGGCCCGATGGCCCCCTTTTCAATAGCTACTACACCAAAGTGTAGGGTAGGGTGCTACTCTTTTCCTGGATTTCTCCACTTTACCATTGATATGTACCTTATAATGTTGAGTGTTAAGCAAAGAGATATCAAGTACCATTCTTTTGTGTCTTTGGTAGGACTTGATCTGGGATTGGGCCCTGGTCTCCTGGCCCATTAGCGAACATTCTACCCACTAGAACAATGGGACAATGTGTGTATATATATATATATATATATATATATATGCTTTTAATTGTATAAACAATTCAAAGTGTATATAAACGTATATATATATATATACACACACACACACACACACACTCACACACACATATATATATATATATATACAATATATACATATATGTATATATATTTGAATATATCTGCTTATATATATATACTTTTGTTTATATATATATGTATATATATACATATATTTATATCTATCTATCTATCTATATACACGAGGATCATTAAATAAGTTTCCAGAGTTTTTCATATGGACACTTTTATTGATAGTACACACATGAAACTCTAGTCCCCTTCAAAGTAATCTCCTCTGGCTGCAATGCACTTGTTGTACCATTCCAACAACTTTTAGAAGGCCCCATGGAAGTCCTCTTGTGTAAGCGTGTCAATGACCTTCTTCACAGCCTCTTTCATCTCCTCAATTGTCTCATAACGACAGCCTCTGAGCTTAGGGAATAACCAAAAGTCACAGGGAGCAAGGTCTGGACTATAGGAAGGGTGAGGAACTGTCTTGATGCCCATCTTGCTAAAATAGTCTGTGACAAGGATGGAATTGTAGACTGGTGCATTGTCTTGCGGGAAATGATACTGACCCAATTTGAAGAGTGCTGGCCTCTTCCAACGGAATCTCTTCCTGAACTCCCTTAAAACCTCAACATAGTAACCCTAACCCTTTGGCCAATCAACTCTGGTGTATTGACTTCCTTACTCCTCCCATACCTCTCATTATCCCTCACAGACTCCCTGCCTTCCTTGAATCTCTTATTTCACTCAAAAACTGATGCTCAATTCATGCAAGATGCTCCAAAAGCTGTCTGAAGCATTCAATACGTTTCTGTGGCATTTTTTCCAAGTATAAAACAGAATTTTATTGCATATTCTTCAAAAGTTTCCTCATGTCCAGATTGCATTTTTGAAATTCACCAGCTGTAACAATCAGGCTCTAGTAGGGTGTATTCCGATTCCTGCTGTAGCTATTTATTTGAAGCTGAAATCATAAAAATTGGTCAGTCATCTCATAAGATGTATAGCAATAACATACTGAATTTTCAAGAGTCTATGACAATTTTAAATGCCTGAACAAAAAAGTCTGGAAACTTATTGAATGCACAACATATATATATATATATATATATATATATATATATATATATATATATGCTTTTAATTGTTTATTTAGTTACATATATGGTTTTAATTGTTTTGTATATATATATATATATATATATACATGCATTTAATATTTTGTAAATATACATGCATTTTATTTTCATGAACAAAAGAATATACATACACACACACACGCACACACACATATATATATATATATATATATATATATATATATATATATATATATATATATATATATACAGTGGTTGAAATAAGTATAAGACACCCCATTAAATTGTTAATAATTTTCTTATTACTTCACTAATTCCTCTGAAAATTTGAGTGTGGAACCGAGATCCAATGGGTATTAGTATACATATTTGATTTTACAACAACTTTCCACCAAAAAAGTGTTATTATCAAAACTTCATTTTTGAGGGTGGAAATAATTATAAGACAGTTTTGAAAAATTGCAAATCTGGTTTACTTTAGAATGCCAAAGGAAGAATAAGTGCATGCACAGATTATAAAAAGACTCTTATCCTGATTTTAAGCCATGTGAGTCCTATTTAAACATTTCATAATTGAATACAGCTACTGCAAAATGCCTTGGAACTCCCCACTTAAGGAAAATGAAAAAGGGCAAATTTCTGCCTATAAACGGGAACAAAAATCTATAAGTTACATTACAAGAGAACTGTTGAGGTCCTTAACGGTTGGGATAAATTAGGTCGTCTACC
This sequence comes from Sepioteuthis lessoniana, assembly GCA_963585895.1. Classification (NCBI taxonomy): domain Eukaryota; kingdom Metazoa; phylum Mollusca; class Cephalopoda; order Myopsida; family Loliginidae; genus Sepioteuthis; species Sepioteuthis lessoniana. The sequence goes on from OY757920.1 coordinate 23,859,202, forward strand.
TAAAATTACAAATGCGACCAGACATTGACTTTTTCAAAAGGATAACCAAGAGCAAGAGATCTGCAAAAATTTTAGAATTTACCCATCACTCCAAGAAGAGTTCATCGACTTCTCCATGAATTGCCAAATTTCATATATCAAAACATGAAGACATGCTAAACACAAGAAGATGGACAAAGGAGAAATGGGAAACTGTGGTGTTTTCTGATGAGAAAAAGTTTAATTTAGATGGGCCCAATGGCTCCCAGTGTTATTGGCATGATTTAAAAAAAGAAAAGCAGTTGTTTTCAAAAAGACTATTTGGAGGAGGATCTGTTATGGTTTGGGGAGTTTTTTCTGAGTTTGGAAAGGCTGATTTAGTTGTGATGGAAGAGAAACAAAACTCTGCTCAATATATCAATGTGTTGGAAAAAAGTCTTCCCATTTATAATCGTCTAGATACCAATAATGCCATTTTTCAACAGAACAATGCAGCCATACACACTTCTTAGCTTACGAAAGACTGGTTTAAAACCAAAAATATTGAAGTTTTAGATGGACCCACTAAGTCTCCAAATTTAAACCCAATAGAAAATTTGTGGGGAATTTTTTCAAGAAGAGTATACAAAAATAAACGTCAATTTGAAGATAGAGAAACTTTAAAATCATGCATTAAACAGTATGGGAATGAAATTCCATCTAAAACTCTCTGAAAACTTATTGATTCAATCCAAAACAGATGAGTTGAAGTATTACAATTGAAAGGGAATAAATGTAAATATTGAATTTTGTACAATTTTGCAAATACAAATTTTCAAAACTGTCTTATAATTGTTTCCACCCTTGAAAAAGTATTTTTCTTAATACCTTTTTTTGGTGGAAAGTTATCATAATATCAAATATGTAAACTAATACCTATCGAATATAGGTACCACACACAAATTTTCAAAGGGATTTGTGCAGTAATAAGAAAATTATTAACAATTTAATGAGATGTTTCCAGACTTTTTTCGTATGGGCACTTTTATTGATAGTACATGCATAAAACTCTAGTCCCCCTCAAAGTAATCTCCTCCGGCTGCAATGCACTTGTTGTACCGCTCCAACAACTTCTGGAAGGCCCCATGGAAGTCCTCTTGTGTGAGTGTGTCAATGACCTTCTTCACAGCCTCTTTCATCTCCTCAATTGTCTCATAACGACAGCCTCTGAGCTTAGGGAATAACCAAAAGTCACAGGGAGCAAGGTCTGGACTATAGGAAGGGCGAGGAACTGTCTTGATGCCCATCTTGGTCAAATAGTCTGTGACAAGGATGGAATTGTGGACTGGTGCATTGTCCTGGTGGAAATGCCACTGACCCAATTTGAAGACAATTTTAAATGCCTGTACCAAAAAAGTCTAGAAACTTATTGAATGCACCACACACACACACACACACACACACATATATATATATATATATATATATATATATATATATATATATTGATGGAATCATTTTATTGTAATGGGAACATCTTGGGAGGGACTTCTATGGTTGTCACTGCTATAAAGAAATGACGGGATTTTTTGGAAGTGACCTTCTGAGAGTATAAGCCTTGATTAGTCTGGTGAATTTTTGCAGGATGTGCTGGTTTTTAGACCTTGCTGTTCCCTACAGTTAAGGGAAAATAGTGAATAGGGAGTAAATCCCTCAGAGAATTTTGCTGCTGTGCTGGACCTCTTCTGGAAAAATATGCTGTTGCCTATATCTGTGAATTTGTGCCATCTCGACTTTGACCATGAGGTGTCCATCAGAACTATCCTGCTGAGCTGTATTCTTCTTAGAGAAATATGCTGTCAGAGAATTTGTGCTGTCTTGACTCAGACCATAAAGTGTACAATTGAATTTGTTGTCTTATACAAATGCTGAAAGTATTGCTGAATGAACCCCCATGTGTCAGCATTATTTGCTGTATTCTTGACAGAAAAGTTGGTGCCTGTGTTAAATGCTATTTCATTTATGTTTGTTTTTCTTATTTTTATGCATATTGCTACTAAGATTTGTAATCGTTTTTATTATTGTATTATTTATATATTATTATTGTATTATCTGTGAAAATCTTCCTTACATCAGTAGATGTAAGTTGGTTAGTGCTATTGTTGTGTTTTATAATTAAATGCTGATTTATGGCGCTATTTTCAGAAAGGTGATAAGTGTGATGATGAGATAATGTTGTGGTTGTATAGTCAATGTAAATATATATACATATATATATATATATATTAAAATATCATTAAAATTAAAAGACAACTCCTAAGTAAAAACTAAATCCAAATTTTTCCTGGACAAAGATAACAGTTTATTAACCACATTCTTAGAAAAACCCCAGTAGATTAACTTAAAAGAAAAAAACTACACATAACAACCTCTGACCCAAACAAAGACAAGCCTTAAAGATATACAGGAAAACAACTACACAAACACACTTGTCATTTTAAATAGAAGGTGTTACAGAATAAAAATCCATCAAATACTAAGGGATGAAACCAACAATAAATTAATACAACCATAGATAATGATGTCAAAATTTACAAAATTCTGCACAATACACATTAACTAAACATTAACTAAAAAAGAAAATGACTTCTTAACTAATTACATATCAAAAACTAGCAATTTTTTCTGATTACCAAAAATTCACAAGTCTGAAGAAATAAAAATAGCAATAGAAACATAAAAATCTGAATACGTAGAAATTTTAACTCCCAGTGACCTCAAATTTAGACCTATTGTAACAAGCTCATCATACCTCACATACAGACTCAGGAAACTAATAGACATTCTACTACAACCATTCCTGTATAAGATAAAAGCTGCATTAGAGATGGCATCAACTTTTTAAGCTCCATACCACAAAAGAAACTAATCCCAATAAACTCATGGTAACATTTTATGTCACAAACTTATATAGTAATATCCCCCATGAATTAGGAAAACAGACCATCTGATTTTGGATAGGAAAATACCAAGAAATGTTATACTTAAGATTTAACAAAAAAATTATCACTGATGCATACTTAAAGGAAAATCTATATGAAATCATAGGTAAAAAATACAGCAGCAATATAAAAACAGAATTTATAGGATGATGAAAAAGATACCTGAATGACTGTTGCATATTATGGAGATGCTCATAATGATGTGCATAACTTACCCCAAAACCTACACCCTAAAATAAAATTCACCATAGAAAATAATCTTAAAGAACTACCATTTTTAGATATCCTCATTAGGAATCAAAATGGCCAAATTGTCATTGATATTTTTTACAAACCCACAGACACCCAACAATACCTCCATTTCAAGCATCACTACCCCCAAAACTAACAAAAACCTTTCACTACCCCCTTTCACTAACAAAAACCTTTGACAAACCTGGCCAGAATTACATGTAACTCTCCACCAGAAGAGATATCCAACAACATTAAAAATAAGGGATTCAAATTAGCAGAAAAAATATCATTAAAAGTACAATGAATCCTCAAAAACATAGCAACGAACAACCCTTAGCATGTCTCAACATACAACAAAACAACCCAGAGCTATTTACAGAAATATCAAAGAATTTAGATCAACTTAAAAACAATGATAGAATTAAAAACATACAAGATGCAACAATAATCATTAAAAGCAAACTACAACCAAAAAATTTAAAACAGACATTCACCTCATCTAAATTTGAGGAATACATGTAGTATATCATATAATCATAGAAGGAAAATCTTATACCTTCAAAAACCCCAAAACAACATTCATTATAAATAGAAATTTAAGCTGCAATTGAAAAAAATGTAGTCTACATAATCAGATGCACTGACTGCAACACAATATACATTGGCTGCACTCAAGTATTGAATAATAGCGTCTCTTTATATAAAAAAACAACATTAAATTACCAGAAGATAGAAAACTTTATGTATCAAAACACCTTTATGAATATTCTAAGGGAGACTTTAAGATAATTCCAATTTACCAGACTGATGACTACTCATTATTCCAAATAAAAGGAAAAAATTTCATAGATAGATTAATGAAAACATTAAACAGAGCCTAACTACACACACACACACACGTAAACATATACACACAGAGACTAGCTTGAAATACATCTATACATGGAGTCAAATGCATTCTCACACACATTAAACCCACCCAATGCTCTAGAAAAACATGTATATGTATACATAAGTTTACATACATGTATACATGTGTATAAAGAGAGAGAGAGAGAGAGATATGATAAACAAAGAAGGAATGAAGGAGGACAAAATCAATCCAAAACTCCAGAAAATATGTGTGTATGAGTGTGTATATACATGAGTGGACATGTATGTATATGTGTATGCTCTCACACGCACACACACAGAGAATACATATATATAAGAAACATTTACACAGAGGACATTTACAGACACAAATGTATATATATGTATATGCATAAATATATATAAATACTTTTAATTGTTTATATATATATACATATATACTACTGCTACGAAATGTCCATTGTATCCGATGATAATGTCCTGTTGATTTTTTTTCCTCCAGATATTGTGACTTTTGGATAGGTATTGCTAATTGTCAAAAGGGTTGTTCATAACCCTCCGGTTTCTTTTGATAATGTACTTATGCCTGAATTTTGGTCTCCTTGTTTTATATGACCTTTCTCTAAGTTGAGAATACAGGATCTGTTTTGACAGTCTGCTGTCCTCAAGTCTGTTCAAGTGGCCTGCCAATCTTAGGTTGCATTGAGTGAGTATAACATACATGCACGGAAGTTTAGACTTCTCCAGGATAAATTTATTTGGGATATGCTGCCATCACTTGACATTTAGAATTTTGTACAAATGACGCATCATATAGATGTGAAGTCTTTGGGCATTCACCTTGTATACCATTCAAGTTTCTGTGCTGCACAGGAGGGTTGAGAGAGCTATGGCATGGTACACTGCTCATTTAGTTTTTGTAGAGAGGTTTTTGTTGAGCCAGACACAACTTGCCAAAGGCTTTGAAAGCATTTGACATTCATGTATCTAGTTTCACATCTAATTTGTTATTGTTGGTAACTGTAAAGCCTAGATATTTGAATTTGTTTACAAGGGTTAGTATGTGGCCCTCTATCTGTATGCCTTGGCTGATGTCATGAGATTCCATAGGGAGTTGGTACATGATCTCAGTTTTCAGCCCAAATGTCTTTGCAAGATTATGAGACACAGGTGATTATTTTGCATGCATCTTGTTAGTTGTATGCCACAAAGGCAGTGTCATCAACAAATATGAGCTTGTGTAATAGAATATTTCTGATCTTTCATGCAAAATTAAATTGATCAGCATTGAACAGGTTTGCCTCTGGTCAACTTTGTATCCATACTCTCTGGGTGGAATCAGTAAAGTCATCAGACCAGACCATAGAAAGAAAAATTGAGAACAGTGTGGGGGCAAGAACACAGCCCTGTTTCACTTAGTTCCCAACCTCAAATGATTCTGAGAGTTCTCTTAAGCAGACTGATACCTTCATTCCGGTATACAAGGCAGATACGAGCTTGATGAAGTGGTAAGGGCACCCTAGTTTCCATAAGGTTCTATAGTGCTTTCCTATTCATCATGTCAAAGGCTTTTGTGGAGTCAACAAATATCATGTAGAGAGACATATTCTGTTCAATGCATTTCTCGTGTAATTGTTGCAAGAATAAGATAATTTCAGTGGTTCCTCAGTTTATACTTTTTGGCTCCAACCGGAGCCATCTTTGAGGGAGTGAATAATGAAATGACAATGATGAGTTATAAACATTTATATTAAGAGTAGGAAAAAGAAGTGGGAGAGGAATTTACAGAAGAAAATACTTGGGAAAAATACAGCACCTTCCAAAACTCATTTCATACAGAAATCAAATGATTTATATGAAGATTTGAATGAATCAAAGATAGAATAAGCAGACACTAAGTGTCTGTCCTATTTAATCAAACATGTTTAAAAGATAAAATGCTCTCTCTCTCTCTCTCTCTCTCTATATATATATATATATATATGTATATGTTCATATATATACAACAGTGAACAAAAAGTAAAAATATAAAAATAAAAGTAGAATAATTCATTAATAAGTGAAAATATGTAAAGAAAATGATAATGAAAAATGCAGGAATAAAAATAACTTAATATTAAATCAATAAAAATGAAAATGAACATTGAATATGGTAAAAAATGATGATAATATATGCATAAAATTAGTAAATGAAAAATATTAACAAAATGAATGAATATTTTTACTTCTTAAATATGCATAAAACATAGAAATGATAAGTTTGAAGGAATGGATTTATAAAATTTAAAGAAAAAATGAAATGAAAAACTGGACATATTAAAAAAGAAATAATATAAATTTCAAGAATTTTGGAAAAAGAGTACAAGTTTTAAATAATCAGATGAATGAAATATACTGTTGCTAGGGGTTGGCATTTGAACCTTGGTAAAAATCATGGGAGCAAAGTCCCTGGGGTGTTGTGGCTAACATAGGGGACTGTGACATTCTAGTAAGGGAATTCAAACTCTGTTATGATCCCTTTTGGACAAATACCCTTCAGAAAGGTATGAATCCTTTTATCCTCCCAGATATGGGTTAAATAGTACCACTATTGTTTTTCTAAAAAAAAAAGAATGGCTTTGACATTAAATAACCAACAAAGGTTGATATACCATTAAACAAAGAAACCAAATCCAAAATCATAATTTTGAATTTTGATTTTCCAAACATACTGGTCCCAACTCACTCAGATTAGTGAAGTACAATTTTCATACTTTGAATTTCTTCTGTTTTGATTTATACCAAACTAAGCTAAATTTTTAAATATCTAGATGTATATGATTAAAAAAGAAAAGAAAAAAAAGAAAGAAAGTCAAAAATCAAGAAAAATTGAAAATACAAAATGAAAGAAAACGTAGACTTTGTTTTTGTTATAAGATTGATAAAAGAACATGAAAAAAAGGGAGAGAACTGAAAAAGAAAGAAAAATTGGAAGAAACAAGCCAAAATAAAAATAAAAATATCCTCATAAACCAATAAAAAAAAAAATAAAAACATCAAATGACAAAAGAATAAGTAAAAAACCAACACACAATGGTTGTTAAAATGACAGCCTCTCAGAGTTAAGAAACTAGAGCAAGTACATGCATCACTGCCAGTGGAGAAGGTAGAGATTCAAGTATTCTTGGTCTCTGTAGACAGGTAGCCATTTTGTTCCCAGGGAATTTTTATCTTCTATTCTCTGGCTGTCAACAATCAACATTAACAACAGTAGCAGAAGCAGCAATGGTGAGATAATCACTTAATAATTGCTGGCATCATCATGTGGAGAGTCCACATGGAAATAATCTCCAGCAATTGTCTACTGAAACCTGCAAAGAGTAGGTGGAGTGGCTACTCTGGTAGAAATACCAGCAATTCCAGTAGCCATTTTGGTAAGATGGTTGGCATAGATTCAGATTTATGAACAAGCTATTACACATTGGACAACTTATTCATGATGAGAGCCTAATTCACTCAGTTCAGATTTGGAAAATCTTTAAGGGCCAGCCATATTTTGAGTTGATTGGGTTGTAGTGGTCATTTTATTAAACTAGTATCATGAGGTTTGTATAAATGCCTTAATAACAAATATTTTCATTATATCATTATTCCTACTTATATATATGATAGATTATAGTAAAAAGTAAAGTTGGCAACTGTAGTCGAGGGCAACCAGAAGGCTCCCTTTTCAATAGCTACTACACCAAGGTGTAGGGGAGGGCACTACTCCTTTCCCTGGATTGCTTCACTTTACCCTTGATACGTACCATATGTTGCTGAGTATTAAGCAATGAGGTATCAAGTACCATTTTTAAAGTCTTTGGTATGACTCAACTAGGGATTGAACCCAGGTCTCCTGGACCATTGGCGAACACTCTACCCACTATGCCAATGAGCCGGTTGATAGATTATTGTGAATCAAATTTATATTTTTACCCTCCCTTTCTCTGTATACGGATGCTACAAAAAAGTGATTAAAAAAGATTACCTGAAAATTGTACCTCTGTGGAATAATAAATGAGATTTTACTTCATTTTTTTAAGAAATAGGAAATACTCAATTTGTTTTAACTGAACAAGCAGACCTAATCTACTGGTTATATATGAGTCAATGAGTCACATAATTTTGTCTTTTATTGTCACAAAAGCTTGATTGCACCTGTTAAATTCCTGACTCACAAATATACGGAAATTCATTAAATAAAAGGTTAGGCATATTGTTATATTTTTAAAATAAAGTAACATCTATCTAGAAGGAGGCTTATAAAGAAAAAAAAAGCATTCATTTCTGGTATATATTGATAATATTGATATATGCTGCAGAGGAGTCAAAATACAAGAGGATACTTTATCATGCAGAATATCCCACGACATACTGTGAAAATATAATAACCAGTATCTATACTAAATAAACTATTTGTTTGAGCCTAAGAAAAATCTACTTTTCTTATTCATTTAAATGTTCATCTTAACTTGCTTAAAGAATGCCTATGGAGTCACACCCTACTTATACAATTTATATTATGATTAATTGAAAAAAAAGGGGGAAATAATTAATAGAAATTCATTGTTATCTCTCTTGAGAAATTATAATGAGTAAAGTGAGCATAAACATTACTATTATTACTAAGTTACAATTAGACTGGAAATTGCCTTATTCTCTAAGCTGAAGCATTTTAATGCTATTGTAAAAAAAGAAAATATTATTATGATGTGTCATTATGGTAATATAAGTACAAAAATCAGATCATTATAATATAAATCCTTTTTGCTATTTTTTAAATGAAAGAGTCAATTTCCTTGTATTTGTGAGTCAGATATTAAATAGAGTCAATCTAGCTTTTGTGTATCATTCTTAAAACTTAAAATCTAAAAAACTAAAACATGATATGCATAAAAGATTTTTTTCACTTATTTTCTAAATAATTAAGAAACTTGTCTATCAAAATACTAGATGATTTATGAACTTGCTGGTTTCCAATTGTGACCATGGTCCATGAAGTTATTGATGCTTCTAAGTCATGAAGGATTCAAGTTAGCATTTTATTCTTACCTACATTATATAAAGAATTTTAATGAATTAAAAATAAATGGAGATCCCATAAAATTATCACTCATTTGAAAATTAGACTTAAAAAGGCTTTATTCTCTATGTTGAAGAATTTTAAGTATATTGCTCTAATAAAAATTTCATTATCATGTGCTATTTTCCCAGTGTTATAGTCACATACATACATACATACATACATAGACATGGCAGGTGCTAGGGTTTCATGTACCTCCCACCTAAATATATGATATGAGGCCCACACGCTACTAAATGTCCCTTTTGATAAAGTAGTATTCATAGAAAATATATGAAACCTGCCTTTCTGGGGCCCCTTAGAAGGCTTTGCAACTCTTATGGTGTTAAGGTGAAGTATGTGTGAGCCATGTATATAGAAGAAATAAGGTGTAAAAACCAATTAAGTAAACTGTTTATATATCTATTATGATGTTTCACTCTGTATAATCTTCATTAGATAATGATTTGGGGAAAAACTATGGTGTAACATTACAACTGTCTATGGAGTTGTCATTGCAATGTAATTAAGAATGCCAATTATTATGAAAGTTTAAAAAGTGAGAAATGAAAAGTATTCTAAATTATGCGAAAGCGAAGAATTTGAAAATAAGTGATTTATTAAGCTAATCATTTGAAAATATTACTGTTGTGTGACGTAAAATATTGTTTATATTTATGAAACCCCTTCACCATGAGCAGGATGTGACACAAGAGCAATGTTAAAGAAGATTTGAAAAAAGAGTTCACTTTCTCCTAGACTAGTTGCCTAATCAAGGCTAAAGAACCCAATGTAACCTTTCCCAAAGGTATTAATGTGAAGTAAAAATGTTGTTAGAAATAGATTATAATCAAAATTTCATAACAATCAATATTCCTAATTATGTTGCCATGACAACCTCCTAAAATTAACTTTCTTCCAAATTATTATCTGATAATGTTCATACAGAGTGAAATGTAATAATAAATGTACAAACACTCCATCAAATTGGTTTTCATGTCTTATTTCTCTTCTATTCTGTCAATATTTTTTCCCTTTATGTATTCACATTATATACATATATATATATATATATATATATATACAAGGGTCATTCTATAAACATGGTTTGCCGAGTTAGCTGAGGCTGTAGAATACGCCAACTGCTTCTCTGCAGAGAGGTAAGACCCCACCCCAAAGAGTATCCTGGATATAACACTAAGCAGTCTGATGGTGAGGTTCCAGTAATGCTTTAGGGAATATGGAGTACCTCTTCATTGCCATCGCTCCCAGGTCCACTCTGGCCTGGTTTGGTAGCGCCTGATAAGGGTCCTATCTATGGGTTAAATAGAACTAAACTGTGGTTTGAGTTTACTGTTTTTGGCATTTAAACTATGTAGTTATGCCAAATTGAATTGTTTAAAATAGAACTGTTTTGACATTTAAAGTACGTAATTATGCTAAACCAAATTGTTTAAAATAGAACTTTTTTGACTTCTAAACTGCATACTTATGCCAAACTGAATTATTTGAAATAAAACACTTTATTTCAAATAATTCAGTTTAGCATAAGTGATGTTGGGGTTTTAGGGAATGTGGAGTACTCCCTCATTGCCATTGCTCCTAGGTTCACTCTGGCTCAGAGTGGTAGCTCTATCTGTGGATTATGTATTATAGAACTAAACTGTGTACTAATGCTAAACTGAATTGTTTGAATTAGAACTGTTAGACTAAATTGAATAGCTTGATACAGAAATCTTTTTCACAATTAAACTGTTTACTTGCATTTAAACTGTGTACTTGTGCTTGAAATAGAACTGTTTTTTACATTGAAACTGTAGTTACATTAAACTGAATTGTTTAATATTGAACTATTTTGACATTTAACTGTGTGTAAACAAAATCTATACTTATACTAAGCTGAAGTGGCTGAATTAGAACTGTCTGAATAACCTGAATAGCTTGAAATAGAAATATTTTTGACAATTAAACTGTGTACTCATGCTAAATTGAATTGTTTGAAATAGAAATGATTATTTGTATAAAAATAGATTTAAATAGAACTAAACTGTGTATTTATGCTGAACTGATTTGTTTGAATTAGATCTGTTTGACTAAACTGAATAGCTTGAAATAGAAATGTTTTTGACAATTAAACTGTGTATTCATGCTAAACTGAATTGTTTGAAATAGAAATGACTATTTGGATAAAAATGGATTTGGCATTAAATAACCTACAAAGGTTGAAATACCATAAAAACCCAATGAACCAACCAACTATAAACATGGTAAATTGTGCTTAAGGAGTTGTCAGTTGGAAGTACTGTTTACAGTTACACCTTTTTCAAGGAAATCTATAGTAATGGGTCCTCTGATGTCCCCAGAATACTATCAGGCTAACCTTTTTTTATGACCACTGTGCCCGGGACTTTTTCTTTACCAGAGAGTCACTGTGTTTCCATGGACTGTCTTTTCAACTCTCTTTTTTTAGTCCATTTGCAAACATTTTTTCTCTAAAACATGCTTCTTCATATACACCCTACATTCTTCTGTAAATTTCACATGGTTTGTACTTCTCAACCACCAAAATGTTTGATATCAGACATCTATTAAAGGTTGGAGCACTCTCTTTGATTTGCCATCATTTTGAATAGTTTCAAAAGAAGTAATTTTTGCAAAATTAAAACAATTTTTCCTTTAAACTAATTCCAAACAATATTTATGGAAAAAATTCTGAAGAAAATTTATTTTGCTTGTCTTTTTAAAAAAATTCCCCTTATTTATTAAATGCCCTTCGTATATGAGAACTTTAGTAATACATAGATATAAGTGAAATAAACAGATTTACATCTCATTTATGTAACATTTTCTTGAAGATGTTAGAAAAGTGATACAGGACATTAAATTGTAATATCTATAGAAAAATAAGTTTGGTTTTGAATGCAGACATTAATCAAAGAATTCTTTAGGAATTCAGGAAGAAATGATAGATCTGAATTGTGTGTTTTCACACTCAGAAGCTCTACATGACTTTAGGAATGTAAGGAATCTAAATAAATATGACAGTCATGCAATTCAAGTGCTTATGTCCATCTTCTCTAAAAGGTAATGTGCATTTTCCTTTTTAGAGTGATGAATGAAAGAGTAGTTAAATGTTCAAAATATAGCATTGTTAACATTTCTTGTAAGAAAAAAGAAAAAAAAATCAGGTAACTTTAGCATGATTGTTATTAGCTACCAATCCATTTTTTCATGGAATGCTTGATTTTGAAACAAGGTCTTTTTATCACAGGTCTTTATAAACAAAATGCCTGGGATATTCAATTATTAACAAAACACGTCAAAAAATAGCTTGACCATCACATTTAGAGTACAAAGGGGAATATTAATTTATAAATCAAAGAAAAAAATCAAATAAATTTTTGTTCATTCTTTAAAACCTGAGCGGTTGATATTTGTGTTGGTACCTAGAAGTATGTATATATACCCCAGCAACCACCAGGGAATTCCCATTTATACATCATTATTACCTATAAAAAGTTATGATTTTGTATTTGATATGTAATTTTATTATAATTTGGATATATTCTAAATTGTCTATAAAATGTTGTAATCTCTTATTTAATAGCCTGTGAATAATGGATTACAACATTGTACATTTTCAGCCAGGATTGGGTTGGATTCAACAAGTGTGGAAGGATTAGAGTTTTAAGGGTTAAATTGTTTTTAATATTCTGAAGTGGAATGTACTAATTCTATTATTACTGCTACTACTCTAAGTAGGCAACAATGTCAAGGTTGCTAATTAATGTAACAGTTTTTTTTTTTACTATTGTTACTGCTTGGGTAAAAGAGTAGTTATAGGGGAATGCCTTACTCAAGTACTTGCTTACTTATTCTCTTCCACATCAATAATCATGGAGTGCTCATGTTGATATAATTTGATATCAAGTGATCAAAGAATAAGAAAAAGTGGAGGTTTTTATTTATTGCAAAGCAAACCTAAATGTGGTTTACTAATAAATTAAAACCTTTTTTTCAGTTAAACATAAAATCCAAAGAATAATATTCATCCTTTCAAAATTGTACTTTTCTTAAAGCTTTTATTCATTTACAAATGTTTCATAAATTAAAATAATATAATGATCAGTTCTGATCAAGGCTGAAAATGAGTGTAGCATTTCTTTTTTTTACTGCTACTACATTCTGGGCAACAGGTTTGTTATGGGGAGTGGTTTATCCAAGTACTTGCTCACCTACTCTCTTATATATTATTTATCATGGCATGCCTGCAATGAGACATTTTTGTCAAGACATCTAATAATTGATACTAATATCTGTTTGGAAAAGAAGTTAATTTGATCAATAAACTTCCTTTCCGAATAGATATTAGTATTAAGTATACACAAGCAGCCAAAGTGAAAATTTAATTTTTCCTTTTGTTTATGAGATTCTGAGATGGTGGTCAATGGTTTGCAAGCTAGACTTGTAAACCTTCACGAGCAAGTTTGAGTCTCCTTTGGTGCTCCATTTATACTGCCTTGTGCCATATCTAAGCAAAAAGCTTAATAAGTTACTAAAACAGTACACTTGTGTGTCTCTGGTGGGGCAATGGTTTGTAAGGCAGACTAGCAAACCTTAATGAGTGAGTTTGAGTCTCATTAGGTGCCCAATTCACACAGTCTTGTGCCACATCTAAGCAAAAATCTTAATAAATTACCTAAGTCGCCAACAATGAATGTAATGTCTTTTATTGCTACTACTACTGCTGCCTGGGTAATTACAGAAGAGTGGTTTACTCACATATTTTACTTACATTGTCACTTGTACATTAATCAACATAGCATGCCAACAAAGAGACATTTTTGTCAAGACATCTGGTGATCAAATAAACAGTAGGCAGAAGTGGATTCATGCCTTTCATAGAGAGCATTACTTTTAAGTAAATATGTCAAGTAGTAAAAACTTGAACTGAAGTTTTTAGATTTCATTTTCATTTGGATTGTCATTCTGTTACCTTATAATTTCATAATCAATATGGAATAAATTCAGTAAACAAACAATTATGAATTTTTTTGCCTAGTTTTTCTTTCATCTTATTCCAATGAAATTTTGATTTATATTCTCTATTTTGATTGGACCAATGCCTAACCAATTAGGTAACAAAAGCCACCAGGTTGAAGTCATTCAAATTTACAACATTCTTCATTTGCTGAATTTTATTCAATACTATATTGTTTGTTTATATAAATTGGCAACCATAGTCAAGGCTGACCAAAAGGCTCCCTTTTCAATAGCTACTTCACCGAGGTGTAAGGAAGGGTGCTACTCCTTTTATGTACTCTAAAGGAAAGAAAATAAAAAATACCTATATATATATATATATATATATATATATATATATATATATATATATAGGTATTTTTTATTTTCTTTCCTTTAGAGTATATAAAAGGAGTAGCACCCTTCCCTATACCTTGGTGTAGAAGCTATTGAAAAGAGAGCCTATATATATATATATATATGCATATGTGAGTGGTTAAAAAATATGAAAAGTAAACTGTACAAATTAATAACTTATTTGTAAAATGTTTTGCCTATACAGCTCTATCAAAATTTAACCTCTATATGCTTGACACATTATACAAATGAATTATTTTCCACAACTTGGTTTTCATTTGTTCAGTTTTGTTTATTAACAGCACAGTTAGATATCATATCTAAACTATTTATCACACACACACACACACACACACACACACACACACACACACACATACATCTATATATTTAGATAAATGCATGTGCACAGCTGATCAAGTGATGGTGTCTATATATCAAGACATCTGAATGAATTGGTGTCAAGTTTTAAAAAAAAATATGAAGCTTGACTCTATATATTTTGAATAGAAGTTTTGGGTAAAACACAGGTCTCAGAAAGTCTAGACCACAATATGACTTTTTCTTAAATCCTAAACTGAAAATTCATTTCAAGGCTAAGATTTGAGGATATTAAAAGAAATACAATGTTGCAACTTCTTTCCATTTTTAATGGAAAACTCAATGGAATTGGTACATTGAATGATAAGGGACTATTTGGAAGAAAATTCGTGTTTCATTCATGGTTTTTTTCTGTTTTTGTAAGTTATATAAGTCAAGTGATGACTGAGGATAAAAAAATTACATTTTAAAAACTTTTAAAATAGACTTTCACAAAACATTTAAAATCATGGTCATCATAAGCTCTTCAGAAGAACCCAGTAATATAATATAAAATTGATCGATTATGCTTATGTGTTTGTCTCTCTCTCTCTCTCTCTCTCTCTCTCTCTCTCTCTCTCTCTCTACATAAAGTTAGTTAAAACTGGTAAATGTCTCACATTTGTGCAGCCACTTCTCATGTTTTTGCTCCGGAAACAGATATGACAATTCTTGAAATCAAGTAACCTGTATCATTACATACCAGAAAGAAGACAATTTCTATTGCTTCAGAAGAAGAAAATATCTTGAAAAAATTTTAAAACAGGTCTATTTATTTTAAGAGATTTTTATCATCTTAGTCAAGTTTTTCAATTACTCCAACTTAAATCTTTATAATCAGAAAGATATAGCTGCTATACTTTACCAAGGATAGACTGGGTTCTTTAGCCTTGGTCAGAGAACCAGACTGAGAGAAGGGAAAACTCTGAATTCAAACCAGCTTAAAAATTGACCTTGTTTGGCATCTTGCACATGGCAGAGGCGTTAGGTAAATACATGTACTTTATCCAATGGTAACTTGAAATGGTATTAAGCAGAGGTAATCAACTTGCAATATTTAAACCTTTAACTAAATTTCTTTTTGTTACTTCTAAGGAAACTGCATTGTTATGCCTGAGATAATCACAAGTAACGATAAAAGAAAATAGCTAATAAAGTTAAAAAAAAATTGTATTGATTTTCTGTTTTATTTACTGACTAACTGCTTTCCATGATAATGGAAGAATTTTTCTTTTAGTCCAGTGTACATGACAGGTCATATATTTGATTTCAGTGGGCAGCACTAAGAAAACCGAACAAGTTCAAAAGCATCTATACTAAAATGTAATCAGAATTATTACTTCATTTCCAATCTCTCTACTGACGGGATTTGCTGTATCACTTAATCATTAGAATAAATGAAAGTTTTGTTGCATTTGTCTCATAAACCATCCCTGTGATAATCTGGGTTACATAAATACTTAGTCATTTGATAAGTTAAATAATATTTAACAAAAAACAACTCTTAATGAACATTGTGACCTTTCTGTATATTTCCTTGTTTTTGTCTACATAATTTTTGTCATACTAAAGCAAACTTAACAAATGATTCTATCATGATTTTGACTTGGAGGTAATCAGGCAAGTGACTTATACACTACACCAGCAATATACTGCTTGAACAGCATGGTAAAATTAACCTAGTTAGACAGAGTGCACAGATATTACATTGATTCTAGGTATAGGGCTTATGAGTGAGACTTTGATCTTTAGCAAAGTGTATAGATATTCTGATCTTAGGTAGAAGAATTGATCCACACTGTTGGGTATTATCCCCTCACTCAATAAACTATTCCAGTATGTATCACTGGAGGTGGTTAGGAAGACAGTATATAAAGAAGCCTACAGAAACTGTAGTTGTGCTGTGATGATTTTTAGGTAGTTCTTAGGAGAGAATCCATGACACTTAACATGAAATTGATATACAACACACAGAAATAATCCTAACATTTTTATGAGTATTATGTTATTTTTTTAATGAAAAATGTACATTTTTTCTGGTAATGAATTATAGAAAGCTGTTACCTTACCTGTGTCATTCTCATCTTTTTGAGCAGCATCTGTAAAATGAAAGTATTAAATATTAATTCTTCATTTCCTAGTTCTCTGTTACAAAAAACAATGGATATCACAAATGAAACAATAGTAAAAAAAAAATTATTCATAAGCTGAAATCATTAAGAAAATTACAATGTCAATGTTGATTGATCGATTGATTTTAATGGTATGTAAACCAGTTTAGGGTAAATTTTAGGCCAAGAAGTTAAGGAATTATATTTATTGTACATTTATATTTACATTTTTTGTATTGTTTCTTAAGTGTTTTTTAATTTTTTTTTTGTACATGGCCCTATCAAATACAAATAATAGTTCAAAGTTGAGCCCAATCCATTCATGAAATCATAATAAAAATGACTTTAAAAATACTTTTTCACTTTTCCCCCCAAAAAGAAGGATGTCATTTTTTGATAATCAAAAATCAATACTGTAACAGTTTGTCAGTAAGAGATCAAAGCCATTCATGATTTCAGAAATCATATCTTAATCTTTTTTTAATAAAAGAATACCAATCAATCAAGTCAGCAATATACCTTTCAGTCTACAAGACTATATAAATTTCTGCTTGAGTCGAAAAACTTAATTGATAAAAGTTGATGTAATGGTTAACAAACTAGTCTAGTAAACCATTACAGGTGAGTTCAAATTTCATAGAGTGCTCCATATATCCAGCCTTGTGCCATGACTAAGTGAAGCTTAGAAAATAATTATATCAATAAGAGTTGAAATAAATTTGCTACAACCAGAAATAATTTTGTCGATATTTTTCCTAAATGTAAGACTTTAAATAACATAAAATTCAAAATAGACAATACAACAAAATATTGTGTTGCCTTGACAAAAAAGGAGATAGAATTAAATCATCTTAGTATAGCAGATTAGTTAAGGTGTATAAACATAGACAAGCCTGGGTAAGTATAGTAATTGACTAGAAATTTTGCAAACCTGAATCTGACCCTATAAGTCCAAGAGTATAAGCAAAAACAAGAACAGAAAATAGAAAGAATAAAATTCTTAGGGACCTGAAAATGTAAACAGATCAGTCAGTCCAAATTTTGCCTTGTTGACAGAACTTAGAATATCCTGACAGTATCTATTGCAGAGGGGTAAGACCAAAGAGGTGTCCTGGGTATGATGTGAAACTGTAGTGAGGCTCCATTTCTGGAACTCTGAAAAATTTAGATTATCCCTTCATTGACATTACTCCCAGGCCCATTCTGACCTGTTAGGCTTCTATCTATGGGCAAAATGGATCTTTTGCAGATTATTTGTATTAGGAATACTTGATATCATATAATTATGCATAAAAACCTAAATTATGCAAAAAAGTACATATAAACATACAATGTATGCCATTTCATAAACTCTTGGCATAAAATAACTCATATGGATTGACATGCTGTTAAAATCAATCAATCATTCTATCCAAATGAAAAGCCAAGGTCATGTCATTGTGAACAAAGAAAAAATAATGTCAGAAATGGAGGTAGTTTTTTTAATAGATCATACAATTAAAAGCTTGATAAACATTAAAAAGATAACAAAAATAATTTCTATTACACAAAGGTTATAATAGTTTGGACCCATCATTATGAAAGTGCTTGGAATAGTCCTTGCAAAAAAAGCATGAAGGAATTGGAAAATTACTATTCATTATTAGAATTAACAAGAATATGGAAAAAAAATACTGAGAAAACTTGCTGTTGCTTGATCTCCACAGAAAGCTAGCAGATAATACTGGCATAAAAATTCCTTAAAAGATAAATATTGGAGGATTGATTGATGAGTAAGGTCTTCTACTACATAATGTCACTAATAATGGAGATGGAAAAATGTTTAAACATGTATTGATAGTATATGAAGTCATGTTCAAAGATGCTTAGTGTTAGTTCACTATGTGACAGCATTCATTAATCATGCATGACTACTATGACTGAGTTAAGCATAAAGCAGTGATCAGTAATAGAATTTTTGGCTCTGTGCCCATTAAAATTCACAGATCTATGAAAATGATGTATGGTACTCATACAGCTACAATAATGTATGGTAAACACACAACTATAGAATAATATCTGAAAGAAGGGCTTCTTTTTGCTTCATATTAATGTAAAACCATATTGCAGTCAACAAATGTTGCAAATGATGAAAAGGCTGAAATTTACAATTGTGGGACACTTTCTATACAGCTGTAGGAAGACAATAAAAAATAGTCTTCCCCAAAGATCTCTGGGAGTATGCCCATGGGCCAGTTTGTAGTCATGTGACAATCCCAGAAGCCATCTTGTTCTTCTCTTTGTAACACTGTTCTTTGAATGGGTAAGATGTGTCTTTTTTATCCCTGTTTGTTGAACAGAAGAGAGACTGTCTTCAACTCTGGACATTATCTTACTTCATCATTGAAACAAGGCTCACATAACTAAACCACCAAATTCAAGTAAATGTTTTTAGCATTTTTGTACTTCTTTCATATAGTACTCATTCATAGAATAATATGAGCCCATTTCATCTGATAGGACACATTGTGTATTCTTGTCAATGTTTCTTATATATATCATGTATTTAAATGTTCCTGTTGAGTAAATGAGCTTATCAAGAAAAGATAAGCTCCTTCCATTTATTCATCATTGATTTGGTTTGGTTTCTTTGTTTAATGGGTTATTGAATTCCTAAAATTCTTGGTAAAGAACAGCAGTAGTACTATTTAATCAATATTTGATTGGTTGGTTGGTTGGTTGGTTGGTTTTATGGCATATCAACCCTTTTCAGGTCATTTAATGCTGAATTATCATTTTGATAAAAGTTTCAAACAATTCAGTTTAGTATAAGTACAGTTTTATTTACACACAGTTAAATGTCAAAACAGTTCTATTTCAAACAATTCAGTTTAACATAAGTACATTTTTTTGTTTATACACAGTTAAATGGAGAAACAGTTAATTCTAAACAATTTAGTTTTGTGTAATTATAGTTTTGTTCTATTTGACCCATAGATAGTACCCTATCAAGTGCTACCACTACAGGCCAGAGTAGACCTGAGAGCAATTGCAATGAAGGAGTACTCCATATTCCCCCAAGCTCCAGCTTTACTGAAGCTTCACCATCAGATTGTTTAATGTTTTATCCAGGACACATGTTGGGGGAGTTGTTCCCTTCTGCAGAGACACAGTCAGTGTATTCTATAGCCTCAGCTGACTGGGCCCTCCATAGTTGGGTCAGAGTTAGTGTAATTTGAAGAGAAATAAATTTTACAAGTGAATTTGCTATGCATAGTATGACTTTGCAGGTAGCTTTGTCACTTCACAACTGGCTCATTATATTCACACTCTAGGCTGCTTTTTTAAGCGTTCACTGCACTTGCAACCTTACTATACAATATTTGAAACATCATATAATCTCATAGACATTGTTTCCTCATAAAATGTTGAAAGGCATACCTTGTATTATTTCTAGCCTTGAAAAATTAAAATTTTTTCTTTATTCAATTCATATAAAATAATGATTTAACAAAGCATAGCTCAATAAACAACACCCCTCCCAACTTTAGATGTTTCTTCTATCTCACTTCTTTTAAGGGCTTTAAATTGACTACTGTCTCCACATCTACAAAGAGCAACGTAGAGTTGCCCATGAGAAAAGTCTGAAGATGTAGATATTAACCCAGGAAAGTGTTTACCCTTGTATTTTATTGGTAGCCATTGCAAAAACTGGTTTGATTGGGATGTTTGATTAATGGTAATATTCCAGATAAGTGGGCTAAAATGATTCTGGGAATGAAAAGCTTGTCACCAGGATTAGAGCCACTTATTGCAATGACTTTAAAGACTGGTCATTTGTTTTCACCACTACATAAAGTAAGTAAAGTTGGCAACCTTAGTCGAGGCCGACCAGAAAGCTCCCTTTTTGATAGCTACCACACTGAAGTGTAGGGGAGGGCGCTACTCCTTTCCCTGGATTGCTCCACTTTACCCTTGATACGTACCTTATATTGCTGAGTGTTAGGCAAGGAGGTATCAAGTACCATTTTTAAAGTCTTTGGTATGATGTGACCTGGGATTGAACCCAGGTCTCCCGGACCATTGGTGAACACTCTACCTACTAGACCAATTAGCCGGTTGCTTTTACCACTACATACTTCACCTTTTACTTTTACTTTTTATTTATCCATTCATTTGATTTCTTTGTTTTAATGGCATATCAACCTTCATAGGTTATTTAATGCCAAAGCCACCCATACAGACTGTAGTGGTTCTCTTTAACCCATAGGATAAGGGTGTTTATAAATTTCCCAAGAGTATTTGTCTGAAAGTGAATGTAATAGTGCAACTGGAGTTTGAACTTGCTTAGTACTATTCCGTAGTCCAGTGCTTTAATCATTACACCATAAGGACACTCCCTCTTATCCATTCATTGGAGATGACTGGGCCATCAAGAGAAAAAAGTTACAAAATTTAAGACGCTTTATATATAAATAGATACTAATTTCATAATTCAATTTGTTCTGAAAATTGTTTCATAGGATTGAAGACCTAATTTATCAATCAGCACTGATATATTCATTATTGATAGTATACTGCTTTTTTATGGCTTATTCTTTAAAAAATGCTTTAATTTTTTTGGATTTTGAAAAGCTCTGAAATCTTAGAAAATGCCAATGACTAATTCATTCCAAAATATTTTGTGATATGATGGATTAAAAACTTTAAAAACTGTATAATCAGCAACCACCTGCTGTTTTGAAACACTGTCACAATGAGTGTTAATAAAAGAAAAAAAATTGATTTGATGAAAATTGTTTAAAAAAGACAATTCAACTTTAGAAATTCAAATTTCTCTCAATTAATGTTGATAGCTTTCTAATCGAGATTGCTTTTTCCTTTCTATTTGTTTGGTTTAATCTTTTCTGAGAACAAGAAATTATAACATAACTAAGCAGTTTTAATGATTTTAAAAATTAATTTAGCAAATTACCAAGTCCTTCTTTTAGTAACATAATTACTATTTAGCACTAAGCAGTTTTCAAACATTCTTTCCATGTCTTTATTCTGTCTGTGAGAAAAATTTCTGATTCACTTTTGTTCCAATTGCAAAGCAGCTTTGCCATCTGATGAAAAAGGTTTTGTAAATTACCAAGTCTTTCTTTAAGAAAATATGCAAAGTAGAAAGAAAGCTGGAAAATCTAAAAGAAAAATTTGAAAGGATAAAATTTGCAATATAAAGGAATTTTAGAGAGAATAAATTTGGCAATATAAAGGGAGTGATACTAAATCCAAATTTAGAATTTAACTGGGTAATGTTTTTAGGGGGCTTTAGTGTGCAATATTAAATGGTAAGTTCAAACAATACGTTCTGCAGCTTTCTAGTTCGGATACTGATTCAAAAAGATAACACAGACAATAAAGTTTTTCAAAAGGAATTTTATACAAAAGAAACAAGAAAGAAAGGGATAGAAAAGATAAAGTGTAGCAAATTTTAGTACAACTTGTAGAAACTTATCTAAGAGAGTGTCCAGGAAACAAAGTTCTTTGAATTTGAGTATTTTTCTTTTCTTTGACAAAATTTTTCAAAGATCATTTAATTTCGAGTCTTCTTTAAAGTTCTTTTCAGCAGAATTCTCAGTTGAATTTTCTTTCAGTTGTTTAACTTGATAGAATTTCAGTAATTGACTTTCATTTAATTTTACTTTTATTTCTTGGAAAACTTCTTGCCTTCACAGTTTGAAATATTAATCGGCTATTCAAGAAATGAGTGACAAAACCTTTCTACTGGCTTAAGTTTTCGTGCCTTCAGTTTGGTCCCTGAATTCATACTGAGGGTCCCAATAGTAGTTCTCAACAAAAAGGGGAGGTAGCTTTTTGGTGCCGTATTGTCTGGTATTCCTTCTTCCTTTTCCACTCTGGCCCAATCAAGTGCCACATGTGGTTGGCAAGATTTTTTTCTTAGAAATAAATTTCTATAAATCAAATCTTACAATTTTATGTTGAATAAATTTTATTAAAAATCTGTCCAAAAGTATAAATTGTACAAAATTATACATTTTGAATACTTAAAAATGTAAAAAAAATACAGATATTTTGAAATGTTGGATCTTTTAAAATCAAACTATTGTAATCATTGAGCACAAATTAAAAAGATTGTTTAAGATTGAAATCTACATTAGAATAGCTAGCAAAAATATGCTCCCTCCAGACAGAAATATTTAAGTTTTGATAAAATAAAATATATTGAATATATTTTTGATAAAATAAAATATATTGAATAATTTAATATAGAAACTAACTAAAATAAAGAATAAGTGTAATCTTTTTATATGCATTCTAATTTAGTTTTGTTAATATTTATTAACAAAAGAATTATGAGGTAGAATTGGTTTGTTTAAAAATTATTAGTATTGGATAGGAATACATGAACCCATATAAGTGAGTGCAAACAAATTATTAAAAAACAGCATCATTGATATTTGATTAGAATACTTGAAGACATTTAACTCGATGCAAATTATTTGTATTAAGAATAGTTATTTGAAGCTACAACTGTTTACAAAAGATTATTATTATTTGCTTGAAATCATATAATTGCATAAATTAACAGTCACCCTGTCAACAAAGTTGAGAATACACTGAGTTCGACCTTGGCAAAAAGGTAAGAACCCCCACAAAAAGGGTACCAAGTGTATGACATTAAATTGAATCAGATAATGATATTCAAGTTCAGTAACTGTGGGGAAGAGTCACTCCTTTATTGCCATTACTTCAAGGTTCACTCTGAGCTGGAGTGGTTGGTTGGTTGGTTTTACAGCAAATCAACCCTTTTCAGGTCATTTAACACTGAAGTAAGTCATTTTGATAAAAGTTTCAAACAATTCAGTTTAGTATAAGTACACTTTTTGTTTACCTGCAGTTAAATGCCAAAACAGTTCTATTTCAACAGTCAAACTTTAAAAATGATTTCCCAGGTTGAATCATTTCTATGCCCAGATAAACAAGAGACATCTGAGGAAGACTGGAGGATACAGTAGCTGAAACATTGTATTTCAACTTAACACTATACAGATGAGGACAACTGTCTGAGAAATCACTACCAAAATAATACAGTTCTATTTCAAACAATTCAGTTTAACATAAGTACGCAGTTTAAACACAGTTAAATGTAAAAACAGTTAATTTCAAACAATTCTGTTTAGTGTATTAGTTGTCTAAATTTCTTAGACAAAGCTTGATGATTTTCGGTCGATATGTTCTCTGCCTATAACCGTTATGCTATGTGTCTTGCTGGACACATAGCATAATGGTTATAGGCATTGGTTCCCAAAGCTTCTAAAGAGACAATCATCTGGAGGTTGCAAGTTCAATCCTGACTGTAGGCGAGTAACAATACAGGAATACGTAACACTTGAGCCTGGTTATGACTATTGGAATCAGAACAGGTGACCTTGTGGATTCAATAAAGGACGTAGTTTGAAGTTCCGTGTTGGTTCTCAAGTTTGACAACCACCTGAAGAAGGCTGGAGGACATATCAGTTTAGTGTAATTAGACAGTTTAGTTTTATTGACCCATAGATAGGATCCTATCAGGTGCTACTACTCTGGGCTAGAGTGGACCAGGTGGCAATGGCAATGAAGAGGTACTCCACATTCCCCAAAACTCTAGCATTACTGGAACCTCACCATCAGATTGTTTAATGTCATGTCTAGGACACACGTTGGGGAAGTTGTACCCCTCTGCTGAGATGCAGTGTATTTTGCAGCCCTAGCCTCAGCTGACTGGGCTAGCTGGAGTAGTCGTAACATTTAAAGTCTCATTTATACATCAAATAAACATCTGTTTAAAAACTATTCATATTGAACAGGAAAACTTGACCCCATTTAACTATGTGCAAATTATTTGCATTTAGAAGATCTACTTGAAACTATAATTATTTACTAACAATTATCATTATTAGCAACTCAAAATCTTAAAATTGCTTCCAAATTATTGGTGTAAGTTATTCTTGGAACTATATGACTGTAAGCAAACAAATGTTTATTATTAAATAGAAATAATTACTTGAAACCATATAAATGTTAGTAAATCATCAATATTAGATAGGAACACTTGAATCATCCATCTATGGGTAAATTATTTGTATTTGATTGGAGTATGTAAAACCATATAACTGTGTGCAAATCATTTGTATTAGATAAGAATATTTGAAGTTATACAACAGTCCAAATTATTTGCATTTGATTAAAAACATAAAAATGTGCAATTAAAAAAAAAAACTACAGATAATTGAAAATATAGTTATGATTATGATCAATTATTCACAAATGAATCCAATTTCAGCATTAAATAACCCATAAGGAGTTGCTATGCTATTAAACAAATAAACCAAAATCATTTAATTGTTTAAACAATACTAGGGATGACTTCTCAAAATCATAGACAATATCATTATTTCTCATGCAGTTTTAATGTTTTTTCGACAAAAGTTGTTATAATAATAATAATAATAATAATAATAATAATAATAATAATAATAATAATAAATGTGATACCAATTACAATTGGTGTGTATAGTATGATCCCCAAAGACTTGGTAAGGGGACTGGAAGAGTTAGAAATCAAAGGACGAATCAAGATCATCCAAACTTCATCATTGTTAAGATTGGCTAGAATACTGAGAAGAGTCCTAGAGACATGAAGAGACTTGCTGTCCCTCAGACTCCAATCAAAGACCATTTGCTGATGCTGATGTGAAAAGCCTACAAGAAATATAATAATAACTCTTTTATCTTTATATAAAATCAGATATTCTAATATATGAGGTATTCCCCCAAAAGTTTGGGAAATTTGAACAGTTGTATGAACTTTTACTTTTACCCTTTATGTACTGCACCTTAACATTTAATTTCACTTTGAAATATCTTTTTAGAGGAAATGGAGAATAATAGATGTTTGGATGAGTAATTTCTTTTTCATTGTCAAATTCCCTTCACTTTTGAGTAGCTTTTTGTTAAGCATTGTAAACTTATAAGTGATCTTGTTGGAATTAATTCAGAATAATTTATTATAAACTGATTAAGAAGCTTATCATAGGATAATTATTAAAAGATTTGCAACAAAAATAATCCTTTAATTAGGAAATTTCTATTTAAAACATGATTAGTTCATATTTCAATGTCAAGTAGATCTTGTTTTTGTAGGTCAGGTCAGGTTTTTGTAGGTTGTTGGTATTATGTAACCATATAATTTAAAGAGGAGATGAGTACTTCCAAGTTACTCTATTTACCTTGAGAAAAATATTTGACATAGGTTATGAAAAAAACATCTACCAAATCAAAATATATTTTTTGCCAGTTCTGTTAATCAGAAGAAATATAGAAGGAAAATGTAACATTTAGCAGAGAGTGAAATTTCCATGTTTTCTCCCAGGATGCAAAGTTATATTCTGGTTAAGATTAATTATCAGTTTTGAAAACTGGAGGTGAATAATAATTCAATATTTTTTATATTTAAAAACTACTTGAGAATCTTCTGCAAAATTTTCTTTTGTACAAAATGACCATTATATGAAAATTCCTATTTAATTGCATTTTCTTGAATATCTTATTTATTATACAGTCAGTTTCATGAAATACATTTGAAAGTTGAAAGACATTGATTTTTGGGACTCTAAAGAAATGCAACTATAGCATAATGGCTATCATTGTAAGAAATGCCCGTGGTGTAATGGTTATCGTCGTAGGAATTGGACACGGCGACACGAGTTCAAATCCTGGACGAGACTGATTGCATTTCACATAGCACTAATACCCTTGGGAAAGGTATGAATCCAATTATTCTCCCTCCAGCTATGGGTAAATAGTAGGACAGACTAGGTTCTTCAGCCTTGGTTAGGCAACTAGTCTAGGAGAAGGAAAACTCTGAATTCAAACCTGTTAAACTCCGCTTAAAAACTGACCTTGTGTCATATCCTGCCCGAGCGGAGGGGTTGGTAAATAGTATCATTGTAAGAAATGAACTCAGCTATCTGAGTTTAAAATCCAGAACGAGAGTGTTTGCATTTCACATAACTTTAATGATCATGGAAAAAGTATGAATCCAATTATTCTCCCTCCAGTCATAGGTAAATAATAGGGAAGATTGGATTCTTTGGGCGTAAATATGGCAACTGGTCAAGGAGAAGGAAAACTCTGAATTCAAACCAATTGTAAACCTGGATGGAAATGAGCTCTACCAGGTAATTCTTGCCCAAGGCACACTATATGAGTAGCACCCCAACGACCAGACCAGGTTATGGAACAAGTGACCACTCATGACCACTTTCAAACTGGTGCCAGACTACTCTGATCACTCCACTTTTAGTGCAAAAAGGGAGGTGCTGTCACAGAGTAGGAATCCTTGGCTCATCTCAAGTCTTGCTATGTCCTGTCAGAAAACAAAAACACAACTGTGAGAAAAAAAATACTGCATTTTGATCTCAGCCCTAATGTCAAGCACAGAAGGTCATCACATAAGATCAATTGTCAGAAAAAAATTGTCAAAGTTTCTTTTTAGATTGATAAATCTATTTTTTAAATAAATGAAAATGAGAAAACATGAAAAGAAAAATACTTTTTGAATAGCCCCAAACTAAGTTAGCTGTACAAATTTGAAATAACATGTTTGCACTCATTACCAAAAATCTCCCCCAAAACACTACAATGAAGCACCAGATTTTACACCTACACAAGTCAACTGTTTCTGAGATGGAAAAAAATCTTTATAATACTTTGATATATTCAGACAAATATTACAATACTTCAGTTTTGTTCCATCTAGACTTTTTCAGATGTCTGTCATATTTGGTAACCTTTAATTAAAACTTTTATTCTGTCGATAGGAATGGATTATTTTTATCCTTCTGTCCAGGCTAGATATCTGTTAATTAGATGTATAAAAATAAACTGTAGTTGTGAATGAATTATTTATTTATAAAATACAATGGGATGAGGCATTTTAGAAATTCAAATATATTTGATTTCTTGGGTAGACAACTCTACTTAATCTCTTACTCTCTTTCTCCTTTCTTCCTTTCTCTAGTGAGATGAAACCAATGAAATTGCTATATACATAGCATCACTTGAAAAAGTTGGAGAATCTTTGCAAATATTGGTTATATCTTTCTCATAGCTTCTTGCTACAAGCTTGACTTTTGTCATGATTGCACTATCTTTTACTTTTTCAGATATTGCATTGTGATTTTGATTTTCTATTCATCAAGTATTCCATGAACAATCCATTTTTTAAAATTCATTTTTCTTTGCAGCCATCACTTCCTCTGAGTTAAACAGTACTGACATTTCCTCTTAATTTCATTTCAATTCTCTAAATTTTCTGAAATAAATCCAACCAGTACTGCCACCAGAGTCATATTTAATATTTTAACAATGTTTATATTTTCCAGTAGCTTTCTCAGCTCATCTTAATATCTTGCTAGAAATATATTCACCAGTATCAGAACATATTCTTTGAAATTGTTGTCCAACTGTGAATTTGATTTCCTAAAACAGTTCTTCATTGCCTTTCACTTTTCCAACTTGCACTACTTGTATCCTCATCAATATCTTTGATTTTTGTATGTGTGTGTATGTGTGTGTGTGTGTGTGTGTGTGTGTGTGGAGGAAGAGGAATGCTATTTATTACAATGTGAAAAATGACTTGAGTCAGATTAGGCATAGGAATCATGATTAACATCCTAATCTGTAACCAAGTAACGAGTGTGAATTTAGATGTACATATTTCCATGGCAAACTAATTTTCTGTCATGTCAAATCACCACAGCAGGCCTGTGTCATTCCTAACAATCATTCATTTTAGAGTACACCTCATAGCTATTTTCCATTGGTGTACTGCAAATATTACTCCTTAATGCAGACTTTATTTTCTAACTAGATTCACATCAAATAAATTCCAGTCTCACAGAATAACTGACATTTGAATTATCTCTAATTATGATTGATGAAGAAACTAGCTCCAATGCAGGAAGATGACTTTGGAAGATATCTGGAGTCATAGGATTGAATCCATAATCTAGATAGGTGAAGTCTCAGAAAGATTTGTCAAAGCAAATCAGATATTGACCAAGAAAATGCAACATGAAGTAGAAGCAAGAATTTTATTGACAATGCCACAGATTAAGGCATTCAGTCATTTACAAATGCCATTGCTCCAGGGACTTTTGGTAGCCATGGTCATTAGTTCTATATCAAATGTATATCAACAGACACATCTCAGTGTTGCAAAATTTACAACCTTTATCTGACATTTTAGGAGAACTAAAAGGTTGATAGCAGCACAAACATTTATAACCATTATTGAAAACATTTTAGGAGTACTTAAAGTTTGGAAACAGAACAAAAATTTACAACCATTATATAACAACATTTTAAGAATACTCAAATTTTGTTTGGAGAACAAAAAGATAGCTTTAATTGTTATTTTTAGTTGGTTAGGTTTGGTTTCTTTGTTTAATGGCATATCAATCTTTGTAGCTTATTTAATGCCAAATCCATCCTTCTAGAAGAACAGTCAAGGTACCTTTCAACTCATAGCTAGGAGGATAAAGAGTTTGTACCTTTCCAAAGGGTATTTGTCTGAAAGTGAACATAATAGCATGACTGAAGTTTGAACTTGCTTACTACGATTCCGCAGTTCAGTGTTTTAATCATTACACCACAAGGATACCCACCCCTTTGGTTGGTTGGGTTTTATAGCATATCAACCTTTTTAAGTTATTTAATGCCAAATACTGTTTATACATATATATTAACTCTATGGTTTGTTGGTAATATTATTTTAAGTAACAAATAGTTTGTAGGTAACATTTTAAACAAGCCTGAGCTCATTTGTTTGCACTCAGTTAAATGGTTTCAAGTATTGCTATGTAACACTGACAATTCAATTTTACATCGATCATTTATTTGCACATAGTTAAATGATTAAACAGTTCTATTTGACCCATAGCTGGAACCCTAACAGGAACTATCACTTCTGGTCAGAGTTGACCTAAGAGTAATAGCAATGAGGGTATACTCCACATTCCCCAAAGCTCCAGGACTAGAGCCTCACCATCAGATGCACTTGTCATACTCAGGATACTAGTTATTTTTAACTCACAGATGAGACTAACATGTACTATCACTCCAGTTCAGAGAGGACCTGAGAATAATAACAATGAGGGTGTACTCTGCATTCCCCAAAGTTCTAGGACTGGAGTCTCACCTTCAGATGGTTTAGTGTCATACCCAAGACACTCATTGAGGAGAGTGTTTACCCCTCTGCAAAGATGCAGTCAGCATATTCTACAGCTCTAGCTGATTGGGTTTGTCATTCTTGGCTGTTAATCAACAATCACAACTGCTGCATAAAATCTACTAGTAAGATTAACAATAACTATAAAATACAATTTCCCTTATATTTTTCTACCAATTGGGACGGTTCTATTAAATTTCATTTCCCAAGAGATTGCTTAAAATTGGAAAGTGCTCATGGTGTAATGGTTATTGTCATAGGAATACTTAAGTTTAAATTCTGGATGAGATTGTTTGTATTTCATTTAATGCTAGTAAACTTGCAAAAGATATAAATCCAACTATTCAAATAATAGAGTAGACTGGGCTCTTTAATTTTGATATGGCAACCAGTCTAGGAGAAGTAAAATTCTGAATTCAAACCTGTTAAACTCTACTTAACAAATTTACCTAGTGTCACATCCTGCTGGTGGCCGAGGAAACAGGTAAATATTTACAATAAGATGAGGATTGAGTTTTTTAATACTTTGTAAAAACATTACACAACTAACTTGTTGAAGTTATTTCTTTTCCAATTAGATAAAGTTATTTGTTTTTCAGCTGTTGGTGTCAAAATTATTAATGAAATTTCAAAGATAGTTCCTTTACATTAGAATGTGGAAAGCATAAAAGTAGTTTGCAATTCTTTGCATCATCTTTACAGTAATGGAAGAATGTAGTGACCTGAAGTAATTTTGGAAAGTTTAATTCTTTTTTTAATCTATCTGAAGTGTATCATCATAAAAATTCCAACACAATTTTTCCTTTCATTAAAAGATTGATTGATTTATTTATTTTAATGGCATGTGAATGAATCAAGGATTATTTTATTCTTAGAGATTACAGAATCACGTATAGTGAATATTCATATTTACATATTTTATGTAGTTGTTTCTTAACAGCTTTTTTTTTTGCAAACTGTCCAATCAAATATGAATAAGTTTTAAAACAGTTCTATTTGATCTACAGATTTCCCATCTATGGATCACACTTGGTTAGAGTCAATCTGGAAGTAATGGCAATGAAGAGGTACTCCACATTCTCTAGATCTTCTAAACAGGAGCCTCACCATCAGATACAGTTTAGTGTCATAAATAGGACATCTTTCCTTGAAAAAGAAATATACTCAGCAATATCTTTAGAAATATTAACACTTACACTCCCAATCTCAATGGGAGTGTCAAACTCTTCACAGACAGAAAAGTGTCACTTTCTCTGAAAGAAAAAGAATTTGAAGACACATCTGTAATAAGTGAATGTTGGAAATCACTTAAACATGCCAGCTACGTATCCAACCACTGATTGCAATAAATCATTGTTGAGTGACCAGTATTGACTATTGCACAATTTTTCTCTTCATTTACCAATATCAGTAATTTTGTTTCTTTTGTCACATTATTTATGTATCCTATGAAAAGAGATAATTGAACTATTATCTTCTTCCCAGACATTATTTTTATTTGTATGGGAACACTGACAAGCTCAATGTAAATTCAAGTCACATATTTTGATATGTAGCCATCTTGCCCAAGTGAGTTAAGTTTCCTACCATCTTGATTGACTGCTTGTTTCTGATTAGCACTGGTCATCTAACATTGGATCTGATGACCATATTAAATGCTGCTTGCTTTGAGAATGGTTGACCTACATGATTCTTTTGTATAAATAACTGAAGATGCATTCACACAACAAAAAACTGGTTTCACTTTTACTTCAATATTTGATGGACTCAATCCATTAGTAGAAGATAACACTAGTATATTAATTTTTGAACGCAAAATACATATTAAAATTGCTTTCATTTTGTTATTGGTTATTTCATTAATAGCAGACATTACTAAATGAAGATCATTATTTGATAATTTGCATGAGGATAACAACATAAATGACATAATGGAATTTGGTAATTCTATATATTTACTCTTATTAAACTTCAAATATACATCCTTAAAACCAATTATGAAGTCACTAATGTTGATATTTTCTGCTTATTGTCATTTATATAAATAATTAAAAGCAGTGAATTGCCTTATACATTTATATGGTAAAAACAAACCAAGGTTTTCTAGTAATATATAAGGGTGGGCTGAAAAGTTTATTTGATGATGTCATATCTGCTGTTAATAACTTTTTTATGAATGGGATCCAAACTTTGATGGAAGAAGTGGGTGAACCGCAAGAGGAAAAAGTTGAAAAATCAACCCCTATTTAGTCATATTCCATGAGAGTATGTTGGTCAGCCAATGAATTTTTCAGCCAAACCTTGTACTGATACAATTTTCCTTTTTCAAATCATCTACCCTTATTTCCTGTGATACTGTTCAAGACAGATAAATGAATGATTAATGCACACTTGTTTTGGGGTAATTTGGTTAACCCAATATGGAAATAGCCTATTTCCAGCATTTATGATTTAACTAATTCTCTAGTTTAAGTGGCCACACTGATGAACACATCGTAGAAGATGCCATAACTATGCTCCATGTTAAAGATTAAGAGGGAAAACAGTACTCATCAAAAGAATATTATCAAGGAGATTGTTCCTTGTTTATCTTGGCAGAAGACTACTAGGCAATTGCAAAAAATTGATTGAGACAGAAAATTCCAGCTCATTTATACAGTCTTTATCTTTAAGGTTGTATCTTTTATTTATTCCAACCTTGATTAAAGTTAGCACAGTCTTATTTATCAATAAATAAATTGCTTAAATTACCTGACTTGAGAATCAAATTTCAAAATTTCCATTCTCAAACAGAATCCTTCCTTAAATGCTAATTTAGTAAATCCGGAGAGAAAATCTACCTCAAAATAATGTCTACTGATTCTTCTCCTCTCAGCTATGGGTAAATAGTAGGGCAGATTGGATTCTCTAGCTTTGGTAAGGCAACCAGTCTAGGAGAAGGAAAATTCTGAGATTCAAGCCAGCTGTACTCTGCTAAGAAATTGAGCTTGTGTCACATCCTGCTTATTGTTGAGGGGTTGGGTAAATACATAATGTCTACTGACAGCTCATATATGCACAAAAAGAGAAGTTTGAGGAGACAGTTCAAAAGCGAATTTAATAAAAGAATTGAAAATCTTTGTGATATTTATCTGAAGATTTATTGAGTAATTCACTAACCCTGAATTAGAAGTTCAGTGTAAAAGTCAAAATATCCCCCAATCTATTCTGATTGTGATTGATTCAGTAAGGAACAATAGTTAAAGAGAAGAAAAGGTCACCATTTCCTACAATACATCAACAGAGAATAAAAGCTTTTAATCATCCTTATTGTCATTCATAGCTCTTGCCAGTGGGTAGTTTTTCAGATGACCATTGATAATTGATTGGATAATCTGACTTGATTGAGATTTAAGATAATAAAAAAGCCCTCCTGCTGGTCCATTTGTCCTTCATCAATTGAAAGGAAAAGATTGAAGATAAAACTTGAAATAAATGAATTATACTGAAATATTGAGCAAATACCAAGACATTCAATATTCAGAGATTTTGCTGGATTATCATGTATAAACATAAATTTGTATCATTTATAATACACATTTATAATATAAATTTTAGATACAATACATAAGCATATTTTTATAATCAGGCAAACTTTATTATATATACATTTTATATAAACACACAGACACAAGTGTATATTTTTACAAATACATTTGCACACACACACACACACAAATATATATATATATATATATATATATATATATATATATATATATATATATATATATATATATATATTGTTGTGTAAAGGTTCCTGGAATCTTTTTTTTGAAAACTAGAGCCAAAAGTAGAAAACTGATAACTTATAATGATACTATTTACCCAACCCCTCCGCTCGGGCAGGATATGACACAAGGTCAATTTTTAAGCGGAGTTTAACAGGTTTGAATTCAGAGTTTTCCTTCTCCTAGACTAGTGGCCTCACCAAGGCTGAAGAACCTAGTCTGTCCTACTATTTACCCATAGCTGGCGGGAGAATAATTGGATTCATACCTTCCCCAAGGGTATTAGTGCTATGTGAAATGCAATCAGTCAGGATTTGAACTCGTGTCGCCGTGTCCATTTCCTACGATGATAACGACGATAACGACTACACCACGGGCACCTCCATTACTTATAATGATAAAGCCCCAAAATAAACTGAAAATGTTTTATGACATTTTATATATATATAAGTTAGGAGATTGTAAGTACTATTAGTTAGAAAGTAGCTGTCACCAAGTTATATATATATACATAGGAAATCTGTAAATAAATCCAACAGTATGAAAATGTACAAATATGAAAGTCTTCAGAGTATGATTTTATTTTTAGTTTGAATTATTTGCCTACATTAAATGTTTTGGTTTTTAAATGTAAGAACATTAAATTTTCATCAGAGTATATGAATTATTAAATGGAACATAAAAAAGAATTTTCAAAACCTTCTATTTCAGTTGGTGGCATTCTCTTCAGTGGAAATAGAATATTTAAAACTTTCACATTTTTTTTACGTCATTTCATAATTTATATGCCCTGATGAAGCGTTTAATGTAGACAAATAATTCAAACAATAAATAGAATCATCTTCTTGCATTTTTCTTATTTTTGTGTGCGTGTATGTGTGTGTGTATATATATATATATATATATATATATATATATATATATATATATGCCAACAGAAGTACTTGGTCAATGACTGGACTAAATGGATTTTATGAAGACCAGTGAGTGAGATAGAAAAGGGGAGGAGAGGAGTAAGCTAAAAATAAAAAATGTGTTATTTGTCATTGAAAGATTTCACTTATTGATTTAAATGAAAAGCATTCTTTTATTATACGAAGTGATTTTTTTCTTTTTTATTCCTTTTTAGTTTACACATACAATAATATATATAGATATGTAAACCTATACTTGTGAAAGTTTTAATACATGTCCATAATTTTTTTGTCTCTAATAAATTTTATTTTTTAGAATTAGTGCTCACTTACAGAAAAATTTTTCAGTTTGTAATTTCTAAAAAAGCAGACCAGTTTTAATTTCTTAGTTTTAGCTCAAATTTTTATTGAGACTCTAAAAATTTAACAATAAAAGAATCTAAGAATTCAGTTGTTTGAAACATTATTATAATTTTATTTTTCAAAAGCCTTTTTTTTTAAATATGACAAAATTTTAAATTCAGTTCTAAATATCCTGTTGAGTTACAGTGATAAAAATGAATTTGTTCAATTTATTTTCTTTTTCACCCTATAAAAATGTAACAATAAATAGAAGCTAAGACTAAAAAATGTGTCTTTATTTTGAGGTGAAAAATTTTGTGTATTAATTCAAATGAAAAGGATTTGTTTATTCTTGGAATAGTTTATTTCTTTAAAAAAAGTTTTTGAGTTACACTAATTAAAAATTAATACATTTTTCTAAGAAAAGTATTCATTTAAAAAATCAGATTTTGAGTTATTAATAAACAATGCTTTTATCTAATTTTTGCTATTTTTTCTATTTTTAACCAATAAAAATGTAACATTGTAGGTTGGTATAATAAAAAGAAGCTAAGAAATAAAAATGTGTCCTTATAATAAAAGGAATCTAAGAATCAAAGATGTAAAGTTTTTCATATTACAATTTCTTTTTTGATTCACATTTAAAACACTCTTCAAAAAAAGTACCCTTTGGTTTGTAACATTTTCATGATATTTTAGTTCTTGAAAAAATTAAGAATTTTTTACACTTATTAGTAAATTGCAAAATAATAATTTTCAAAAAGTGTTAAATTCAAATTTATCCACTGGAATCCGTGTGATATTCCAACATGGTATGTCATAGGAAGAAATGAAAAGTTTTGGTTTTTTTTGTACTTATTTATGAAGAAGCATGAAAAGTTCCACAAATTGATTGATTTTTAATTATGGAATTATATCCTTTAATCAGTAAAAATCAAAAACTAAATTTTGTACTTTTCCTAATTAAATTGTATGCAAGATTTAAATGCTCAATGATATCTCTTTTCTGAGTAAAAGTCGACGTGTACAAATCCAACAGATGTAATCCCTTTATATATATATATATATATACATATATATATATATATATATACATATATATATATATATATATATATATATATATATATGTAAAAGTAAAGTTGGCGACCGTTGTCGAGGGTGACCAGAAAGCTCCCTTTTCAATAGCTACTACACCAAGATGTAGGGGAGGGTGCTACTCCTTTCCCTGGATTACTCCACTTTTCCCTCGATATGTACCTTATATTGCTGGGTGTTAAGCCAAGAGGTATCAGGTACCATTTTTAAAGTTTTTGGCATGATGCAACCTGGGATTGAACCCAGGTCCCGGACCATTGGCAAACACTCTACTCACTATATATATATATATATATATATAAAGAATGATTTTTCTGACACTGTTTCAGGAAAAGTAATTCTGTCACAGTTTCATATCCATCAAGGTATTAGCAGAGTCACTTTAGACTTTATGTAGAATCTCACATATAATCATGAAAATAATAGCTTTCTATTTTTATACATTAATGAGTAAATAATGTTTAATGATACAAACAGATTATAGAATTAATAGTAAAGTACACACTAATCTCAGTAAAATGTCAAAGAAAGATACTAACTTATACATTTACACTTTTTCTTATGCAATTAAATAATTTTCAAGTCCAAATTAGGTTTGAAAGTAAATTAAGAAAAATCAAAGTATTATTTATATGCCAACATAGTTCACAAAATTCTAAAATAGATCTTTATAACTTAGGGATATAAAGTAAATTGTATAGTTAAAAAAATTGAAATAATTGTTATTATGTACATTTTGAAATAATAGTTAAAGTTTTGTAATATATTGCTTATGTGTGATACAATTTGGCAGATGTTTTTGCTGAGTTGGTGAAGGTGATGAACCTCACTGGACTGTGAGATGTCAAGTTCGCCTGATACTCTTCAGGTGCTACTCACCAGATTTGCCTCTATGGCTTGGAAGCACAGCCTAGGAATTCAAAGTTTTAGACCTACCTTACTTTACCTGATCCTCAAGGTTCTTGTAACCTGAACACCTTTTGCACAACAAATATTTTTGGTTGCTTCTGCAGCGTTATGATTCAATTTGAACTCATAAAGGATAAGTTTCTGAATTAGACAATGTTGTTCATCTGTGAGGGTTCCAAATGCATAAAGTGTCAATGCACCAACCATCATAATACTGCCAATTACAGCCAGTACCTACCATGGTTTAAACTGCTTCAGTCATGTGTTATATGTGCCACAAACTAATACTTAATACCAAAATATTGTAAAATTTTGCTGCATGTAAATGTAAATGTAAAACACTAGACAGAGCAAGCACAAATCACAAATGGCATCACAAATGTAACATTCCAAAAAACAAATTCTTAAAAATCTATTTTAACTTTGTTTTTGCCAATGAAGTGATTTATCATAATATACCACAACTCAGCAACCCAATACAATAACAATAAATGAAAAATACCCAACAGCAAAACTAGTTGATGAATACTAACTTAGATATTTAAAAAAATTTCTTTAATCTTCAAAAGCTTCTTAAAATATTTCTTTGGGGAAAATATCTTTCTGCTAAACTATGGCTTTTTAAAATCATTTTGCAATGACTTGGCTACAAAAAGGTAACATGAAATATTTTGCAATGGCTTGGCTACAAAAAAGCAACATAAAATATTTTGCAATGGCCTGGCTACAAAAAAGCAAAGTGGAATATTTTGTAATGGCCTGGCTACAAAAAAAGCTATGGAATATTTTGCAATAGCCAGGCTATAAAAAAGCAACATCAAATATTTTGCAATACCCTTGCTACAAAAAGGCAACATGAAATAGGGACTTAATATTGCTTATAAAGCATGGGTTGCCTAAAAGTTAGTGGTATAAAAAATGGAATGGGTGAGCCAAGTTCAAATTCCAGTTTAGACAGTTTGTATTCACTAATGCCCAAGAGAAAGGCATGAATCCATCTCCTTTATTCCTGCTCGTGGTAAAACATGCTCTCAAGGTATGCCACAACCATTAAAAAAAGCATGAAAGTTAAGGTGTGCATGTTTCCTTCAATACAAGATGCTACCAAAAAATTTGAGGAACTTAATTAATTTTTTATGCTACTCTGTTTTTCATGTTTTGTTAGTCATTTTACACATTTTTCAAAATCACTTCTCCAAGAAATGAAAAAAAATCATATTCTTACAAGTTTTTTCTTTCTTTGAGGTAGCTGTTTTACACACTAAGTTTTGGGTGGCACACTGGATAATCAAGTTTTAAAAAAAAAGTAAACTGAAAAAGCTTAAAATCCTAAAGTGAGGTTTAATGTTGTCACTAAAATTGAGGCACTGATCCCCATCCCATTCTAAAAAGAAAGGGAAACACAAAAAAAAAAGTGAATACAGAGTATAAGACAAGATCAAATAATAATTTTTTGTCTAAAAAACTTTTCTCAAAATGTGGCTTATAATAATTTTGCTCCTTGATGAATGAAATTTTAGCAGAGACATCAGGAAAGGATTGGTTAAAAAATAATTTTTGATTCTTAATGACTGAAAATTTACCCGGGATATCACAAAAAGATGAATCAAAAAGTATATTTACCTCCTGAACAGACAACTTCTGTTAGACGCTCTCTAATCTCTAAGAGGACATATCGCTGCACAGCTTGCAATACAACACAAGAGACAAAGGCTGAGCAGTATTCTTCAAGACTTTCAGCTAAAATATGAAAAAGAAAAAATAGTTCAAAGAAAGACATCAGAAATATCTGTGAAAAATATAATATTCAGTAAAGAAATTAACAACAGAAATAAAACAATCATTGCTAATATTAATTTTTCATTACTTTTTTGACATCTATTTTTTATCACAACAGATACTATTTGACCATTGGTACAAAATTAGAATAAAACAGTTCAATACACATATCATGACTGCTCATTTTACATAGTTGATACATTGACCAATTTAGCTATACAGGTCCATGTCTAAGCAGGGACTAAATCTACAATTATCCTATTGTCCTTTTTTTCTCCAATTATTAATGCTATATTATTTATCATCAAGCAGTATCACTAGTAGTACGAGCAGTAGTCTTAAGTAATCTGAATAGATAAGTATTTTCATTATCAAAATTACTCACTTAAAGCTACCTTCAGCAGTCATTGGGCTTGATGTTGATTCCATTTATAGAATCTATCTTATAATTGCAAATAAATAAAGAGGGGAAGTACTCTATAATTTGTATTTAATAGTTATTTTCACTTAGAAATTATAATGGTCAATGTGAGTGCAAATGAAGACTTTATGCTATTATCATTATTATTATTCTTCAACTCTTTTGAGAATTTTTCATATCAGCAGTTTTCCATTGGAGTCTGAGTTACAGGACATTTCTTAATATTTTGTCCAATCTCAAAAATTCTGTAGTTTGGATGGTCTCCACTCCTTATCTTATTTCCAAGTTCTCCAGACCCTGTACCAATCCTTTGGTGACTGTACCGAGTGTGCCTATTATAATTGGTGTCACTGTCACTTTCATGTTCCATAGTTTTTCAGTTCTCAAGCAAGGTCTTGGTAATTATCTCTCTCTTTACTTTCGTTCAATTTTACACTGTGGTCACCCGGAATTATTATTATTATTATTATTATTATTATCATCATCATCATCAAGTTGTAAATTATACTGTATATGAAAGCATTTTAATGTTATTTTACAAGCAAAAATTTTGCTTTGCTGAGTAATATCTGCTGTGTTATGATAACATATACAAAACTAATATCACTATGATATAGATTATTATTGCCAACATAAGAAAAAATTTCTGTGATATGGAGTTCACGAGAAACAACATCTTTACTCAGATTTTATGCTACTTTTTTGGTCAGGTTTTTAACCACAAACATTGTGATAAGACAAAACAATAATAAGAAGAAAACTAATCAAAAATTTACAAATAAAATACTTTATCTAAGAATTGAGATAACTCAAGACTAATATAATAAACTGTGAAAAGAATTTAATGTCCACATTATCAGAAGTTAAAATGCAGATTCAGACAGCAAAGATTGAGTAAATATGTCCAGATTAAAAAAAAAAAAAGAAAAGGAAACATTAAGTTCTAGAAACAATATATGAAGCTATTCCATGTCTCTTTTTCACTGAAGCAATAATGAATATAGACAATTATCCATGTCCTCTTGATATATGAAACAGTGTTGTTGATTGGTTGTTTGGTTTATTGGTTGGTAGGCTGGTTAGTTGATTGGTTTTACAGCTAGTCAACTCTTTTGGTTATGATTTTTCAAACAGTTGTTTTCATTTTTATTGTTATGAGTTGAAACACAATGTTTTGACTGCCGTATCCTCCAACCTTCCACAGGTGTCTCTTGTTTATCTAAATTTTCAGTTTAGATAAATAAGGGACACTTGAGGAAGGCAGGAGGACATTGTGGCTGAAATGTTGTGTTTCAACTAGCAACAATAAAGATGAGGACAACAGTCTGAAAAATCACAACCAAAATCATACACATCAAGCCTCATTCAGACAAATTAATTCTTGTCGGGTTATTTTATGCCAAAGTCAGTTTAACCATAATTGTCTCCAATTAAATATATACAAAATAATCTTTACAATCATTTTAAATGAGTGAACAAACTTAGTTGCAATATCAATGTTTTGAGAGCAAATGTATTAATATTGTTCACAATCATTTTAAACATAATCTGAAACAGATTAATTTGATCCATAAATAGAAACTTAGCAAGCACTACTACTTTGGAACAGAGTGGGCCTGAGAGTATTGGAAATGAGGAGGTGACTCCACACTCCCCAGTACTTTAGAACTGGAACCTTACCACAATTTGGAGTCATACTCAGGACAATAAACTGAGTGGCTTGATCTCATAAGATATATGTATTTACCCAACCCCTCCACTATGAACAGGATGCAACACAAAGTCAGTTTTTAAGTGGAATTTTACAGGTTTGAATTCAGTTTTCCTTTTCTAAGACTGGTTGCCATACAAAGGTTAAAGAGCCCAATCTGCCCAACTTTTTACTCATTACTGGAGGGAGAATAGTTAGATTCATGTCAATTCCAAGAGTATTAGTACCATATGAAATACCAAGTCCAGGATTTAAACAAGGATCTATGTGTCCATTTCCTCCAATGATTGTCATTACCTGACGGACACTTCCATTAGATATATGTCAATATTAGATGTCTAATGAAAATAAAATGATGTCAAGTTATGGAAAATTTAATAAAGTGTTTTATAGAAAAGGATATTTTGACCATTCAGTGATGTGGACTAGAAGAAATTGGTGAGTCAGCTAGCAGTCTGCAGTTAGCCACAGAAGGCAGAGCTGGGCAGTATAGGTTGACATCAACAGGAATTCACTTATGTGACAGGCTGAAAGAAGAAACTTTTTCTCTCTTCAATCTCTCATTCTAAATAAAGTGAGAACCCAACAACCAAAAAATAAAAATGTTTCAGCTGTATTTCTATGGTCCTACCAGTAAGATGTTGATTACCAAACTATTTAGTAGTATGAAGATAAAGCAGTTTATTATTATTCTAAGAAATATGAACAAATAGTTTATGATGTTGAAGTTGGTGTGCTTGAAAAGAGTATGAAGTATCATCAAAAATACAGAGACTAAATCAATAAATTGTTTAAATTTTAAAATTTAAATGAAGACTTGTGTACAACTGAGCAACTTACTTAATAAAGTGATGATGTCTTGATGTCTAGACATCTATGACCAATGATTTTATGCACTTCATACTTTTTGAACAACAGTTTCTAGTGAAACACTGGATTGTGCAAGTGTAGTAACTTTCATACTCCCCAGACCTAGTACTGTATGACATTGTCTTGTTTCCTAACCTGGAAATGCAGTCAGCTGACTTAGCTGACTGCATTTCTACAGAGGGGTAAGACCCCCACAAACAAGTGTCCTGGATATAACACTAAACAATCTGATGGTCAGACTTTAGTAATGCAGGAGCTTCAGGGAATGTGGAGTACCCCTTTATTACCATTTCTCCCGGGTTGACTCCGGCCTGGAGTGGTAGCACTTATAGGGTCCAATCTATGGGTCAAATAGAACTGTTTGATATCTAAACTTAGTGCAAACTTATGCTAAATTAAATAATTTAAATTTAAACTGCTTGATCATCAGAGTGTAAACAAATGACTGAGGTTTAATTAAATTTTCAATGATACATAGCAATATTTGGAACCATTTAACTGTGAGCTAATGAATGAGTAATGTTGAATAGAATGATTAGTGTTAAATAGCAATACTTGTATCAACTACATTGTGTGCAAACAAATGATTAATATTGAATAGAGCTATTCATGTTAAATAGAAATACTTGAAATCATTTAACTGTGTACATAAGAATGAGCTCAGGCTTGTTTAAAAATGTATCCACAAAATTTATTTACAAATCATTTGTTTAATATATATGTGGAAACATGATTTGGTATTGAATAACACACAATGGCTGATTTGCCATAAAATCCAATCAAACTAAACTTGAAATTCATCTCAAAGTTAATATTTGAGGTCATGGATGACAATAAAAGAAATACAATGTTACAGCTTCATATTAAAATGGGAAAACTCACTGGAATATGTTGCATGTCAAGGGGAGTATTTTGAAGAAAATTAATGTTTCATTCATTGTTCATTCTAGTCTTTGAAAATATAGCTTCAGTCTCTAAAATTTTTAAACACACCTTATAGTGGGGGAATTCCTGATGTATATTGGTTAACATGCTAGACTGTGTGACATTGTAGTAATGTTACATATTGACTTTTGTCAGCTGGTTAGTGTGGATTTCATGAACAAGATATGCACCTGTATTTTAAGGTAAAACAAAATACAGCGGGAATGCTATGTAAATTCTGTGGGGGAATCACATGAATTAAACAAGAAGGAAAAATGTATGGGTGTCCAAAAAATATATAATGACAAGAGTTTTTCAACCACATCAGTCAGTTGGTGAGAGCAGTCAGCGGAGTAGACAAGACATTGTCTTGAACATCAGCTGAGGGGACGGCAGCCCTCGAACTGAGAACCAAGATGTATCAGTCTCCCGTCAAAGAAGCAAGAAGAAGCAAGGCTCTGAATATGTGTGGGTTAACAAGATATGA
This sequence comes from Sepioteuthis lessoniana, assembly GCA_963585895.1. Classification (NCBI taxonomy): domain Eukaryota; kingdom Metazoa; phylum Mollusca; class Cephalopoda; order Myopsida; family Loliginidae; genus Sepioteuthis; species Sepioteuthis lessoniana. The sequence goes on from OY757920.1 coordinate 23,902,685, forward strand.
TGTCAATAATAGCAGTCCTCTGTCTGTCTTTCACACACTACCATCACAATGTTTTGAATAATAGTGTTCATATTTTTATAAAGAAAGTATTATGGCTCATCATTGGCAATACAACAGTAAACAAGTTTGAATTCCAGTTGTGTCATTATATTCAATTTCAAACTAATAGTCATGGGAAAGGTAAGACCCAACATTATTCCCTCTAGCTAAAGGTTAAATAGTACAAGTACTGTTTGTATTCAAGTTGTGTCATTACATTCACTTTCAAACTAATAGTCATGGGAAAGGTAAGACCCAACATTATGCCCTCTAGCTAAAGGTTAAATAGTACAAGTACTGTTTGTATTCAAGTTGTGTCATTACATTCACTTTCAAACTAATAGTCATGGGAAAGGTAAGACCCAACATTATGCCCTCTAGCTAAAGGTTAAATAGTACAAGTATTGTTTGTATTCAAGTTGTGTCATTACATTCACTTTCAAACTAATAGTCATGGGAAAGGTAAGACCCAACATTATGCCCTCTAGCTAAAGGTTAAATAGTACAAGTACTGTTTGTATTCAAGTTGTGTCATTACATTCACTTTCAAACTAATAGTCATGGGAAAAGTAAGACCCAACATTATGCCCTCTAGCTAAAGGTTAAATAGTACAAGTACTGTTTGTATTCAAGTTGTGTCATTACATTCACTTTCAAACTAATAGTCATGGGAAAGGTAAGACCCAACATTATCCCCTCTAGATAAAGGTTAAATAACACCACAACTGTTCTTCTACAACCAACAAAAGTTGATATGTCATGAAACAAAGAAATCAAAACAAGAACACCTTATATTACATTGAATTGATACGCCCATTAAATTTGCTTAAGTAGATTGAGCAATAACAACCACACTTGATGTACAAGCCAAATGAACATTTCTTTAGAGTTCAATAAATATCTATCAAGATAGGCTCAATTAATTCTTCTACAATGAAAGATTGATAATGGACTGAAATCTTACCACAAGAGTAGTTTGAAAAGTTCATATGATGATGACATATCGACAGTTGATGTCTTTTTTGATAAAAAAATCCAAACAATGTGACATTGATAAAAGACGTGAGAACCACCAGGAGGAGTATGTTGAAAAATATACTTCATTTGGTCACATTCCATGAAAATATCTTGGTCAGCCTATGAACTTTTCAGCCAACCCTTGTATATGTATAATTTATTTATACACAAATTAGAAAAGTTATAGTTCCAAACTTAACAGCAATAAAAAGCTACTAACAGAAATTTAGCTTTAATAACAAAGTTTTAAATTTAAGGATGTTAATTTGAATGCAGGCACCAAACCATGTTTAATAGTTATTCAAATAAACATTCAATGTTTAACGTAATCACTCTAATTGATTTTTTGTGTTCAATATAATTAATAAAGTACACTGTCAAGAAAAAAGTAATTAGAAAACATTCAATTTATTATGTTTCCTATAAATATTAGGTTAAAACAAAAGTTTCAAGTGTTTTTTTACATAATTTTTCATTCATAATTATTCATTTTATCATTATTCTATATCAATATCCCATTATTTTTCTCTTTTAGAAATAAAACATAAATAATATTACTCTAATTTATAATTGTATTTCAAGTTTATTTCTTATTCTCAACATAGCATATGGTAATGAGCCTAATCCATGGGATACTAGAAATCAATCCAAAATTTGTAGTGATTTACTGCATTTAGTTGCCCATGCTCATATAAAAAAAGATGTAATAATTAAAGTCAGTTACCAAAGAGACATAAAAATCTCACATCATCCATCCCTATTGGTAATCACTCTTGGCAAATTCTCTAGGCGGCATCTAACAAAAGATGCCTTGTTTTGGTTGCCCATTCAGCTGGGGCTGTACAATACACTGTTGCACCTTTGCAGAGGGGTAAGACCCCCACCAACAACAACGACAATGAGTGTCCAGATATGACACTAAACAATCTGATGGTGAGGCTCCAGTTCGGGAGCTTTGGGGAATGTGAAGTATCCCTTCATTGCCATTGCTGCCAGGTTCACTATGACCCAGAGCAGTAGCACCTAAAAGGGTTCTATTTATGAGTCAAATAGACCTGTTTAACATTTAAACTGTGTGCAACCAAATGAGTTATGTAAAATAGAATTGTTAGAAATAGAATTCTTTGACCATTTAACTTTCTATAAACAAGTGAATGCCAAATTGAATTGTTAGTGATACATTAGCAATACTTGAAACCATCTGTGTGCAAATGAATGAATAATGTTGAACAGAATAATTAGTGTTGAATAACAATACTTGAAACTCTTGAACTGTGAGCCTAAATTGAATTATTGGTATTACATACCAATACTTGGAACCGTTTGACTGTCTGCAAATGAATGAATAGAGTTGAATAGAATAATTAGTGTCAAATGGCAGTACTTCTAACTACTTCACCGTCTACAAAGAAAATGATTAATATAGAATAGGATTATTAGTGTAAGATAGCAATGATTGAAACCTAAACTATAGCAATACTTATGTGCAATCATTGTAGGTTATGTAATGCCAAATCCTGTTTATAAATATATATATATTAAATATATATGATTGGTACCCACATTTTGTTGATAACATTATTGAATGAGCCTGAACTCATTTTTTTGCACACAGTTGAATGATTTCAAGTATTGATATGTAGCACTAAAAATTCTATTCAACATTACTCATTCATTTGCCTTCATTTAAATGGTTTCAAGTATTGCTATCTAACACTAACAATTCAATTTAACATCAGTAATTTGTTTGCTCACATTTAAATGGATATACATATATGATTTGTAAGTGAATAGTTTGTAAATTATTTCATTTTTTGATGAGTTAGAACTAATTTATTTGCACACTAACAATAGAGAAACCTAGGGATCTGTCAAATCAGCTTAAACTCATGTATGGCCAAGATAGAATAATTAACAAATTAGCCTTACAGATCACAAGTACTGAGTAGTGAGTTTAGTTCTCAGTGGGTGACCTATTCTTGTAGCTTTCCATACCAAAACTAAGCTAAGTTTAGAAAATAGCGATCATGACCTCTCAAAAGACCAACACTAAGATGAAGACCTGTTTTGATGCCAGGAGATATTAGTCAAACCCAAGTAAAAGCCAGGACCACAAATGCTGATTTTCAAGGCTTACAGCTCATCCTCACTCGAGAGACTGGTGCAACATAATCTTCCTCTCGCCATTTACCCTACCTCCTATCTGATCTTGTGCAAGATTAATCTAAGTAGATTTTAAAACCAATACAAGAGTGGTTTATGAGATTATCATGCTTTATCTTAACCTAAGCAAGACTTTCTTATGATCTATTCATCTGGTATTGATATATTCCTTATAAGAACTCTCCATTCCATTTCATCTTTCCCATTTACCATAATACCACATTCTCATTGAAGATATGTCCACCACATCAAATGTATAATCTTAGATGTCAGAAAATGATGTAAATAATCTTTATTGATTTCAATCCTAATAAAAATAATATATAATTCTAAACATAATAATACAATTAGACAAGAAAGATCAAAAGTCGTTAACTGATAGATAAGTTGAGTTTCATATAAAACTACATGAGAGGGACACCAAGAGAAGGTAAAAATCACTTACATGAACAAAAAAGCCATCGTACAAGCTAGTTAATCATTGTTCTATGACCATTTACAAAGTTTTGCCCAGAATTAGCACAAGGCCAAAAGAGAGGGACACCCACTGAGGATCAAACTCACATCACTAGCAAGGATAAGAACTAAATTCATGAAATTATAATGAATATGGAAAGTTCTAGAATGTCTGGAGAAGAAGAAAATGTACAATAGCAATTATTCAAGTTTCATTGAAATTAGGCTCCAAAATACAAAATTATATGGGTTGGTTCTTGTTGGCTTGGGTTTAATACATTCTACATGTACAGATTAAAATGTCAGAAGTGATTACCATTCTATCATTCAGGTGAATGAATTGCAGATCAAATAATTCATTCTGGCATAAACTAGGAGCTCAAACGTGAAGAAGAATGGCTGCAGAGATGAATCTTGGAATTTGATCAGAGCACCCAAGTGCACACTCTTGCTGAGTATATATATATATATATATAAGAACTTGTGTGTATGCTTGTATGCATATAAATTACATAATATATATTAATATAAAAATCTATATGTAAATACAAAAAGATGCTTCCAAATAAATTAGACATTATATATATATATATATATACTTGGAAGCATATATAAACGTGCACATATTCTTAGAAGCATATTCATGAATCAGATATTGTATAGTTCAACACACACACACAAAATTTTTAATTAATTTTTAAGCATCATTATATACTTATGCATACATTTTTCTATAACTGAATATGTCCTATAATTTATACACTTACAAGCACACAAAGTTATCTATTACACACACACACACACACACACACACACACACACACACACACACACACACACACACACACACACACACATATATATATATATATATATATATAAAGTGCTCTTAGATTTATGAATTCAATTTGTTATACGTAAATGTGTTCCTATTTACATTTACTTATCTTTGTATATGTTTACAAACACATGTAAATTCATATTTGCATGAAAATTATCTTTATGTATAACTTTCAGGAGTTATGTTTATATCCATTATCTTTACATATATCTTAGAAGGTATTTACTCAGCCCAGTCAAACCTTATACAAATACCAGAGTTTCAAGTGTAAGTAACCTTGCTATGTAATTCAACATTTAACTTGAAACATTTACAAACAAACAATAACTGATAAAATTTTTAACTTATGCTATATTTATTTTTTATCCAGAACAGCATCATTCTGAAAATATAAAATCAGCATAAAAATCTCTCAGTATACCAATTACAGATTCACCAATCCTTTAATGTTTAAACAGCAAACAGTATGCACCAGTCCAAGCCATGATCCTAACTGATTTTATCTGAAAAATAAATTATAGGACATTTGCTAGAGGGAGCTACTATTGCCACTTGCCTAAGTTCACTTGCACCACACATGTGACAGTTCAAAATGTGGGAGGTATTTCTGTTACACCATGTATATAGATAATTGGACAACATATTGGATTTAAATATTATCAAGACATTCATATTATTTATGTATTAATTAATAAAATGTGATATCACAACTACTTATTTACTAAGTTTAGTTTAGTTTGGCGCAAGGCCATAAGTATGGGTACCCAGTGAAAATCAAACTCACCAACACTGATATGCTAGCTTAAACTGTTCACCTTTATGCCGCAAATTCAGGTGATGAGGGGAAATGAAACAATCATAGCTGTTTATTTGCACTGAGTAGAAATAGCACCCAATACGAAAGACAGCCATGCATACCATGCACTTTTCACCCAACCCCTCCACCACACTAGGATGTGACACAAGGTTAATTTTTCAGAGGAGCACAGCTGATCTGAATTCAGAGCACTGTCTACCCTATTATTTAACAATAGCTGGCCAGAGAACAAGTGCATTCATACCTTTTCTTAAGGGTATTAGTGTAAAGGGAAACACAAACTGTCTCATTCATGATTTGAACTCAGGTCACCAATTCCATTTCTTATGACAATTGCCATTACACTAAACATACCTCCTCCTTTTATTCATAAGTACCTTCATTTTGATCATTTTTTATCATAGCTGGTAACCTTTCATTTCAGATGGAAAGTACTGTATAGAGTACAAGAAAACTGGACTTTTCTTGAAATTGTTATATTTAGCATACGGTAGCAAGGAAAAGACAAACACAGGTGGAAAGTTTTTAAACAATTATATTAACAAAAAGGAAAAACAAGGTGATAAAGCAAAGAATCAACTGTACAAATTTGTAGTGTACATGAAAAAGTGAACATGGTGTGTGTGTGAAGCCAGAGTTCATTGACGTTCATGTATGTTATAAGTTAAGAAACTCACTTGGTGGGTATGGTGGTATAAAGGTGGTAAGGGTATCAGATGATCTTGGTGGTAGTAGCAGTCATGGACGGGGTGGCGTTGTAGCTAAGTCAGCAGTTATTCACAGCAGGTGGTGTGTCAAAAAAATTTGTCAGAGTTCAGATGAGTTCTTAATGGCTGTAGCGTGTTCTTCCCTTCAACCCTCGATAGGCCAGTCTGACGCCTTTGAAGATTTTTGCTGCTGAAATAGCTACCCTTTGGATCAAGTCGGTTCTGGGAAATTTTGGGGGGGGGAAGATTTATGATTGGCTGAAAAAGGGTATTTTGATAATGTGAATTAATTTCTTGCATTCTCGCCAGGAAGCCCTGCGCAGAGCCTCTTGCCCAAAGACACATTTTATTCATTGTCTTGGCAGCAACCGTCAGGCAAACATCCGGTTGAATGCTACCCTTCTCCAGCCACGTGTATGTTTTTTGAATGAAATCGTAAATCGGGAGAGATCTGAATCCTGCTATATAACAAAATCTTTATCTGAAATTAAGAGTGCACTGTATCTGTATGCATGGTATAACCCAATAGTATACAGTAAATGCACAGAAGATCCCTGATTTTCTTGTTACCCACTGAATTTATCTTTACTTCATGAATTATCTCATGCAGTTTTAGCTATATTTTACACTGGTAAAGCAAATATTTCTGGCAGGAGAGGAAAAATTTGATGATTAAACCCTAAATTTTGCAATTCTTAACTTAAAATTTGTTTGAATTAATTTTTGCTTTCACTTTGTATATTGTGCACTGAAAATCAAAGAAATAGGATTTTTAGTGATCAAGAATAATATAACACATCATTGGGCTCTTACGTAACATAAATACATTGCTTACAATTATACTAGCAAAATATATTGGAAATCAGATGAATGGAGATTCAATAATATAAGATACAATGGATGCTTTAAAAATGAAATCTATTTATTTTGATGAAAATCACAACAGATACAGGGAGTACAATAACAAATTTGTTGCTAAACAACATTATTTTTCTACAATATCATTATCATTGGCTATGCATTTGCACCAGCAATCAACAAGAATATATATGTTGTGTTCATACGCGAGTCAGTTGAAAAGTTCAGAGGCTGACTAAGATACTCACAAAAGAGTTTTATTTTTTAACATAGTCCCTCTTGCAGTCCACAGAATTCTTCTATTGGTATGGTAGTGCTTGGATACCATTCATATGAGGGTTGCTTTGAAAGTAATGGCTTTTATTCTATTATGTAAGGTGGACAATATTTTCCTGAAAATGATGCCATTTTTGCAGCTATGAAAAAGTGTGTTACCTCTGCTGGTGGAGATTTTAATGAGTGTAACATGCAGGTTCTGGTTCATCACTGGTGAAAATGCATTCCCAGTAATGGTAACTATGAGAAAAAATTGTGTTTTGCTTTACCTGATGGAATTATTATGCTCTTGTATTTGTGCCACTTTCTACAGAAATAAATCGGAGGCATTACTTTTAGAGCATCACTTGTGTATTACATATGCACATTTTTTTCATTAACTAATCAAACTGACTGTATCTCTGCAACAAGTGTCCAGTATATGACACTAAACCATCGGATGGTGAAACTCCAGTTCTGAAGCTCAGGGGAATGGGACACCAACTGGGTTAGAGTGGACCTGGGAGTAATGGCAATGAAGAGCTGAATCCTGATTCCCCAGAATTCCAAAACTGGAGCCTCCAAATTGGATGTAGCCATACTTAGGACACATTTTTTTTAGGAGTTAACTTTCAACAGAGGATGCAATCAGCATATTCTAAGTCCAACCAATAGAACAGTGATAATCAATTGTATGACAAATGAACAAATACACCAATCTTGAGATAAATTTCTGATTTCAAATTTTGCTAGCGTACATCTAATGGTAAAGCTCCAGTCCTGGATATCTGGAGTGTGTGGACTATCCATTCATTTTCATTATTCTCAGGTCTGGAGTAGTAGTATCTTTTAGGGTTCCATCTATGGGTCCAATAAATTTGTTTAAAAATTATTCCTATTTGATAGGACTGTGTGAAAAAAAATCTCTTAAGAAACAACCACGCAAAAATGTAAATATGAACATACAATGATTGTGATTCCCTAACATCTAGGCATAAAATAACCCTAGACGGGTTGACATGCTGTTAAAATCAATCTATCAGTACTTTGTATGGATTAAGAAATCACTAAAATATTATCAGCATTGGTTTTCTTTATTTTGACACTCAAAGGTTTTTTTATAAAAGTTAAAAGAATTTCTTTTGCTACATATGCACAACCAATTTGCTTAATTACTTTGTGTATTTGTTTGTTGGTTATCTGATAAATCTTCTGCCTGGCTGAGAGCCAGGATATATAAATGGTTGGCATTTAATAAGGAAAAAATTACCACCACATTTAGAAAATGGCAAATGAGCTGCTACTACCAGAGTTAAAGACAAAAAAGACTACAGGTAAAAAATAAATAAACCATAGTTTCACATAGTTAAACAAAAAATTTAACAGAAAATAACAGATAATGAAGCTATTTACAATGCTTGATTGACATATGATGAAGCTGACTAATATTAGAGGTTAAGTAGTATTCAATTTCTCATATAATGCATAGGAAAATAACATGACAGCTAAACTCCATCTTATCAAACTGAATTTTCAAGGTCAAATATTTATTTTCTTCTTTACCATTTCCTTATTATTTTTCAAATTTTTTCACTTAATTTTTCTTTATCATATCTTGTAGTGAAGTTGTCTTTTGCTTATTTATATCCAAGAAAAAGTAAAACAATAAATTAAAAAAATCTTTTTTCTTGTCTGTTAATGTAATTTAGATTGCCTTTCAGCAATTTTCCAATATAAACTTTTATTTTCTGTGCAAGCAGATTGCATTTGCATGGATTTTATTCTGATGCCCTTCATGAATGTGTATACATGTGTATATATATATGTTTGTATGTCTATGTGTATACAAATCAACTATTTATATGTATATGGATATTGATATACACACATTTTGAAGATTTTTATGCTTGCATATATAAACTTTATGTGTAATCTTTCAACATGGCATTAAATATATAAATCTATTATATATTCATTTATTATTATTATTATATTATATAATAGCTCTATCCTAGATATTGAGCACTCTCCATATTATATTGTACTTTGTTCGCCACAAACCCACAAAGTGATTTAGTGACAACCAACACTGGTATAATATATATATATATATATATATATATATATATATATATATATATATATATATATATATATATATAGTAAACTCTAATTTTAAAGGTGCTATTTAATGATACATTCTAATTGCATGTTTGTTTTAATATTCTTGAAAGCTCATTGAGAGAAATTAGTTTGTAGCAACAACATAAAATTTATGTACATAATTTTAAAAACTGAAATTAAAATAATGCTGCCTAGAGTGACTTAAACATCTGAAAAGGAATTCAAAAGTTTTGTTATCAATTGATAAGTTTGAAATGATCATCGATACACTTAATATGAATTCCATCTTTTCTTATGACAAATCTTTTATATCACGAGTTTTAAATCTCGAAGGAATCCATAATAACATAAATTTACAGTATACATGAGGGTTGGCTGAAAAGTTCATAAGCTGACCAAGATATTCTCATGGAATATGACTAAATGAGGTTTACTTTTCAGTATAGTCCTCTTTGCAGTCTACAGACTTCTTTCATTGGTGTTACAGTGCTTGAATATTATTAGTCATAAAAGTCATCAACAACAGATATGATGTCATCATATAAACTTTTCAGCTCACCCTCATATAAAATTTGCAAACTTTCAATTTGAATAAAACTTATTAAATGAAAAAAGAAGGAATCATTTATTTTCTTGAAATATTTGCCAGATAATTTCAATTTAAGATGGAAAATAATGTTTAATTCAATGTACTTTTATTTCATTTATATTTCAAAAGTTTTCTCCTCCTTTTTATAATTGCAGACTTTTTAACCAGATCCTCTAAAATGATCTTACATAACACATTTGCTTCTATGATGAAAAAATCTCAAAAGTATCCATTCTTTCCTTGATGTCCTTAACAGATGCTCATTTTGCAAAACTGTTAATCCTGCTTTGTTAAGATACATACAAATGTGGGCTGAAAAGTTCATATAATGACATCTTATCTGCTGTTGACAACTTTTTTGACCAATGAGATCCAAACACTGCAACACCAATGGAAGAAGTGTGTGGACAGCGAAGAGAACTATGTTGAAAAATGAACCTATTTGGTTATATTCCATAAGTGATTAGTCTATGAACTTTTCAATCAACCTATATAAAATGTATATAGATATTGCTGTTTTATTAGCAGTAGGTCTTTTAAACAAGTTTAATTAAAGATTATCAATTTACTTTAATAGCTTTTGTTTCTTTTAATAATTTTTCTTCTGTTTTTGCACAATTTTACTAATATTCAGTTCAAGCTTTGATCGAAATTATTCAAACTTTTCTTCTCTAGTTATTTTCAAAAGTGAAATTGAAATGTTAATTTTTTTGAATTCAGATAAACTGTGATGTACGTGGTGCCTTCAATAAGTTTCCAGACTTTTTGTACAGGCATTTAAAATTGTCATAGACTCTTGAAAATACATCTTATGAGATGACTGACCAATTTTTATGATTTCAGATTCAAATGAACAGCTACAGCAGCAATTGGAATACACTCTACTAAAGCCTGATAGTCACAGCTGGTGAATTTCAAAAATGCAATCTGGACATGAGGACACTTTAGAAAAATGATATGCAATAAAATTCCATTTTAAACTTGGAAAAATGCCACAGAAACGTATGGAATGTTTCAGACTGCTTTTTGACCATCTTGCATGAATCGAGCATCAGTCTTTGAGTGACATAAGAGATTTAATGAAGGCAGGGAGTCTGTGAGGGATGATGACAGGTGTGGGAGGAGTAAGGAAGTCAATACACCAGAGTTGATTGGCCAAAGGGTTAGGGTTAAGGTTACTATGTTGAGGTTTTAAGGGAGTTCAGGAAGAGATTCCATCAGAAGAGGCCACCACTCTTCAAATCGGGTCCGTGGCATTTCCACCAGGACAATGCACCAGTCCACAACTCCATCCTTGTCACAGGCTATTTGACCAAGATGGGCATCAAGACAGTTCCTCACCGTCCCTATAGTCCAGACCTTGCTCCCTGTGACTTTTGCTTATTCCCTAAATTCAAAGGCTGTCGTTATGAGACAATAGAGGAGGTGAAAGAGGCTGTGACGAAGGTCATTGACACACTCACACAAGAGGACTTCCATGGGGCCTTCCAGAAGTTGTTGGAACAGTACAACAAGTGCATTGCAGCCGAGGAGATTACTTTGAAGGGGACTAGTGTTTCATGTGTGTACTATCAATAAAAGTGCCCATATGAAAAAAGTCTCGAAACTTATTTAATGACATAATGATAAAAATAAAAGACATCTACATAAGATAGCACCAAAAAGGAGTAAGGGCTTGATTGCTTGTCCATTACCAGTATTGGAAAATATAGGATTAAATATCTGCCCTTGGTGGTAAAGGGGCCAATCAATGCACTACCCACTGGCACCCACTTTTTGACTCCTTTCAATTCACATCATTTATATGCTGGAAGTGGGACCAAGTGGACACTAATTCAACCACTCCATTTCCAAGATGGACCTCAGCAGATAAGTCTGGCCGCAAAGCCATTACGTTTGCAACCCACATTTTGTATTTATTAAATACTTTTATACAATTATATTGTTTTGTGTTCTTCATTCAAATTGAATGTCTATCTGTTAATGTGGAAAAATATATGAGGCCTAGCTAAAAAGACAATATTTTACAAATTTGATGGTTTTGCGGTCAGACTTATATGCTGAGGTCCATCTTGAAACTGGAGTGGTTGAATTAGTGTCCACTTGATCTCGCTTCCAGCATGTAAATTGAAAGGAGTCAAAAAGTGGGTGTCAGTGGGTAGTGCAATGATTGGCCCCTTTACTGCCAATGGCAGATATTTAATCCTATATTTTCCAGTACCTGAAGCACCCGTCAAGGGGAATGTTGAAGGAATATGAACAATTGTTACTCCACCTCCAGTGGGTCACCTCATTTTACACCCTACTTTAAAATGACCTTGTGTCAAATTCTGGCCTTTTGGGGTATTAAATAAATACCAATAAGTGATAAAAGCACCAGTTTCTATCAGATCATAACAATTAAGCAGAAATTAGATTGTTTAGTTCAGTGATGAGTGACAACTTAAGAACAGCAGATACTGTAAACAACTTGAAGCCTTAGTAAATAAGTGATATTATGAATGGCAACTCACTGATATAAACAGTTATTTTGGTAACAATTTTATATAATATGTACACACACATACACACAGACAGCCAACTTTATATATAGAAAGAATATCTTTCTGCTGTCAAAATTATCTGCCTAATATTGATAATGATAAAATAGTTTTGCATTCTACAGTGACATGTGTACTCTGAAAGTTATGCCTCTTATTCATTTCTGCAAAAACAATAAATATACAGAGTCTAACATTGTTAGACAGGGCAAGTTTTCAGCTACAAAACACTATTTTTTCACACAACTATGACTAATTGCTATCCATTTTCCCTAGTGATAAATAAAAGTCCTCATACTATACTTTGTATCTGCAGAGACAACCCAATTTTTCACAATAGCAAAGATGGCATCATTGTCAGAAAAATTTTATCTGTGTAGTCCATCCTTTAACAACTCAATACACGTAGATAAGTCAATCAAAAGACTCTACATTTCATGGGTTAAAAGCTGTGTTGAACATGACTAGTCATTCATATTAGTGTTGTCACTACTGAAACACATTACCCACTACCTAACTGTGCTCACATATACTGTTCAACAAACATCAAAAAATCTTTTTCCCATAGAAGAAATCAATGACACACCTCTGCTTTCATATCATTTTATGAGTCTTCCCCTCAGCTACTATCTGTAACAAGGCAAAAATATCAATGATTATAAGTAAGAAAATTGTTATCTCAATAGGATCTGCTTCTATTATAATAGAACAATATAATAAAATAGAAAGCATTACTTTTGGAGCAAATCTCTCACAAGTGTGATATGCAGAATCTTGTTTATTATTCACAAAAATACATAGTTAATAGTTATTACTATTTGGGAAAATCTCCCTATCAGCAGGGGTTAGAATACAAAAAATGGGGGTCTTGGATAAGACTCTAAACTGCATTTGATGATGAGGCTCCAGTTCTGGAGATCTGGGAATTGTAGAGTATCACTTCATTGCCATTACTCCCAGGTCCACTCAGATCCAAAGTGATTGTACTTGTTAGGGTCTCATCAATGGCTGAAATAGATCTGTTTAAAAATTATTTGTATTCAATAGGACTGAGTGAAAATTTAAAAAATCTTAAGAAACAATAACAGAAAAATGTAAATATGAAAATAGAATGAATCCAATTCCTTAATCTCTAGGAATAAAATAATCCAAGATAAGTTGACATGTTATTAAAATCAGTCAATCATACATGGAAAATAGTGTTTTGAAGCTGAAAACTTCCTCTTCGCAATGGTCTACCTATGTCTATTGTAGTTTCCATGGAAATAGTAGGTTTTACTTTTAGAATGTCTCTTACATTATATATATATATATATATATATATGTATATGCGTATATATATAAGTGTGTATATATATATGTATGTATGTATATGTGCATATATATGTGCGTATATATATATATATATATGTAGATCTTGCTGTTATACGTGTTCAGAATGCGGTGATGTTTATTACTAATGTGAACCTGAGAAAATAGAGTAGCTGTAAATTGAAAAAATATTTCAAACCGTGGGAATGGGTTATCATTTCTTCTCAATTTTTTTCTTTCTATCCCCTGAGAAATAACTTGCAAAAATTCCATTGAACAAAAAGAATTTCTTTGGGAAATTTACAACAAACAAGATAGAAAAAAGGAAATGAACAAATAAATATGGTTTTAATAATACATTAACTCCTACATATTGGTCATATCTTATCAAAGTGTTTTTTCAAGCTTTAATTATTAAAATTTCCAATTTTTTAAATGGATATAAGCTCATACCATACAAGAGATGAGCTAATAGATTCAATGTCTTCTTACAATTGAGCAGAAACTATACTATAGCCTAAAAAAAACTCTTGAGGATAATAAGGTTTGATTTAGTTCATTTGTTTGACAACATATCAACTTCAAATGGTTTATTCAATTTCAAAATACACTTCCACTCAAAGTTTCAAGCCAACTTACAATTTTACAAATACAAATAAAATAACTACCTAATATGATTAAGTGTCATACTTAATTATATTACCATTTCAAAATTTTATTTCTTTAAAGAGAAAAGTTTGCTGAAAAGCAAAAGTTACAAAATCTTTTCTTGTAAGCAAAGATGACATTAATCAAAGCATAGATATTTTTAATATAGTTAAGATTCATGTAATGAAGTATAGCAGTAATTGTTTGCCTAAAATAAAGAGACATATTTTGTGTGTGTAAAATTCTTTGTATCGTTTTATCACTGTGTGAGACAGAAAATGTATTTATATCTTAACATATATGTGAACTGCTTATTATATCAGCAGGGGACTAATGAATGTCTTTAATGCAAATATAAATGTAAACAAATATTTGTACATTTTAAGAAAACTAAAAAAGCTGAAAAGAAATGAATTCTTGAAAGAAAAGAATATAGATTTTCTCTCAAAAGAAATAAATTAAAAGGTATTTGAGTAAGGAATAATTCATTACTAACTGCTTGTTGAGTAAGTATAAACAATTCCATACTTACAGAATAAATATTTATTTCTTTGTTTATTCATATTATTTAGGCAGGCTTGAAATTAGCTAAAAAAAAGTTGATGATTAATCTATGAATTTAAAAGCCAAAGAAATTGTATTTTAAAGATTTTTGGAAGGAAAAGATTTCTAAACTTATTTTGGATTTTGATCCTTCAAATTTTTTGTGGTGAGTCAAATATTGTCATCTGTGAATGATCTCAAAATTTAAAAACTAGTTTGAATGTGCCACTCGGTTAATAAATACTAAAATACAGATATAAAAATTACATGATAAGAATTTTATTTTTAAAATCAAATATAGGCCAAATATAAACAAACTGAGGACAGCTGATTTAGCTGTCAGGTTTATAGAAAATTTTTAATCACACATGTTATTATCATGATTAGCTGAGGATATAATTAAGAAATATTATATAAGAAAAGTTATTTAATCAGTTGGGTCAGTCATAGTTCAAAGGCAGAGATGTTTAGTTTGAGCTCAGCACCCTTTGGGGAGAGGAAAGAGCAAGAGGGGTGAAGGAAGTAGGGCTAGGTGTTTCTTTTGTCTGCCACCCATGTGTCTGATAGAGTATCTATGTATCTATGTTACAACAATAAATCTCTTATTCTATCTCTCTCTTGTGTTACGGATGATGACTTCTACTGTATGAAATGTTACTGTTGCTAATAAACTCTTTCATATTTTGAAACAATTGGGTCTGTCTTGTATTTATGAAATATAACACCTATTAAAGTTTGAGATGGTGCTGGGTCAGTGAGGCAAAGTTACACTAGTCTTTCTGGTCCATTTGATGCCATGGTGTTACAAACTTCTATTTGGTCCCGTTATGTTCTGATTAGATGCAGTGACATTACATAATTTGTTGATCAGATTTTTATCCATTCACTTTCTCCTTTATCTGCTACATATATATCTCATTTTAATGATGATATTTTTGCCTTTTCCTTTGAATAAATTCAATAAACATAAAATGAATAACAAAACTAATTGAGAAATTTAGACTAATCTTTATGTGTTGTTTATAAAATGAACATTTTCAGAAATTCAACACCTTCCCCATCACCAAAAAGGAGTAAGGGCTGGATTGCTTGTCCATCACCAGTATTGGAAAATATAGGATTAATTATCTGCCCTTGGCACCCACTTTTTGACTCCTTTCAATTCACATCATTTGTATGCTGGAAGTGGGACCAAGTGGACACTAATTCAACCACTTCATTTCCAAGATGGACCTCAGCAGATAAGTCTGGTTGCAAAGCCATTAAGTTTGCAACCCACCTTTTGTATTTCTTAAATATTTCTTTTTTGTATTTTTTAAATACACACACACACACACACACATGCACGCACGCACACACACACACACACACACATGCACACACAGATGATTAATTGGCCACTTTTCTCATTTTTCTATTTAATGATTTGCTCATCAAATGAAACTTTAAATAACAGCCTTCAAGTATTTATAATTTGATATTTTTGGGGGGTTGTATATCAGCTCTGCTATAGTAACATCAAGTACTTTAACTTGTGAAAAAGCCCACTCAGCTTAGGATATATAATACACTTGATTGCATCTCTGCAGAGGAGTAAGACCCACTCCCCTCCAACAAGTGTCCAGGATATGATACCAAATTGTATCTGATGGTGAGGCTCCAGTCCTAGAGATTTGGGGAATGTGGCATAACACTTTATTCCCATTATTCCCAGGCCCACTCTGATTTGGAGTGGTAGTACCTGTTTGGGTCCAATCTATGGGTCAAATAGAACTGTTTAACCATTTAATTGTATGTAAACTAATAACTGATATAAAATAGAATTGTTAATGTTAGAAAGCAATACTTGAAACCATTCAACTGTGTTTTCTGGCTTGTTTAAAATTTTGTCAACAAACTATACATTTAAAAATCACATATATTCAATATATGTATTTATAAACAAGATCTGGTGTTAAATAACCCATGAGGGTTGATATGCCATAAATCCAACCAACCAACCAACCAACCAACCTTCTGGCAAAGAAAAAATTTATGTTTATAAATCAAGAAAAGAGTAAACATCAGTGTGTATGTGTGTGTGCATGTGCGTGTGCGTGTGTGTGTGTGTGTGTGTGTGTGGTTGTTACTTGTAAATGATATTAAAAAAATATAATTGATATAAAGAACACAAGGAGGAAATACTCTAAGTAGACAGTCATTCAAAACAATAAAAAAAGGAAAAAATAACAATGAAATTAGATAATAATACTGAATATAATCAATTAAATATAGAGACATTATTGAATTAGTAATTACTTGGTCAATTTACTATAATTATTAACCTGGCAAGGCCTACTAACTGGAGTGTTGTTTATTTACTTGTCTTTGATACCCATCTCCCATAATCTTTCAGGGAAAGCAGATGGTTTTCATAGATTGATTCAATGATCACAACCTATTCATGCTAAATCTAGGGAATTATTCCAATTTTCTACATCTGCCTGATTTAAAGCTGCCAAATTTAGCAAGGTAATCAAAACAATAGGATACAGAATGTTTGCTCTGGTTTGCTCCAATTTACAAAAAAAATCACAATTTCCTATTATTTTTTCCATACAAGATTAATTAATTTGGTAAACAGTGTTGGAATCCACATAGAAATTCCCTATGGTAGCCTTATTCACCACTATCATGACCAATGAAGACATTGTTATGTCTAGGGTTGGCACGAAAAAATGATTTTAATTTCTCAGGTTCATAATAGAAAAGCTAAAAATCTGTATGCAGAAACCTTAAAATAAAGTTTACACAAGTTGAATTTACATTCATTTATATGTACTTAAGTAAAGAATGACTTCATGCAATGAACTATCTCTAATTTTTAGTCACAAAAAGATGTTTTTATCATATATTGCTTGTAATGAATGACCCCATACTTTTGGTTATGTTAGCTTACAAAAATATTTCAACATCCAAAGATACAAAGAGAAAAAATTCAAACACTTATTTATACTTCCAAAAATACATTAATACAATCAAAATCAATGCAATACCATAAATACACAATGTAGTCTAGACCTTGATGTAGCCTAGAGGGTTTACTTGGATATTCCAAATATAGTAAAACCTCACTGACTGATGCATTGATAATATAATAAATACAAAACATAAGTAAAATCTTTATTACCTTAATTAATAGCCTTTGTTTAGGTATACTAGACTATGTGGGGATACTAGACTATGTGGGGATACTTTGGATCAAAGTTATAGCTTGATTAGGCCTAAAAATAATGTCAGCTTTGATATTTCAAAAAACTTTTGTGTGTCTTGTTTTTGAGGTGAAAAATTAGTCTTAAAAAATTGTTCTTTATATGAGTATATTCAGTATCTAACTGTTTATACTGATGGGAGACCATAAATGTCTTCCCTTTGATGTGTAGGTGTATCTTTGGACATCATGTATTCATGGGTCATGTGAGAGTTTGGAGCCCTTTCTCTTTGTCTTTTGGTTCCTGTTGTTTGAACAGACAAGTCTTCTCTCAGTAGTTCTGTTCATTGGACAGGCTTCGTCTCACAACCCAGTAAATGATGTTGTTATTACATCTCAGTATTTAAAAGTAAAATCAGCAAAAACTAGTAAGATTTTTCAGTATTTTTGTACTCCTTTTTATATGTAATTTGATCATTGAACACATTTTATGTTTTGGACTTATTTGTGTATTGTTGTGAATTTTCTTAATGTTTATATGAGCTATTTGTGTTTCCTTCTGTTTCCTCAGTATTAGTATATCAAAGGATATACGAATGCTAATATTGGAACTAAATATCCTCCCTAGCACCAAATTGTTATTGATAATTGGTAACACCTCCAAAAATACCAATAAAAGTTTATATTTGCCCTTTGTGCTTTAAAATTAGAATTTTTTAAGCAATGGTGAATACTACAGCTGTGTATATATGGTTATTTATACACACACACACACACACACACGCACATACTAGGGTTGGCAGAAAAGTTCATTGGCTGACCAAGATATTCTCATAGAATGTAACAAAATGAGGATTGTTTTTCAACATATCCCCTTTGTGGTCAACTCACTTTTTCCATCAGTGCTGCAGCGCTTGGATCCAATTGGTCAAAAAAGTCATCAACAGTAGATATGACGTAATCATCTGAATTTTTCAGCCAATGAACTTTTCAGCCTACTCTCATAGTGTATTTGTGAGAGTACATATAGTGTATATATGTATAGTGTACTTATATATATATATAGTAATGCTGGAGTTTTTGGGAATGTGGAGTACCTCTTCAGAGACATCGTTCCCAGGTCCACTCTGGCTTATAGCACCTGATAGGGTCCTATCTATGGGTTAAATAGAACTAAACTGTAATTATGCTAAACAGAATTGTTTAAAATAGACCTGTTTTGACATTTAACTGTGTGTAAACAAAAAACTATACTTATACTAAACTGAATTGTTTGAAACTTTTATCAAAATGACTTAAATTGGCTTTAAATGACCTGAAAATAGTTGATATGCTGTAAAGCAAAATAACCAATCCATGTATATATATATATATATATATATATATATATACATGACATAATAATATGAACTTTTTAGCTGACCTTGGTATATAGTGAATCTGTATAAATGAAAGATGTAATACAAATTATTTTCAACAATTCAGTTTTCATTTTTTTGTTATTCATTTGGTTCCTAAATTTAATTTAGATTATCTCCAATCATTTTTCTTCATTTCAATTCTCTTAACCATTTTGTTTGTGTGATTTTATATTTCAAAATCACAAAGGTTATTTATAACATCTGCAAATGAATCAAGCGATTTTTTTTCAACTATCATTTTCTTTCATCAATAAGAAGACACTTTATTTCATAATACCTGCTCATATCGTCATTTATAATTAACTCTAAGCTTGCAAACGTGCAAAGCATAGATATACACAAAGTGTAAAAAAAAAAAAAATAGATAAATAGATCAAAAGTATTTTTATTTTTTAATCAATTATATTTTTTGAAGATTATGTAATGCTTTACAAATAGCATCATTTGATGATTGTAGCTTTTCTGAGAGTTTTTGAAAGTTAGTGGTTAGGTTTACCTTTTAACACATCATAAAACTACTGAACCACAACAGATCAATTTGTCAATTTATGCTTCAGATATGTACAACTTTCCGTGCCAAGTTGTGATTTTTGAAGGGGATGAGTAGCCATTGGATCTAGCTGTTATCATCTACTCTTTGCCAGGTTTTGTTCTTAGTCCTGCTGGGTGCTCACACACCCTCCTTCTTGTCAGGCTGAAGCAAGCAGGTGGGGATTTGGTGTAGACACAGATGTAGCATCCATACAAAAGTTAGTACTGGCTTATATAGTACCAGTAGCAGTTATGAATGAACAAGTAAGTTTACAACAAAATCTTCACCTATGCCAACAACAACATTACTCTTATTTCTGCTATATTTAAGAAACTAAAATTGTCCATCTTGGAACTGGATAAGTCATGCTTAAAATGGGTTAAGAAAATAAATGTTCAAAAGTGCAAGATAATCTTTAGTGATTCTATTGTCAAAAAAGTCAACAGATTTACATTTTGGAATCAATGGTACAAAGAAGCTGATGTTATAAGAAAAAGGGAAGCTCTGACTTCTTCATATTTGAGTAGACTTAAGGTTCTTTTAAAGGCAATCAAGGTTTCTTTGCACAAATAGTTCCAATAGGCATATATGCTAGAGAAATTTGTAGTTTAAAAGAGGAAAATAACAAAAAACTGAGTATATTTGAGAATGATTGACTCAGGACTGTGGTGAGAGTTTCTCACATAAATCCTATAAACAAAGGATGATAGAAGCAGTGACTTTGAAATACCAAATAAAATCATTGATGTTATCAAGAAGAAAATAATTGAAGTGATTTGGTCATGTGATGCCCAAAGACAATGTCAGCAATGTCAATCATTTGCATAAAAATGATTTTACTTACAAAAAGCCCAGAGAAAGACTATAGAAGCAATGGAGTGACCTAATAAGATATGACTCAAAATTACCTCTGCTAATAGCAGAAATACTGGAAAATGACATGATGAAATGAAGGTCTTGTGTGGACAAATATGCAATGAACTTTACAGAGTTTATACAGATAATTATAATGAAATAATAATTGACATCCACTTCTCAGCTTTGTTTTAAGGAACCCATCACTACTCTTAAAATACTTAAACAAGTTTTGGACAGTATGCACCAATATTGTTTCATTTTTTTCCAATTCCTAAATTCTGCCATTAGGTTTAGTGTTTTTGAAGAACTAGTATAAGATAATTCCTTAAAATTGTCAGAACCTTGATACTAAGTATCCAATATTGCAGTTAAAACAAGCACAAAATAATGCCATAAAGATCAATTACATCAAAGTAAAAATTGATAATAAGCAACTGAATAGCAAGTGTAGATTATGTGGAGAGAGAGAGAGAGATGAAATGGTTAATCCCATAATAAGTGAATGCAGCTAACTTGAACAAAAGTAATACAAAACTAGGCAAAATTGGGTAGGAAAGGTGATCCACTGGGAATTGTGCAAGAGATTAGAATTTGACCAAACTAACAAATGATATATGCACAAACCAGAATCTATTCTAGAAAATGAGATCCATAAAATTCTTTGAAACTTTAAAATACAAATGGATCAATCAAACCTAGCCAGAAGGTCAGATCTAGTATTCCTTAGCAAGAAAAAAGAACTTGTTATCTGGTAGATTTTGCTATTCTAGCAGACCAACGGGTGAAAATGAAAGAAAGCAAAAAGATGGATAAATACTTGAATCTTTCCAGAGAGCTGAAAAAAAACTGTGGAACATGAAGGTGATGGTGATGGTTATGCCAATAATAGTTGGTGCTCTAGGAACAGTTTCCAAGGGTTCAGAAAAAAGACTGGCAGAATTAGAAATCAGAGGAAGAATTGAGACCATACAGCTCACAGTATAGTTGAAATCCGAGTCCAGGAAACCTGAGGAGAATTGCTGTCATTCAGACTCCAGTAAAAGATCACTAGATGATGCTGGTGTGAAAAACTCACAAGGGAAATAGTGATGATATATTGTAGTCATGTGTAAATACTGTTATATTCAAGTGTGTAGTCGCAAGAAAAATAAGACTGATGAGGAGATTAGTTTATTTTGTGTATTGAAGGAACAAAATAAACAAGCAGATAAAATATCTGGCCAGCTGCCTGGGGGTTGTCTATTTGGTGACAAGCGGTTGCTTTGATCTGGTCGGCTGGTGTTATCGAGTGACGCTCATGGGATGGCCAGCGATTTAACTGGCAGGTGACCTCTGTTTGGCCTATTTATGTGTTCCTGATTTCAAACACCAGCTCCAGAAAATGCTACTTGTGGAAAAAATATGATTGGTTGAAAAATAGATTGTTTTTTTATTATTGAGAATTTTCTGGGGATTTTGGATAGACTATGCGCAGAGCCTATTTGCAGAAGCCATGATTTTCTCTGTTTGACACTGACTGTTGTAGGGTCAACATCCGGTAGCTGTTATTTTCTTCTACAGTGTTGATGTCTGTGGGTCTGTGTTTTGTGTGTTTTAGTAGTTAGGTGTGTGAAGGGTTAAGTGGGTGAATCAGAAGAGATTTGATGTATTTTACTATAACAATACATAAAATAAGCTTTAGAGTTGAGGTCTGTAAAAATTATAAATACTTTTGATAAATGTATAAATGGTTTGTTAATAACAGCTTTAGTTATAACCTGAAAATTAATTGAAGATTTTCATTATAAGGAATGTTCTAATAAGCATCAATAAACATAAATTTCTTGCATTATACACTGATCTATTTGAACTGTTGTTCTTATCTTAATAATTTCACTTATTCTATCTTTTAGTCCTTTTCAGATGCCTGTCATGTGCTGTAATGTCCTTGATAATAATATGCTGATTTGATGCTTTTGAAAACAAAAAAAATGTTTGTGCAGAATATAAAATTGTAATTATTCATATATATTGTTGGAAATTAAGATTAAAAAAACATAGAGAAAGTGGTTTTATTTTCAGTAGAATAATCTGAAATGATGAGGAATTGCTGTATAAGCTTATTGGTTTTTTTTGGGTTTTTTTTAGTGATATTGATCATTATTGTTTATCTTACAATCATTCTATTTTTGTAGTTCCCAAAACACAGCAAAAATAACACATTATAACAAGAGTTTTATTCGTGCTCTATCTTATAAAATAATCCCATTTCCAACTTTATAATAATAGTGTAGAGTCTTTGTTTGATCTCTCCTTGATCACTATAATTTTTCAAGGGAGACAATTATAAAGTGCTGTTTATAGATTAGTTCCTCTTTATTTGTAAGTGATTATCCTATAAATTCTATAAATTCAGTAAATAGGATGTGACTTGACATCAAGTTTAATAGTTGTTGAAGGCAGCCTTTAAGTGAATACATACAAAAAAGAGGAATAAATATTTAAACATTTTTATTTAAAAATACACTCCTCAAATTCTTCATATTAAGCAGGATAAAAAGAGAATTTTAAAATTCTTACTGTTAATTGGTAATGTCATTTTATATTAAAGAATTTTGGGTAGGAAATTACCAACTATCCTGCACCAATACAAATGTCTTTTTGTATCATTGTTTGACATTAAAGAAAGAAAGGCTTATATAAACAAGCTTTAGGAAACCTTATATAATGATGAAATGTTTATTGAGTTAAGCTAGAAGACCATTAATATAATGAGTGACTCTTACTCAATGCCCTACACTTCTGATTTAGAGCTACAACTCAACTCAGCTTGATAAATAACTACAGCACAAGCTTTACTCAGTATTCACAACTGCATACTGACATCACTACCTGAGGAAGATGGAGGTTCTTCCCAAGAAATAATTGAAAGGCATGGTTCCCATTTGTATTATAAAAGCACTGGTGCACTCTATGTAAACAATAATCTTAGAGAATGACCTGAAAATTAATTACTGATTACTATCAACTTTTCAGATGCAAGATTATATCTCAATATAGTCCACAGATTTTCATTAATGCTCCAAAGAAGCCATCAATAACTTATGATAATTATTGGACACAGAATAATTAAATGCTGAATGAAGGAGTTATACACATTTTCTAACTTCATTTGGTGATGATTTCTTGAAAAGAAAGTTAACAAGAGATAATTCTTTCATTTTTCTTTTAAATAAACAGATCACAATTCTTGTATTCTAAACATAGAATACCCTTCAGAATAACAAGGTTTAAAAATAAATCAGTCAGTTGAAATTATTGCTGCAGCTATTCATATTTATTTTGCATATCTTTGGAAAAGGCATGAATCCACTTTCTCCTACACTGTGTGAAAATGCCTTGTCTATTTTTACTGACAAGATAAATAAGCACTAAGGCAAACCACTCTATCATAATTATCTTTTCTGCACTGACAGCAGCAGTACCAGCAGCAGCAAAAGCCTATAGTCAACCTTCACAGATTCAAATAATACAATTCCATGTCCTGGGTAGGACATTAAAGTATATTTGATGGTGAGGCTCCAGTCTTGGAGTTTGGGTAATGTGGAGTACTTCTTCTTTACCGTTAATCTCAGGTCTACTTTAAACAGGAGTAGTAGTGCCTGTTAGGGTCTGATGGATCAAATAGAACTGTTCAATCTTTTACTAGGGTTAAATATTAAATAGAATTATTAATCTTAAATAGTAAAACTTGAAATAATTTAGCTGGGTACGAATAATTGATTTGTATTAGATTAGATAGGAATATTTAATAAACAGAATTACTTAAGTTATATAGCAAAACTTGAAACATTTAACTGCATGCAAATAAATAGGCTTTAACTCATTAAAAAAAAGTTACCTACAAACTATTCACATAAAAATCATATGTAATATATGTATAACCAGGATTTGGAATTAAATAGCTATCGAGAGTTGATATGCCATTAAACCAAATAACTTGACTTAACCATACAATTTCCAATGGCCGAAATGCATACACATGAACAAATTATTTTGATACACATATAGATACATATTGCATACACACACAGATAAACATTACTTGCATATGCAGATATATATGACAGATGCAGTTTGTGCAGACACATAGAAAAATATATAGACAAATATTTTATACTTAATTTGCTTTCATTCAAGTTATGGAAATAGAAATTTTAAAAGAAATAAAATAAACTGTCGGCAAATGTTTTGTTTCTAATTCATGCAACAGAAGGCTAAATAAAATCATTTTTCAACAAATTAGCATAATAATTTTAATAAAGAAACTTTTGATAAAATAGCATATTTCCCAACATATAAGATGCCTATTTAGCATTAAATTAATTCTATGCCAATATCACACTATGTCCCATTATATGACCTCATTAAATATGACCTCATTAATTGTCAAAACACAGATCCTACTATATTCTACTAAATGTTCTTGAAGATAATATTAATAAAAAAAAGTTACATAAACGATATATTTCTCAAATCTAATATATAATTCTCTTCATTTATTTAATTGCTTCCTTGTTATCAATAGACTCCTCTGATAATGGGCTAATTTTGATGAAACTAGGTATGCAAATTCACTTGACCTTGGGAAATGCTTTAAAGGTATTAAGAAGAGCCCTTGCTGTCAGGGATACAGGAAATATTTTGTCTTAAAATTGATCAGGAAGATGTAATTCATCTTGGAATGCTCATAGCAGTAAAAGGGAATTTTTTTTAAAAAGGAGATATGTGGAACATTTTGGTTTGAAAATAAAACTGATCTAGATTTAATTTATTTAGAAAACAAAAAAAGCAAGACATGAGAGAGAGAGAGGGACCTGAAAATTTTTTAAGTAAAATTAATCAGAAAAAGTCTCATTTATACAGAAAAGAAGTAAAATTGGTATCCACAGGCATAGAAGTCTAAATTAAGAAATATGAAAAAATAAAATCATCTTTTAAAACTTTAATTAAGTAAAAAACAATTTTTAAAAAAGTCTAGAGTGGGCCACCAGTACCCAGTGCTTCAAATTTTCATGACCCTTTATATTCTAATAGCAAGCTAAATAGATGAAATGCCCCTTAAATATATTACTACATAACAGAACATAGGTATCATACTAGAAAAGATGAAAGAGACTATTTTTTAATTTGTCTATAAACCCTACTTGAATTTGTATTGATCAAAGACTGCTGCTTAAATACACAATACTTGATGAGTTTGATATTTTAAGTTTGTTTGATTTATATTTTGGATAATTTCAGATAACTTTCTTTTAGAAGTACAATTTCAAAGTATTAATTTAATATGCATCTAAAAAAATGTGCATGTTTGAGAAGAAAATCTTCCAAAGATCTTATAAAATAAATTTTCTTTTAACAAAATGTGCCTTAAGATATCTTTATCCTGAGCAATGCTGGGTACTTCTACTAGTATTTTAATATACTGGATTAGCTTTATTATTGGACAATGTTGAATCAGAGTTACTAAGTCTAACCTGGAACAAAGCTATAAGCTTTGAAGCATCCAGTTAGGATGAGACTTACAACAATAATAACAATAATCTATGAAACTACTTTACTAACCATTATTTCATGTAACAAAGCAACTAAAATCAAGATATAGAGATAAAAAAAAGTATCAGCAAGTGAATTATAACATCAACAGGACTTTGTGATTTAGGAAATAATAGAATTTCAAAAGCAAATGTTTTCAAAAATATCTAATCTAAAATCTAGAGAGCAATTTTTATTTGAGAGTAACTTCAACATATGTAATTAAGATAAAGATCAATACATTGTGTGCCAGTCGTAACAGCAGTCCATGATGATACTGATTCTTCTTTTTGAAAGGAGTGAAAAATTCAAATTGGTATTTCATAGTTATCTTGATTATACCAAGAGTTTTGATGATTACTAAATGACTTTCAGTGCAAATGCAAATTCCACAAAATTATCCTTCAGTTACAAATTTGACTGGAACTTGTTTTATTCTTTAAGTTAGAGAATTTTGAGTGTATCAATGGCCCGAGAGACCTGCATTAAATTCCAAGTCAAGTCATACCAAAGACTCAAAAAACGGTACTTGGTGCCACTTTGCTTAACACTCAGCATTATAAGGTAAGGATCAAGGGTAAAGTGGAGCAATCCAGAGAAAGGAGTAGCGCCCTCCCCTACACCTCAGTGTAGTAGCTATTGAAAAGGGAGCCTTTGGGTCACCCTTGACTATGGTCGCCAACTTTACTTACTTATTGTAATAAAAATCTCAGTACAATGTGAGATTCTTACTGGGTTAAAGTTCATATATATATATTTATATATATATATATATATATATATATATATATATATATATATATATATATATATATATATATATAAACATAATATATGTGCCTATATATAATCATCAGTTATCATTGTAAGAAATGGAATTGGCAACCAGAGATAAAATCATTGATGATGCTGTTTGCATTTTCCTTTGTG